>JAJHZJ010000245.1:600000-1025325 GCA_023548195.1 Bettongia penicillata ogilbyi | reverse complement strand
GGGCTCCAGAAAAAACACTGAGATCCCCTGGACTGGGTGCCAGGCCCCCATGAGCCAGGACTTGGGAGGAGGGTGGAACTTCTCCCCCCTCATAGGAGCTGTCCTTAATCCAACCGACCAGACATATACAAATTGGTCAGGACACGACCCCGCTATGACAGGACCCTTTAACCCATTCCACACCTGGGTGCTGTGCGGGCCCAGACGTACGTGCATGGACCTTTCCCCCTTTTCCATGCTTCGGGGAGGGAGGATTTACAACGGCTCCTTCTCTTGGAGTGTGTCCTCATGCGTCTTAGACAGCGACAACAGCCCAATCTGTCAAGGGGAGACCTTGACTCAAACCCAGTCCGCTCCCACCTACTCCTTGCCCTTTGGTCCTACCCCTGTATGTGTCACGCCTCCGTTCGTCTTCATTGTAACCAATACCTCTAGTGGCCCCCCTTTTGTCTTGTACCAATGAGACTTGTAACTACGCTTCCTGCTGGGATGGCACCCGACACCAGATGGCCATAATAGCGAGAGTGCCCACTTGGATACCTGTCCCTGTCAACATGGAAGGCTTCCAACTCCAACCATTCCATAGACGGAAACGAGACTTTGGCGTAACAGCCCTGGTGATAGCGCTCTCTCTTGCCGCTGCTGCTGCAGCCGCGGCAGCCACCTCCCTAGCTGTAGGCACCAATACCGTCGCGACGCTTAACGATCTTTCAGCAACGGTTGCCACTGCTATGGAGACCAACACACAGCTTTTAGCCGCCATACGGGGGGGGAATAATGATAACCAATCAACGTATTGACCTGTTACAGGAGCAAGTGGACATCATTGTCCATCTCCTTCCTCTGGGATGTTCCTATTCCCTGGTCGGGTTATGTCTTACCTCTGCCCCTTTTCAGAATCTGTCCCCGAGCAGCCAACCTATCCCGCGAGCTGTCGCAAATGCTTACAGGGAATTGGTCTGATAAATTTGAACATACCCTCCATCTTTTAAGACACCAAATTGCTAACATCAATGCCACCCGGATAGATCCCACTGTTGTTACCCCGCCTTTGGCTCTGTTTTCTCTGCCATATCCACTTGGGCAAAAAGTTATGCGGGCTCAGCCTCTTTACTTCCTTATCCTTGCTGCAGGGCTTTTGTACTGCCTATGCCAGATTCGGCGACGGCAGATACAACAGCGGCAATATACCGCATGGGCTCTCCGCTCTCTGACAAATCATTCTAATCCACAAGTTTGGATCACAGCTTTGGAGAGACGCTAGCTCTCGCCTCAGCCCCAAAAGCATCCCTATGCCCCACTGTAATCAATAGTAAGCTTTCTCTAGGAATATTATGGCTCCATGACCTGGGAGACCCGCTGGCTGCAGAGGTACCCAATGACGGGATTATTGTGGGTCCGCCTGCCAGAAATGCTGGAGGTGGGAGCCACCCACATAGCCTAAGACAGGGGGCCCTGCCCGCTTTTGGTACCAGACATGGAAACAAGCCACATGACCTATTCTCTCATTTAAAACAAAAAGGGGGAGTTGTCAGGGGCCGTCCCCCGGGCCTCCTGGGCAGAGAGGTAACAGCAGGAGTCTGTACCCATTCCCCCCCCCCGTGATCACGCGCCTCACCCGTGGTTTCCGGCTGGGGGTACAGGGAAGGCTCGTGTACAAGGCACGATACCGCCCTCGGGGAGGTACTGACAGAACCCCAGGAAGAGCAAAATACACCTGGCCACCTGTGATAGGCTAAAGCAGATGGTCCGAGTGGGGAAGGAAGGTCCTGAGAAACCCCTGCCCTATCATCACAGGGCACGGCTAACGAAGGGGAAGGGGCTGGGGTGACAGTAAGCTGAACTCCCCAATCAGGAGTCGGACAGCAGAACCCGGAAAGGATAAGGAATATAAGGCAATGCCCCTGAAAGGGGAAGTGGGACTGGGCTGATGTAACCTGCTGAATAAACACCCTGCTTTGCTTCACCACTCTGGCCAGTGTCTGGTTTTGCCCGTCCTCAGCCCCTGGGGTCGGGACCAGAGACGTCCGAAGCCGCAGTTAGGCGGAGAGCAGAGGTCGCGACGTACCCCCTGAGGTCCGGCAGGGACAGATCGCGGACAGGAAAGGAACCTCACACAATATATACTATGTATACAAGCCAACAAACAGAGAACTGCATACAAGAGTTTGTGGAATGGCAGATATTGATTAATCAGAATTTCCAACACAGGCTCCCAATTCCTTTTGGGCAGCAATTTGCCACGTGGCCATGGTCTTGGGCCAACAAATGCTCTTCCTCACCCGTAGAGGGAGTTAATGTTTTTACAGATGTGTCAGGGGCCGTCCCCGAACCTCCTGGGCAGAGAGGTAACGGCCGGGAGCCTACACCCGCGCCCCCCCCCCCCCCCCCCCCCCCCCCCCCCCCCCCCCGCATTCACGCGCCTCACCCGTGACTTCCGGGCTAAGGGCACAGGGAAGGCTCGTGTACCAGGTACGATGCCGCCCTCTGGGAGGTACTAAGGAGGCCCCGGTGAGAGCAGAACACACCTGGCCGCCTGTGATAGGACCAAGCAGGTGGTCCGAGTGGGGAGGGAAGGTCCTGAGAGACCCCTGCCCTATTGCCGCAGGACACAGCCAACTAAGGGGAGGGGGCTGAGGCAACGGCGGGCTGAGCTCCCCAATCAGGGGTCGGATGGCAAGAACCGGAAGGGACAAGGAATATAAGGCAAATGCCCGGAGGGATTGGCAGGGGACTGGGCTGATGTGAACTGCTGAATAAACACCTTCTACCTCTACCACTCTGGCTCGTGCTTGGTTTCCACCCGTGCTCCTGCCCCCGGGGTCGGGCCCAGAGACGTCTGAAGCTGCGAGAAGCAGAGCGAGGGGTTACTACTCACCGGGAGGGTCGACCGGGGATCGTGAGCCCCGGACAACTGGCGCCTCCAACAGGGACTGTGACGGACGTGGTGAGGTGAGTAACTCGCCTATCCCTCGCGGGCGGGGGATAGAAGAGCCAAGCACCCGGGGATTGCCTGTGCAGAGCAGAGCAAAGTTTAGAATTTACTCCAGGCTCCCCGAAGGCAGAAATTAAATATGGGACAAACACAGTCCGTAGGAGAGATTAAGCCAGAGGACAAAGGAATTCTTGCTTGCCAAGTATACCGACTCTGCAAGCAAAATGGGATAAAAATACACATCAGAGTCTGCCGCGAATGGGTCGCAAAAATTATAACCATCAGCCCATGGGTAGAGCATACAGGAATAGATCCGACCCGCTGGTGATTGATAGGGCAACAGATGGCTTCCTATCAAAAAGAGGACCCCTCCTTCCTCACTCCCCAAGACTTTGTCATCTATGCAACAGTGGGCGCCTCACTAGACCCACAACCGCCTCCGTTGTCACAGGAGTGCGGAGCCCAAGTGGGGGATTCACTCTGTGGTTCCGGGGATGAGAACGAGGACCCTCCCCTTGGGGAACCGCCTCCGCTGTATCCGTGGAGAAGTCTGGTTAATGTAGTCCAAGAGGCCAGAGGAGAGAGCCAGGAAGGAATCAGGGGGGAGGGAGCAGAACACGGGATAAGACAAAGAACAAAACCTCTTCCGCAGAGAAAAAAGGGACCCCAAGAGAAACTACAGGATATACACAAAGAGGAAAACCCTAGAGCAGCAGAAAAATAGAGAAAAAGAAATAAAAACCCCGCCCAAATACGTGAGTGTTTTGAGGAAGTGCCTTCAGAAAGCCTCAGAGGACGGGGAAGAGGTAGACTGGGAAGGAGCTAACTTGTTCCCTGTGTTCACTCAGACAGAAGAGGGCGGGCAGCCTCAAAGGGTACATAAACCGCTGTCCTATAAATTTATAAAAGATCTTAAAGAGGCCACCACCAAGTACGGCCCTGGGTCGGCCTTTGTAAGGAGGCTTTTTACCACCTCCTCGGCTGTGGCGGCATGGCTCCCCTATGATTGGAAAGAGATAACGGCTGCTGTGTTTGACCCCCCCATAGCCATGACATACCTGGCCCACGTGACCCGAGAGGCTCGTCGATACGCCTCAGAAACACACTCTGATAATGAGGAGCTTTTTGTTAATCAGATGACAGCGTCTGGGGAGTGGGAGACGATTGAGCGGCAGCTGACGCTCAATGACAATCTCCTGGGGGCCGTCCGGGTGGTATACGTCAGGGCCCTAGAAAAGCTGGGAACTGCTGGAGGCCGGTCTTTATCTAACTTAAAACAGCGGCCAAATGAAACCCCGCTCCAGTTCATTTCCAGAGTACAGGAAAGAATAGAAGGGCAGTACGGGAAGTCAGAGACCGCTACCCAGCTAACTATACAGCTCATTAGAGATGGCCTTAGCCCCCCGACACCGAGGTATCCTTGCCACCTTGCCACCCGATCCTACACTGCAGGGGATAATAGAAAGGTGCCTAGATGAGCCAGAGGACTCGACACGAGCCATGGTAGCCTTAACGGAACAGCTTGTCACCATGGCAGTGCAAGGGGCCCGCCAGAAGCAGTGCTACAACTGTGGCAAGGAAGGACACTTTCGTGCCACCTGTAGAGCGCCCTCCAGAGGAGGAAGGTGTTTCTCTTGCGGGAAGATGGGACATGTGTCCCGTAACTGCCGCCAAAAGAAGGGGCAACAGGGATTCCCCCAGAACCAGGGAAAGGAGGGACCGGGACCCTTGGGGGGGGAGGTTGTCCCGCATGGAATGAACCCCCGAGCAAATCCTTTCCGACCCAGAAATTAGGGAGTGAGGTTTTCACCCTCCAAGAACAAAGTATAGCTCCCTGGACTACTGCCCCAGTAAAGATCCACCCCTCTGACCATCCCCGGCTTGCGATTGGCACCCACAAACTCCCAGAGGTTATAGTACACACTAAGTATCTTGCCCCAAGAGACACAGAGATTTTTGTGACCAACCCCCCACGCTTACCCAGTGCCCCTGAGAGAAGGGAAAGAGATTGCTCAGGCCATCCCTCTGCCTTGGATGGACCCAAACTATTCCCCACAGCACTCTGACCCCTTTGTAGCCTGGTCAACCGCTATTACATCCCAAAGGCCCACCCTGACCATCGAGGTCGAGGGGGTGCCCATAACAGGAATGATGGACACTGGAGCTGATGTGTCTGTTATTGCCGGTTCAGGCTGGCAGCCTCAATGGGGCAAGGACACCTCCCCCAGACAGGTCTCGGGAGTTGGCGGGAATAGCGCCGCTGCTATCTCCACGCGCCTTTTGCGGTGGACATGTGGGGAAGAGGAAGGGCGTTTTCGCCCCCTCTATATCTCCTCCCTCCCTATGACCCTGTGGGGTCGAGATATCCTCTCCCAGATGCAACTCAGGCTCACAAATGACCCTTTAAACTAATGAGGGCCACACTCCACCCCGAGAAACCACACCCAGTAAAAATGATTTGGACCAACACTCAACCAATTTGGGTGGAGCAGTGGCCCCTTACTCAAGAGAAATTGCAAGCCCTGAACAGCATAGTACAAGAACTTTTGCTGGAAGGGCACATTGTGCCCTCCACTAGCCCCTATAATTCCCCAGTATTCTGTATAAAAGAAGAAGTCTGGCAAGTGGAGAATGTTGATTGATCTCCGCCAGGTCAATTCGGCCCTACAACCTATGGGTGCCTTGCAACCGGGTCTCCCAACTCCAACCATGGTGCCAAGAGGCTGGGAAGTTATTATTGTAGATATAAAAGACTGCTTTTATAGCATTCCCCTTCACCCTGATGATGCCCCAAAGTTTGCCTTTTCTGTTCCCTCCATTAACTTCCAGACACCGGCCGCCCGCTTTCACTTTACTGTGCTGCCCCAAGGGATGGCGAATAGTCCTACATTATGCCAAAAGTATGTTGCAGCCATCCTACACCCTTCTCGGGAAAAATTCCCTGAGGTTCAGATCATCCATTACATGGATGATATCCTACTTGCTCACCCACAGGCGACACAGTCAGAAAGGGCCCTTAAACACATAGTAGCGAGGCTCAGTGAGTACGGGTTAAAAATTGCCCCAGAGAAAATCCAAAGGGGTGATGACCTTAGATACCTTGGTCACAGGCTCCTGAATGATGAGGTCCTTCGACCTGTCCCCGACTTTGACCTTGCCAAGGTCAAGACCCTCAATGATTTTCAAAAGCTCATTGGGGCCATCCAGTGGCTCCGGCCAACATTACCCCTTTCAGAAAAGGAAATGCAACCCCTTTATACTATCCTGTCAGGGGACCCAACCCTAAATTCGCCTAGAGCTTGGACCCCCGAGGCAAGAAAAGTTATGGAACTAATTAGAGACAGAGCCAATATGCGAGTCCAAAGAATAGATCCCCAATATCCCCTGGCTGTGGCCATCCTCTCCCGTGGGAACACCGAAGGGATCGCAGCAATCTTCCAGCAATGGGGAGTTATAGAGTGGATCTACCCAGACAAAAAGAAAAAATGCATTCCCAATCGCCTTGAAGAACAAGGGAGGCTATTACTCAAAGCTAGCCTTAGAGCCAGGCAGATCTCTGGCCAACTTCCTGTTCTCTTTCTTAATATAATTCCCAGTTTGCTACAGGAACTTACCCAAGAGTATATCTCTTGGGCCATTTTACTTACCCAACATCAACTAACAAGTGCAGCTTTGCCCAATGCTCTCCGGGGCTGGGATGCCTTGCCTCTCCAGAAACCTCCACAGAAAATAGCAAACGAGCCGGTAGAAGGGATTAACGCCTTCACTGATGCCACCAAGCATCAGCGAGCCGCCATATACATTCCAGCTAAAAATATCCTAAAGGTGGTAAGTACCCCCTACTCCTCCGCTCAAAAGAATGAATTGTTTGCCATTTATGCTGTGCTACAATTGTTACCCCACTGAGCCCTTTAACCTTATCACCGATAGCATGTACTGTGCTCTAGCCATTCCCCAACTCCCTGGAGCAGACCTCACCACAACCACCTCCACCGTCTCTGATCTGCTGACCCGCATATATAATTTACTCATTGTTAGAAGGGCACCTATTTACGTCCTTCATGTTAGGTCCCACACTTCCACAGCAGGCCCTCTCTATCAAGGCAATGCAGTGGCCGACCATGCCCTCACAGATGTTACCCCAGAAAGCCTAGGGGGTGTTTTATAGCTCTCCAGATTCTCGCTCACCGTCACTTTCACCTTTCAGCCCGAACCTTACAGCGCCTTTATGGCATCAACCAGGGGGGAAGCACGCGATATCGTCCGAAGGTGTTCTCACTGTGTCCCTTTCCGACCCCCACCTCGTGACCAAGCTTTCAATCCCCGTGGCCACGCTCCCAACGAAATCTGGCAAATGGACGTAACACATTTTCAATCTTCCCTAATTCATGTATCCGTCGACACCTTCTCAGGCTTCATAATGGCCACCCTGCAGCCTGGAGAAAGTGCCAAATATATCATCCACCACCTTTTAGAATGTGCAGCCACTGTAGGCTTCCCTGCCCTCATAAAAACTGATAACGGCCCGGGATACCGATCTAAAGCCTTCCTGACTTTTATTCAAGAAATGGGCCTCCAACATATTACAGGTATCCCTTACAACCCCACAGGGCAAGCCATAGTCGAGAGAGCAAATCAGACATTAAAGCGTACCTTACAAAAACAAAAAGGGGGAGTTCCAGGGAGGCTAACAAGAGCCCAATTAGCAAAAGCTACATTTACCGCCAACCTTCCTCCAAGTGAGGAAAATCGGCATAACACCGGCCATGAAATTTTTCACAACACCCCCGGCCACTGCTAATCTGAAAAACCCGGCAGGGGCAGAACAGATGCTTGACCATCCAGAACACGAGATGGTTTGGTGGAAAGATGAGGAAAACAAATGGCATGGCCCTCACCCGGTCATTGTGAGAGGCAGAGGTTTTCTTTGTGTCTCCCCAGATACCGACAATAATGGAATCGGACCCGGACGAGGTGCGCGATGGGTGCCCACCAGATGGACCAGAGCAGCCGCTCCTACCGAAGCGGGACCGGAACAAGAGAAAAAATCGGGCCCGGAGGACTGCGACTAGGGCAGTCAGGGAGGCCCTGCTTACCCTTGCCCGGCTGCACTTGTTGCTGCGGCCCGTCCCCTACACGCACGCACATGAGATTCGATGGGGTCTCCTAGCCGATTTCCCTTTCCCCATGCCCGTCTCTCAGAATGCCACCCTATACCCGCGCCTTTTCACCACTAATGAAAGCCTTGATCTGCCCTTATTACCCTTTTCAGGAAGAGGAAGCTCCTACCCCTACATTTAACATTACCCCTAAACGGTGCCCTCTGTTTCCGGCTAAACCTCACCGATGCGAACCCCCTGTATAGTCCTGGCCCCCACAAGAAGCGGTCTGGTTAGGGCGCCCTAAAAATAATACAGCAAACGGCACGGCCATAGAAGGCCGATGGCCCCTAATGAACAACTACACAAGAGATCTCAACGGGGAAGGAGTTCTCCAGCCTACATGGGGACCCCGGTGTAGAGGGACTAGGGAGGGCCTAAAGATCCCCTGGACTGGGTGCCAGGCCCCCCAAAGGTCAGAGCTTGGGAGGAGGTTGGAGTTTTTCCCCTCATATAGGATCTTTCTTAGACAACACCAATCCAACAGGGTACAAAAATTGGACATTTCAAAATCCCACCATGACAGAATTCCCTAACCCATTCCATACTTGGGTATTGTGCGGACCCCGGGCGTACGTGCATGGATCTTTCCCCCTTTTCCATGCTCAGGGGAGGAAGAATTTACAACGGCTCCTTCTGCTGGAATTGCACCAGATACTTTGAGGGCACCCTGACCCGAACCCCGTCCACTCCCAATTACTCCTTACCCTTTGATCCTACCCCTGTATGTGTTACACCCCCGTTTGTCTTCATTGTAACCAACACCTCTAATGGCCCCCTTCTGTATTGTACAAATGAGACTTGTAACTATGCCTCCTGTTGGAATGGCACCCGACATCTGATGGCTGTGATAACGAGAGTGCCCACTTGGATACCTGTTCCTGTCAACGTAGATGGCTTCCAACCCCAACTATTCCGTAGAAGAAAAAGAGACTTTGGCATAACAGCCTTAGTGATAGCACTCTCTCTCGCTGCTGCTGCCGCAGCCGCGGCTGCCACCTCCCTAGCTATGGGCGCCAACACCGTTGCTACGCTTAACGATCTTTCAGCAACGGTTGCTACCGCCCTGGACACCAACACACAGCTTCTAGCTGCCATCCGGGGGGGGATAATGCTGACCAATCAGCGAATTGACCTATTGCAGGAGCAAGTGGACATTATTGTTCACCTCCTTCCTACGGGGTGTACTTATTCTCTTACCGGGTTGTGTCTTACTTCTATCCCCTATCAAAATCTCTCCCATGCTGCCAATTTGTCCCGTGAACTGTCGCGGATGCTCACAGGAAATTGGTCTGACAATTTTGAACGCACTCTCCACATCCTTCGGCACCAGGTTGCTAATATCAATGCCACCCGAATTGACCCCGCTGTTACCACTGCCTTTAGCTCTGTCTTTTCTACTCTATCTACCTGGATGAAAAGCTATGCGGGCTCAGCCTCTTTATTCCTTCTCCTTGCCGTGGGCTTCCTGCTCTGCCTACGCCAGGTAAGGCAGAGACAGATGCAACAGCGGCAATATACCGCATGGGCCCTCCGCTCCCTGACAAATCACTCTAATCCACAAGTTTGGATCACTGCTTTAGAGAGACGCTAGCCCTCGCCTCAGCCCCAAAGCCACCCCTGTGCCCCACTATAATCAATAATGAGTTTTCTACAGGAATATTGTGGCTCCATGACCTGGAGACCCGTTGGCTGCAGAGGTACCCAATGACGGGATTATTGTGGGTCCACCTACTAGAAATTCTGGAGGTGGGGGCCACCCACATAGCCTAAGACAGGGGCCCTGCCCATTTTCGGTACCAGGCATGGAGATAAGCCACATGATCTATTCCCTTTCCTTACTTTTATAAAACAAAAGAGGGGAGTTGTCAGGGGCCGTCCCCGAACCTCCTGGGCAGAGAGGTAACGGCCGGGAGCCTACACCCGCGCCCCCCCCCCCCCCCCCCCCCCCCCCCGCATTCACGCGCCTCACCCGTGACTTCCGGGCTAAGGGCACAGGGAAGGCTCGTGTACCAGGTACGATGCCGCCCTCTGGGAGGTACTAAGGAGGCCCCGGTGAGAGCAGAACACACCTGGCCGCCTGTGATAGGACCAAGCAGGTGGTCCGAGTGGGGAGGGAAGGTCCTGAGAGACCCCTGCCCTATTGCCGCAGGACACAGCCAACTAAGGGGAGGGGGCTGAGGCAACGGCGGGCTGAGCTCCCCAATCAGGGGTCGGATGGCAAGAACCGGAAGGGACAAGGAATATAAGGCAAATGCCCGGAGGGATTGGCAGGGGACTGGGCTGATGTGAACTGCTGAATAAACACCTTCTACCTCTACCACTCTGGCTCGTGCTTGGTTTCCACCCGTGCTCCTGCCCCCGGGGTCGGGCCCAGAGACGTCTGAAGCTGCGAGAAGCAGAGCGAGGGGTTACTACTCACCGGGAGGGTCGACCGGGGATCGTGAGCCCCGGACACAGATGCAACAAAAAATTTTAGGGCACCTATGTATATTCCATCTAAAAAGGAGATGCATAAATTTAAAACAACATTTACTTCTATACAACAAAATGAATTATATGCAGTATTGCAAGCATTATTATATGTGAAAGAACCTTGCAATATCATCACAGCCAGAAAGTATACAGCACTATTGATACCTAGATTACAGTCATCATATATTCCTGATAGGGCAGATAGTATTAAACAGATAACTATGGAAGTTCAACTAGCAATAAGGTCCAAAACAACAATATTTTATATCACACACTCGGTCACATTCTAAATCATGGAGTACCAAAAAGCATTAAACTAGACAATGGTCCAGCTTATGTCAGTAAAGCCATTGAACAGTTCATGATGAAATTTTCCATTTTAAGTGTCACTGGAATCCCCCATAATCCCACTGTTCAAGCTATAGTGGAACGAGCAAATCGCTCTCTGGACACCTACTTGCACAAACAAAAATGGGGAGTTGGACCAAGAGTTGATGATAAATTCGCAATTGGCTGTTTATACTCTAAATTATTTAAAATTCAATAATGATGGCTTATCGGCTGCTATGAAATTCTTAACATTTCCTAATAAGGAGTCTGTAAAGAATGAATCAGCAATAACAAGTGCCCCGAAAGCAGCCAGTAAAGTAATGTGGCACGATGAGAATAAAAATTGATTTGGTCTTCATACAGTGTTAACGTGGGGAAAAGGGTATGTTTGTGTTTTAACAGATGATAATAAAGAAGTTTGGATTCCAGCGAAAAGGATAAGAGTGATAGAGGACAATCGCCAAGGTGAAGCAGTCACAGGGAGTGAGGAGGTGCTATCAGCGGTGGATGAAAAAACTTCTGGAGAAGCTTAATCAACTAGGTCATGATGACTCCTTTCATTTTTCTCGTACTTATCATGACACTCAAGAACACTGCGTCCATCGACCCAGCACCGAAGGAACAACAGAGATGGGCGTTCCTCACGAATCCACCATGGTGAAGGGTGATGTCATGGAGTGAGACAATGCCTAAGTTTATCATCCAAGGCAATATTTCTCATATTCTTTAAGATGATGGACTAGACTATGATAATATTGGGACTGTCTTTCAGAGACACTAACTTTTCAGGACTAGTCGCAGGTTTCCCACTTTGTCTATAGAAGGGTATTTCTGAGAATTGAAATGGGTTTGGTTTTAAATACACATAGGAGCATGGTACAGAGGGGTATCCCTGGTGTGCCACTATTGTGGACGGACAAGAGACATTGGATGAGAAAGATACACTACACGCTTATAATCTATTCACCTGGAGGATAAATGGGACAATGGTAGTTTGGTCAGACAAGGACTTTGTGGGACTTGTTCGTGGGATGAAATTTAGGCCATTTTGTAACTTACAAAAGATGAGAAATGTAACCCTTTGGCATCTGTATATAGGGTTTTTAGCATTTGAGAATTGTCACACACATACTTGTCAGGAGAAAGAATTGATTATGGGAAACTACACAGAAATGTTATATTCATGTCACAATATTTCATACTTACTTGAGGAAAAATATGCACCAAACTTTCCTAGACAAATGTATATCAATTATAAAGGGTCTCCTGAGGTTGAAAGACCTGTTCAGGGACTAGACAAAGTTATTCTAGCTATGGGAGGACAAACAGTGCAGGGAATGCCTGCTGCAGCATCAGCAAAGAAAGCTAACAACATTACTTTAATGGGTGAAGTATGTCTAGGGAACACACATATATTTCTATGGGACAGAGACTACAGATCTAAACTAGAGGCATATCAGAACATGACAGGAATTTTCAATTTTACATGCCAGAATTGTTCTGTGCAAGCATGTATAGGACCAAAGACAGTAGGGAGAGTGTTTATTCTAACAAGACCCCAATATGCCATGATAATGATTAAGGCTAATGGGTGGTACAGAACACCTAGTGATGAAGTTCTACTTATTATAGACAAGCATTTAACCCCTATTACTACTAGGGTGCGTAGATGTTTCCTGTGTTGTGTTAGGAATCACTTTATTAGTAGAAGCTATTTTAGCATCCACTGCATTAGCTGTATCTATCTCTAAAACACAAAATACTGTAGTTCAAGCTTCTGAATAGCGTGCTCTTATGAAATAGTTTAAGCTCATGGGGTCATGTAAAGACCTGGTTTTCGCCTTTACTGATAGGTTTCTTATAGTACTACTGATATTGCTGCTTGTGCCAATATGTATCAAATTTGCTTTGCGTAGTGTCCAGGACTCCCTGATATCCAGTAGGCAGAACATCATCGTCCTGAGGGAAAGATTGAGTCAAAACAAAAAGGGGGAATTGTAAGGGAATTGCCAACCCCCAGCCTCTTGGACGGCATTCACTGGTCACGACTCAGGTAAACTGAGGGGAGACTGGTAAAGCATGAACAAGATGGCGCTGGGAGGAAGGGTTCCACCCCTGTTTTGCTCAAGGCTATTTTCCAGGGCTTTTCTGAGATCAAGGAAGCCAAAAAATGTTTTTCTTTCTTGGGGCTACATGTCTGCCCTGGGCAGTCCTGGTTTAAGGTAGAATTGCTACCTTTTTTAATTCTTCTTTGCCTCCTTCTCCCATGTTGCATTAGATGCTTTTGCACTATATATAAGGCAGGCAATACTAGATGCCAAAGCAGATTTGCGTATCCTCCTGTCCTTCCCCAAACTCCCTACCTCTTACGATACTACTCTTGTCTAAACAAAAAGGGGGAGTTCTTAGGGCCCAGCTCTGGACCGTGGCCTCCTGTGAGGGTAGTGAGATGCCTGGAGGTGCTAACCTGCCCCTAGGGTACTGGGAACGCCTCAGTAACAGCACGGGCTCCACCCACGGGGAGAAACATGGGAGGAACTTGGGCAGGTATTAAACTTGGGGTCTGGGGCTTGTTCTCTCTCTTCTCTCCCTGCTTCAACATGTAAGCAATAAATGCCGTGCATCTACCACTCGGGTGCTCTGTCTAGTCATTCCCCTCCCTCACTGGAGGGGCCAGAGATGTCCGAAGACCAGGTAAGGTAAGTATCCAGGTGATGGTCAGGGTGGCAGACCCTGACAAAAGCCATGTTGTTCTCGTTGACTTTTTGGACCTATTTTTCCAATTGAGTTAGCCTCTTTGTAAAGGTGTTATTTTCCTCAGTATTTTTTTTTTTTTTGGTTCTCCTTAGCAAACTGCTGACATGCTTTCCAAGCTCTTCTGTGGTTTGAGCTCATTTCATATTCATTTTGGAGTTACTGGAGGCAGAGACATTGACTTCTTCTGACAGTAAAGAAATCAACAAAAGCATTGAAAATAAGTATATTGAGTCAGAATGTGACCTATATTTCAATGGCTTCTTCATTTTGCACCATGTTTTATAATACCTTCTAAGCCTCCTGTGTCTACAGATGGCAGTGATACATAGGAAGTAATCAGTTTCTATAAATTACTCCTGAGTGATACAAAGATACAAGGGCATAGAGATTCTGATATCAATCTCTATTCGGAATAGTTACATGCTAGTAATTCTATTTTTTTAGAAAGCTAGGTTTAAGTGGCATTTTCTTATGATAAATTCAGCATGGTATAGTTTTAATATTTTAATCATTGGCCTCAAAAAAGTAGAGATATTAAATATTGTTGATACTTAATTGTGTTTTTCCCATATTCTCACTGTTGACAATCAGTCCTCTTTGGAAAGTTGTATAATTTTTCCAAGGCTAAATTTAGTTCAATTCAGCCACTCTTGAGAGAGAGAGAGAGAGAGAGAGAGAGAGAGAGAGAGAGAGAGAGAGAGAGAGAGAGAGAGAGAGAGAGAACAAAATAAAATCAATAACAGGATAAAATGTGAAATTATGATTTAATTGCCCTCATAAAAGAAAATGATACCTTTCATCAATGATGGGATAGGATAGGATGATCAGTTAAATTTTTAATCTGACAGAGGTGAAAAAAATCAGGCCATCAATGACTTTGCAATGATCCTTGAAAGGTACTGCAAAAAGAAAAATCCATTAAGGGGAGTAAATCCAGTTCATTACTCTTAGGTTTTAATTGATTGATTCATTTATTTATTTATTTGTTTGTTTGTTTTGCTACTTAGCACGTGTACATTTTCCAAGCAATTGTCTTATATATTGACACAAAATCTGCCCCTGAAGATTGCTTTGTGCATAGCTTATTACAGTTTCCAAAAGTTTTCCATGTTGATTTCCATCCATTTCTCTTAGGAAGATACATTTTTTTGTCTTAGAAATGAATTCATACATAGATATTTCTCTATATCTATCCATATATATATATATATATATATATATATGGATAGATAGATAGATAGATACATAGATAGATAGATGATAGATAGATAGATAGACAGATAGAAGTGTAAATAAAAGTATAGGTATAATAATAGCCGCACCTATATACGTGTGAATAAAGTGCAATTACATATGAGAAAATAGGTACTTAGAGCGTGCAAAGGATAAACTAAAATTAATCTTGCATGTATTTCCCCATTCACAAACACACATACTTACACACAGAGTGAGCCATTTTCTCTGTTAAAAACCAATGAAATGTTAATTGTACATTACTAGAATTTGATGTCATCCTCCTCACTAAGGAATTTTTAAAGTTTCTATCCTGAAGAAATTAAGAACTCATTTTTTTTTTCTTTTCTAGCACTCTGAAATCATCATGTACTCTATTAAATTTTAATTGAATAAAGTATTTCTTTTTCATTGTCATTTAGAATAGCAGACTTTTTGACTGAGATATTTTCATCAGTTCCCCAGAAGCAGGCTCCTAAAGACAATGATAATATTTCATGCAAGTTTTCCTTAAATTGAGTTTTTTGTACCGATATCAGAATCAAAAGTAGCATAAAATAAAGCAGAAATAAACCCATTAAATTAGCTAATTAAAACTATGTTTTAAAGAATCTAGATGAATTATTATCATTAAAGTGATCCAGGGAATGTTTATAATTGTTTTTAAATGTCATAGATTTTAATCTTTTTTGAGACCCCATTAGCCACCTGCTTCTTTAGTGTTATTTACAAGTAACTTTCCATCTTCTGTCATTATGTCTTTCAACGGGCTATCCTAGATATTTGTGATACATTCCCTCCCTCAGTTGAACATTCAAGAATCTTTAATTTTCTTCAAAATTCAGCTTAACTGATATCTCAAAAATAAATCAAAACAATTTATCCAGATTCCCTTAGCTACGATTTCCTCACCACTCAAAACTACTTTGTTTTAGAGATAGTATGCTACTTTTGTAACACATCCATCCTTTCCACTCACTCTTCTACCAGACTGTTGGGTTGTCAGAAGGCAATGCCTCTAACTTCTGTTAGGGTTCTAGAGGATAAACAGGAGGATTTAGTGTATTACTGCTAGAATACTTGAATCTCTACCAACATGTACCCCATTACTAATTAAGCACTCAAATTCAATTAGCCTTTATAAAAGGGTACTTACAATGAAAATATAGCAAGTTGACTTGATATAAAATATTACACTGAAACTAGAGTTCACTTTTTCCATGTATATATACAAAATCCTAGGAAGAGTAGATTCAAACCTTGAAAGGCAGTGAGTCATGAATCTCTGCATGCACCCTAGGGAATATTTTTAACTCCTTGACCTGGATGTCCTTTCCCCATTTTTCGGCATCCTCCATTAAATACCTTTATGTGTAGTGTTTTTTTTTTTTCTTTTTGCTGATGATTGATATTTTTTAGTTGATAGTTAGCACTTCTCTAGATAAGAAGTTTCATCTGCCACTCTCCTCAAGTGACTATCTTTTCAAAGCTCTCTGTAGGCACTTCATCTGTTTTCAGTTGTCAGTATTACTCTTATGGTGACTGTTGTGATCTACAGCAGACTCTACTACCATAACTTCTAGTTGCTGGTGTCACCTCCTATGGACATCTTGAATTCACTTTCTCATAGGCACTCTCCTCTCAGATAATCAATCGACATAGGAAAAGAGAAAATGGAAAATAGGAGTATACATTCTAAAAGACACAGTGACAAAGTGGGAGAGAGAGCAGGCACTCTTTTCCCAACTGAAAAGTTTCTAACAGGTCTTACCTCACTCACTACCAAGAAAAGTGTTAAAAAAAAAAAAGACAGCTTGGGAAGCTTGTCTTTTATGTAAAATTCATTACAACTCAGTGCTTTCTGATTCATCAATTCTTCCTGTACTGCAAGTTAAAAAACTTTTCATTACCATAAAATACCAACCATCTCATTCAAATATAGATGAAAACAATTTTCCATAATTCAATGTATAAGATTAGAACTAGGGAATATCTGCACATGATCTCTATATCCTTTCACAAAGGCATATCCAAGCATAATCTAAGGAATAATCACTCAATTGCCCTTAATCTTTACCATACATTTATTTCCTATTATAGCTATGTTGTCACCTGAAGTGTGGATGAGGCATGTTTTAGATTCATTGTCTGAATATCTGATCCAAATAATTTTTTGGTTTCCCAGATATAGTGACATTATCCTTGTAGAATAGCTTCACTATTGCCAAGGACTAAAGGATTTCAGAAAGTTTGTGTTGCATAGATATTTCATTTTTTCAACTAACAAGTGGGGATAATGGTCACATCCATACCTCGGTCCCCCACAATTGATAAATTAATCAAATAACATGGGAAAAGGCTTATCAGAGACAATGGAGTCACAGAAGATGTGAGACACAACTTCCATCTGAGAGGTACATGGCACAATGCTGGACTTGGGGTCAAATTGAGTTCAAGTCCAGTCTCAGATACCTGGTTAAGTTACTTAACTGCTCTTTGCCTCAATTTTTTCAACTGTAAAATGGAGATATTAAGAGACACGCAACTTTATGCAAGTACTAGTAGTGATTACATCGGCTCTCTCTGGTAGTATTATATTTGAATATATTTCTTCAACTTATTAAACTTGAATTCCTTGAGGACCACAGTTATTTTATTTTTGCCTTTATATAGAGAGCCTAACACATAACCTGGTGCACAATAGGCAATAAATATTTGCCTATTAATTTGGACTGTAGTAAAAAAGAATGCAAGCACAAGCAGTACAATCTAGCCTTCATAGTGATAATGTTTAATATAAAATTTTGGAATAACCTCTTTGTTCTCTCTGTAGCAAACTCAGAGAAGCAAACTCAGCCTCTTCCTATGTCAACAAAAACCAGCCAAGGCTGACTTAATATTCCTTGGGAGACTTTTAACCTAAGACACTATCTTGAATAATGGGACTTTTTCCATATCTTAATATCTATAGACCTATACTATGTTATAGCATATTAATAGTAAAGAAATTACAGACATCTTAGGTCATAATTTCTACTTGAACTTTGTTTACCCTTTCCCTATGTCAGCTATTTCAAATATCTGTTTAAGACAGGAAGCCTGCCAGTTACTCGTGGTGGGATTACCTTTCTTGTCATATGTCATCTAAACATATATTTACCCAGCCTGGAATCGCAAGGCTCAAATGACATTGCTCTATTAATTATCTTGTCTTACTGAATTTATGATTTGTTCACCTAAGAGAGTTCTTTTCTCATGGCAAAATGTATATAAGCCAGAAGATTTCTGTACTAGGTAGCCAGAACATTTCTGGCTGCATGATGTATTAAGTTACTGTTTTCTTTAATAGGGAATTGATTAACTAATTAAGTAAATCATAAAATGTGTGCATTGAGCCTGTTGCCTTTTCTTTAACCAAGTTTTCAGGTCAACAATTGCAACTGGTAGGAAAGTTTCTGTGAGCTACAATTTTTCTGGTGTACATGATATCAACAGACATGATTTTCATGAGGTATCTTCCAGGAGATATTTCAGTAATTCATGAACAAATAAATCTGTCAATAAGACAAGCAGAGAGTAGTGATCATAAGTAATAAACTTTGTTTCACTGACTTCTGTGAACACTGCAGCTAGATTTTAGGTTGCTTTGCTGGGGGTAAGGTGGATTTCATATAGCTTGTTATTCTTCATATTCCACAAGATAAAATGTAAATATATTGGAAAAGCTTACTATTTCCTCCTGTGGTTCACAGTAAAGGTCAATCTGAAATAATGAAGTCTGAATATTTTAAAAGACAAGTAGTTGTGTTACTGTCAGTTACATAAACTAACATAACCTAAGCTAATGAAGTGTTTCCAAGTTGATGAAATTCATTCATTTTAGAGTTTTGTACTATTTCTTTTCTGCAACTGCGATGGTGATGAGTGATTAAGCTTGTTTAAAGGGGTTCATCAGTAAGCACTCCAAGAAGCACAGGGGGCTACCACTATCACAGGTTCTTAGATCTGCATTCATAAAAGAAAAACAACTTTCAAGGAGTTAACATGTATCATTCTTTTAACCAAGTACACATATCATTCAATTAGTTCAGAGAGGTAGCTTCTTGAATTTCAAAGAAAATACAGAGAAATCAAAGGATCAACAGACATGGCTTCCTCTGTCTGAATTCAACAGACAATTGTATCTCAACTGTCTGACCATACTTACCAGAAAGGGAAGCACGACATGAAAGCTGGGAGGCTCCTGTAATGGCTTTGCAGAAGCCTCATCTGGCCAAACAAGCACTTCTAGTTAGTAAGCCCCAAAGTAATCAACAGATATGGCTTCCTCTCCCTAACCATAATTCAATAGGAAGGTACAACTGTGTGACCATTGTTGCCAGAGAAGGAAGCATGACATATTGAGGCTCTCAAGGCTAGGGAGCTCCTAAGTAGCTTCCCAAAGTCCTCATCTGGCATTCTAACCTTCTTACCAAAATCTAAGGTCCAAAGCGAAACCTCAAGTATTTATATATTTTTAGAGTCAGACTGCCCTTTGACCCAGTGCCTCAACAGAAAGAACAAAAGGTACTTGGGATCCTCCTATAAAATAATTTCCCTAGTCAAGCTTCATACAATGGTCAGGCCCATCAATGGGTGGGAGAGATCTTTGATCACATTAACATAATTAACAATACAAATACATACACTGTTTCTAGTTAAAAAAAAAAAACAAACTTGTTTCTATACTTTACTAGTTGCAAAACAAATCTTGTTTGATAAAGTCAAGATTCAATCTGAGGCACTTGATTATATTAAAACAAAAACAGCAAAACATCCCATTTTGATTGCCATCACAAATGGTGACTTGAGGATTGTTTCTATTTTTTTTTTAATTTTCCCTTTGGTTCCAATAGTTTGGGGTCAGTGTTCTTCTGTGATCTCTTGGAATTGTGTGTGTGTGTGTACACACATTTCCCTTTGCTTTATCTTACACTTCAGCGAGTGCAATGATTCTTAAATTATATATCCACTTCTTTTTCATGTCAGTTGTTTTCAGGAATAGTTTTAGTTTTTTTTTAAGCTTTGACTTTGATCTAATACATTTTGATACATTAGTATTTTTAATGCTGTTTCTATTCATTCTATTTTTTGTGTTCACTGTTTTGGTAAAATTTTCTTGTTCTTCAGTTGTACCTGATTCTTTGTGACCCCTTCTCCACTGGATTTTGTCAAGCTTAGGTTAAATGATTTGTACAGGGTCACAAAGCTGGTAAGTATCTGTGGGTGGATTTGAACTCAGGTTTTTTCATTCCAGACCCAGTGCTGTATTCACTGAGTCCCCTACCTGCCTCCACATTCTCTTTTTCCATTATAAATTGTTTATTTTTTAAAATCTTTTATCCTAAGAAGCTTTAATTTGTTTCCTTAACTTTTCCCTAAATTTAGTAGGATTTCCAAACATTTGGTGAATCCTTGGGCCAATTAAGTCTTTTAATTTCCTGTTATTCTAATTGTATTTATGTTATTCAAAACTCCTGAAGTTTTAACCTAGAGATTTCTTGTATCATAGTGGTCTTTAGTTTTCGAGGGGATATTACTGTATTTTATTATTTTTTCATTCTCTCCACTTAGGATGTGTGGTCAAGCCTCCCATTTTCCTCTGTCTTCAGTCATTGTGATGTTCATTTTTCAGCATAGGTTTGCAAAAAACCCAGGAGATCTACCACTCCTAATTCAGGTAATTTAGCCTGGTTTATGTGATAGGACCTTCCTCCTCTGCACAATTCCAGATGTGCAAGAAATTATTAAGTCACAGTGGTTTTTCAGAAACATAGTCATGACAGAAGCAGTTTTGAGGGCAATAACCATTGCTCCCATCGATCACATTTGCTGCCCTTGCCCATTAGTGTTGGCTTAAATTATTTGGCAATGTTAGACAGAAAATAAGGGGACACCTGCTTTTTTCCCTGTCACCAGCTAAACAAGGCCAATAATGATATCGGTATCAAGATTCTTTTTTGTTTCTTTGTTATTACATTCGAGGAAGGTTATACTGTTACAGATTTTGATATGTTTAACACTTTACCTAAACTAAATTTAGATTTATCTCTCAGTAGATACTGATCTTTTCTTGTTTCTATTAAGACAAAAATCAAGTTAAAATAAATATGTTAAGAAAGAGTGTATTTCAGTGTCTCTGAATAGACAGGTTCTAGGAGGGTGAGTTTTGGGGGAAAACTAGACATTTTATTGGAATTTCTCTCAGACCTTCTGGTGGTGAATATAACCAGGAGCTTTAATGTTGATTGTAGTGAGATGTCTTTCTTGATACACAAGCCTTTTTTGATATCTCTCTTCTTCTCTGCTATTCTGCCTTGCTTTTTTTTCTTTTCCCTATTGTCTCTTGAAATGCTTCAACCTATTCTTTCTGATTTAGCTCTTGAGGTTCCCCTTCTTTCTCTCAGTCTGCTACTTGAAGACTGTGGGTGTATTTTTAAGATTAGCCTGATAGTGACTCAACTCTGCCTTCTGGATCAAAGATTGCTACAGTCTCAATTCACTTTGAAGCTGAGAGTGGACATACACAAACCTAGATTCCACTAGGTTCTCAGTAGCTGTGTGATCCTGTGCAAGTTATTGAACCTCTGTCTGCATCATTGTTCTTATCTGTAAAGCGAGTGTAATAATAGTACCTACTTCCTAGAATTGTTATGGAGATAAATTGGGATATCTTAAAAAAGCACTTAGCAAGGTACCAGGTACTTAGCAAGCCTCATATAAACTTTACTTATTGTTGATGCTGTTATTATTGTTACCTAGCACAACCATTACATGTACAAATAAGAAATTTGAAATCCTGAGAAATTTAGTGACTACCCAAGATCATGTAGGTATTAAGCAACAGCCTTGATTTGAACCCAGACACTATGACAGAAAATCTAAGGCTCTTCCTCCTGCCCTTTTCTTGTTTGAAGGTTAAATAGGAGATGACTAATTATCAAACTGTTAACTCTGCTTTCATCATTATTTGTTATTCTATCATTAGCTCACTATAGAAAATAGAGAAATTTTGAGTTCTGTGGATAAGTTCATTTACCTTGGCAGTATGCTTTCTGGAAATATACATAAAGATGATGAGGTTGATGAATGCATCACCAGAACTAGTTCAGTGTTTGGGAGACTCTGAAGCAAAGTGTGGGAGAGAAGAGTTTGGCTGTCTACCAAACTGAAGGTCTACAAAGCTATTGTGCTGATCTCATTGTTGCATGCCTGCGAAACCTGGGTAGTCTACCAGTCCTGTGCTAGGAAACTAAGTTATTTCTATTTGAATTGTCTTAGAAAGATGTTGAAGATCACCTATCAAGCAATATCTAACTTGATACTCCAAAGGGAGGTTTTCTAAATGGTATATGAAAAGCCAAAAACATAAGCATCATTAGTGAAGAATGATCGGAATTGATGATTCCTGAGAAAGGACTTTGAAAACCCAAAGTGAATCATAATTAAGTATCTTTGAAGCAAGATAGAAAACCTCACAAGACCACTGTTATTCTAAGGGATTATTTTTTTCTTCTCTCAGGATGACTGGATTCATTGAATTTGCCACTCAAATCCTTGTGGACTAAAGATTGAATATTTTAATTTAGTGAAATCATTCCATTTGTTTAATTATAGCTAAGATGAAGGACTCCACCTTAAAGTTTTATAAAAATCCAAGAATGTGATAACTTCTGAGTTATCTTTGTGGGAATGCATATATCCAATTTCTTATATACATATATAGGATTCTTTCTTTGCAACATATGAAAGTTAGAAATAATAGTATGTCATAGAATGTACAATTTTATATTTGGAAAGAAATTTAGAGATCATAATAGCATTTAATTTGGAAATGTTGAAAGCCTATAAAAAGTTGTCCAATAGAATATTTTAATATTTATATCCTTAAAAAATGATCTTTTCTGAACAAATTATTTTTCCTTATTTTTTTTCCATTAGAGATTATTTCACTTTCTGAAAGTTGAATAACTAATCATTAATGACCTACTTTCCTATAAAATATCTGCAACTATATTGTATTTATAATCTGTTTCTTAATTTGTGTTTAAATCATTGTCTTTCAAGACTACTCATTTCTCATGAATTAAAAAAAAAAAACATTGTCCTTGGTATACATACTTTTGTATACAGACATACATTTATGTGTATATTACGTATCAATTTTTATCTTTCAAACTATCTAAAAAGGCAGTTCAGCATAGTGGACAGAAAGATGGTCTCAGAACAAGGATGAACAGAATTTCAGTCTCATCCTTGAAATATGCTGACTTTGTGATTGTGAACACTGTTTAATCTTTCAGTGCTCTGGGCAACTCACTAAGACTATAAATTCTAGGAATTTATCAGTCTGCATTGGTAGAGGGAGATCTTCATTAGGACATTTTTATACCAAAGAAATAATAACTGTAGTATCTCTTTTTCTTTGTCTGTGCTTCTTTCATACCAAAAGTAACTTTATTTTCCCTGTATAGCCGGACCGACTACTAATAAAGGAGTTAGAAAATGAGCAATGAGTTGAGTTTCATAGTGTCAATCAATTTCTGCTATTCCCGGGTCTTTCAAAATGGGTAACTATAAAAATGATTTTTTTTTTAAAAAAGCTAAAACAAAAAGCTACCTGTGCATTGATCTGTTGGATTTTCTATCTGACAAAAGCAAAGCACAACATAAATTCTTTTCTCATGTCAGTGAAAGTTTTAATTGTTGTACATACATATATACTATTTAACCTAATAGAATTAGGGAATTGTAGCTTGGGTTTATTTTTCATAATATTAAAAGGCAGTTGGCTACAAATAAATTAATGTGGTGCTCAAGGGGATGTTTTCCTTAACTTGTTAGAAGTATTTTCATTAGGAAAGGACTCACAGAATTACAATATTTCAGATGGGAAATTTTAAGATTAAAATTCAAAGTTACTGTAGAGGTCAAATAGTACAACTTTCTCATCATACAAATGAGAAAACCATACAAAATGAGACTAGCTAGAAAAAAAAAAACTGTGATTTTGATCTTGTAAATCTCAGAAGGCAACTAGGTGGCACAGTGCATAGAATGCCAGGTCTGAAGTCAAGAAGGCACCTCTTCCTGGGCTAAAATTTGGTCTCAGACATTTACCATCTGTGTAGAACTAGAAAAGTCACTTAACCTTGTTTGCCTCAGTTTCCTCCAGATGGAGAAGGAAGTGGCAAATAGATCCTGTATCTCTGCCAAGAAAAACTCACAGTGGGGTTACCAACATTCAGACATGAATGGAAATGCCTGAACAATAACACTAACATGTGCCTGAAAAGTGGTCATTTAGCCTTTTCTCAAAGACCTTCAATGAGGAAGAAGTCAACCTGCTCACCCCAAAAAATCCTTTTCCATTCTGTACAACTCTATCAGGAAGTTACTTCACTGGCATCAATACTACATCTACCTAGTTGGAACTTCCACCCATTGGTACTGATTCTACCCTCTGAGGCCAAACAGCACAATTCTAAGTCTTCATCCACTTGATATTCAAATATCAAATACTTGACAATAACTATTATCTCTCCCTTGAGTTTTCTCCAGCTGAGAGATCTAGGAAATTAATTATGGGAAATTAAACATTATCTAATTTTTAAATACATAATTTTAACAGAAAATGTCATCCGAAAATATCATATTACATGTCATAAATGTATTAAGTCTAGAGTCATGTGAGAAATTATTTCTACATTCAAATGTTACATGAATATAATGGAATAATATTTTTGAAAACTAAAATAACACTTATTTTCCTAAATCCTAAAGGACAGTAAGGATGAAAATAGAAAATAAAACCATGAAAATAGTTTATTATAGAAAAGGAAAAAGAAGTATATTTGGAAACCAATTATTAAACATTCTTGACAAACATGCATCATCACAGACTCACTTTGTAACTGTTGTAATGAATCTTCATTGAACCCCTTGAACCTGAGTTTCTACAGAATGCCTAGAGGTGTTCTTCTTTCTCCTGTTTACTTGTCACTTTGAAATTCTGACTATCAGGGGGAAACTCAGCATTCTTCATTCCCAGGGGCTTTCTGTGCTTGTGAACCATGAGGTGGTTGTTTCAGTTTGTCAAGATTTGCACTTGCTGCATTTTCCTGAGATTTTTGTTTTCACTGAATCATTAAACTCAAAGGGAAAGTCAGCATAACCTGTCAAGTTTACACCTAGTTTTGAGCTGAAGTAGAGAAAGTCAGAAAGTTTCAATTGTAAAATTGAAAAATGCCCCAAGGGTAATGAAATCCCAAACTATATGGTGAGTTACTTGCTTTATTATTTTTAAAAAGTTTCTGACAACTCTACTGAGTTTTACTGTATATAGAATATAAATTCTCTTCATACATGAAATGACCCAAACTGATTCTATTCCTCTTAAAGTCTTCATCAACATGCAAAATAGTATATCCCAATGTCCCACTCTCTTATTAATTTGGTTGATATAACTAAAGAAAAGATTCCAGAAAAATTATATAGAAAGAACTTTTCATTAGTACAAAATAAGTCTACATATTTCTTACAATTTACCAAGTGGAATAACCCTTTCCATAATTCTGTAGCTTTTAACACAAATTAGAGCAACATGCCATCACTCATGTGACTATGATGAGCAAGGCACTGTGTTTGATACTAGGAATACATAGAAAAAATTAATTATCCTTTGTCCTCAAAAATCTTATATTGTACAGGGGAAAGGATTCTTATTTAAGGATATATAAATTTAAACAATAATGCTTTACATCAGAGTACCAAAGAAACTTAAAACTGTACTAAGGAAGGTGTGACCACCTATATGTAAATGCATATATATACATATATACACATATATGTGCATATATACATATATGTGTGTTATTCCTTTATCATAATTTTTAATTTATTTCAAGCATTTAAAAATATCATTCTGTTAGGGGATCCATAGACTTTCCCAGACTGCCAAAGAGAAGCACGACACAATTTTTTTTTTTAAATTCCACTCTTCTCTGTCCCAGGTCACATGACTAATAAGACGGAAAACTAGACATTTTTTTCTAATTTTCTCATGTTTCTCTTAGAGTTGCCCCAGGAGTTTAAATATTCTTTTCCTGAGGGAAGATAAGTAGTCTCTTTAAGCACCAGGTCCCCGAAGTGTATAGCCCTATTAACCATCTCTCATTATGAAATATCTCTCTCATCAATCATTTGCCCTCACACCAATCAGTCTGTCAGTCAGTCAAGTAGTCATCTAACTTATATTAAGGATCTGCTAAGCACTAAGGAATAAACTAATCTCTGGGGGGAAAAGAGAGTCAAAAAACAGTCTCTACTCATAAGGAGTCCACCATCTAAGTTTAGGGTAGGAAACTTGGGGAAAACATATTTCAAAACTATACAAATAGAGAGGTTTCCAAAATTTAGGTAACATTTTAAGTTAGGTGCGCATATGTATGTCTCTGCGTGCATGAACACACATGGATATCAAAACTTTAACAGCTACATATGTGGGTGCATATATGGTTGCATATAAATATACGAATGTGTAGATGTATGCATGTGTATGTATGTGGATGTATATTTTATGTACATGTACATGTGTATGTGTATGTATGAAAATATTTTTTGGGGTGTATATATATATATATATATATATATATATATATATATATATATACATACATACATATATATCTAAACACGATTCCTCAATGAATTATTGACCAAAAAATATGAAAACAAGTTTTCAAACAAGTGCAAACTATTAACAATGATATGAAACAATGTCCCAAATCACTAATAATAAGACAAATGAAAATCAAAACAACCCTGAGGTTTTACTTCCAACTCTTCGAATTGATAAATTTAACAAAAAGCCAACAGCTAATGTTGGAGGAGTTGTGGGAAGATAGAAACACTGATGTATTATTGGTGGAGATATGAATCATTATATCCATCTTGAAAATTAATTTGGAATTACAGAAATAAAGTGACTAAAATATCTAGATATTTTGATCCAGAAATTCCATTACAGGGTTTGTATTCTGAGGAGGTTATTGATAAGAAAATTTCCATATATATATATATATATATATATATTGACCAATATGGTCAATGAATAGTAAATACCTACTATGTGCCAGGCACTAGGCTAATTTCTTGGGAAAAAAGAGCCTCTGTACTACATAAGACAAAACATGTGCATAATAATTACCAAAACCAACACTAAAAGACTTTTTGTTTGTTGTGGGAGAGGGAGAATCTAGTATTAGCATTTTTTTTCCATCCATACAATTGCAATTATGAAAGTTTCTTCACACTGATGTTCAATTAGTAAACTTTGAGTATTAATTTGGGCACTGAAAAATTAAGCAACTTACACATGAATTTAGAGTGAGAACTGATTTTGAATCCCAGCTTTGGCACTTGTTTTCTGTGCCATATTTGATGAACAAGTCATCTTTAAGGCACATTTTATTCATATATAAAATGAGAGGAGTGAAGGAGGTCACTTTTAATGTCCCCTCCCCTAAATCTATGACCTTTGTTAAATGGTATTTGTACACCTTCCACCATTACAAATCAAAATCTCCCCATATCTTAATAGAAAGATTGAGTTTTTACATTTGTGAATTAAAAGAAAAATCACTACTTAATGACTTTGGTGATAGGCCTTGTTGAATTTAACTAGACTGGTCCATAAATAGTACACATATATCTGATAGGCATAAATGTAAATATGAGTCACTGGATTTTTCGCTCTCTAAATGTCTCAACTCCTCCAGTGGCATATAACCTTTTACATATCAATCAACCAACAAATATTAAGTGTCAGGTACCGTCTTGATGATGAAGAGAAAAAGACAAAAGACAATCTCTTCTCTAGAAACTCACATTATTATAAGGGTGACAATATTCAATAACTATGTCTCAAATACACCTGCATATACACATAGATATGTACATACAGGATAGATTGGTTATAATAAAGAGGGTAGCACTGGCATTAAGAGAGATCTGGAAAGATAATTCAAGATTACATTAAGGAATTCTTATAATGATGTGATTCTTTCCAATTTTCCCTTTTTTTTCCAAATCTTTGAAATATAGTCAAGTCTCGTTTTTTTTCCCTTCACATTTTTACCTGATGAATAGATTTCTTGGTCCATTCCAGTCATGTCTTGAGAAATCCTAGCTTTGTTTTAGGCCCACCATTAGTTTTCTCTGCTTTTGGTTGTGTGTTGATGATCATATCAAAGGTTTACAAAGAGAACTTCAGGGTCCACTACAAAGATATGTTTTCTCCTTTCAGTTGGGACTTCATGAAACCTTAAATCCAATCAAAAGATCTTATTGTTATTCATTGTAAGCTAATTTCCATCTCTCACGTCTGTGAATTTGTACAGTCTGTTACTTAGGCAGCAAATGCTGTCGACTTATGTTCTCTTAGGATAATTTCTAGATCCCTTCAAGGTGCATCTCAAGTGGTGTGCATGTCTTGAAGCCTTTCTGGATGTCCCTAAATATGTTATTAACATAAAGAACACTTTTAATTGTTCCCCTAAGTCGACTTTGTATTTACCTTTCATATTGTGTGATCTGCGGGTTTTTTTGCTGTCCTAGTAAAATTTTTTTAATGGAACTAGTCTCACCCCTCTACCCCCTCCACTTCCCTGGACGTAAAGCACCTTGCATATATGTGATTAATAAATGTCTGTTGAATTTATTTTGGCTTCCATCACATTAATATCTCTTGGTTCTTCTCCTATTTCTCTGACTTATTTGCAGTAGATTTTATTGATCATTAATCACCAAAGTTCCATCAGTTTTGCCTGTTCAATTTCTCCATTCCTCCTCTATATCTTGGTGAGCTCATCAATGTTTTTTTTTATTACCATTTAACTCTTAAAATTAAAGCTATGTCTAAATAACCTTTGTTTTATTTTGACCTTAACAATTAGTTAAGTCAATCATTTTCATATGCAACTTAAAACCAACAAAAAGATTACATAGGCACCTGTAAATCTGTAGGTTGTATAATTTCTTTAACAAATTCAGCATGCTATTTTCAAAACTATCCTCCTTGTTTGTCACTGAACATTCTTGCTCTCTTTTGTACTTTAAAAAATACTTCTACTGCTCTTTATTTTCACTTTTGTTTTTCTCTTTCTTCTACTTGTCTTGACAACCCTATTTGTATTTCTGTTTCCCTCCCACACCCCTGAAAGAAAAGAAATACAAAAATACCTTTTTTCCCAAATATGAATAGGCAATCAAAATAAATTGTAACACTGGCCATGTCCAAAAATATGTTTATCATTCTGCATCTGAAGTTCTTCTCTTCTGTAAATAGTATGATTCAACATAAATTCTCCAGAATTGCGGTGGGTCACTGCATTATTGAAACATAATGTCTTTTTCTTTTTTTTTTTTGGTTTCAGTTTATATTCTTTTTTGGTTCAGTTTGGTTTGTTTGTTTTTTGCTTTACACATGTTATTGTATAAATTATTTTCTATTTCTTTTCACTTCACTCTGTACTAGTTCCCAGAAACTGAGGTATTCAGGAAACCCTGTATTACCTAAAACTGTTTCTTATGGTCCACCAGCTTTCATGCATGTATGTTCATTTGTTTGGTTTCTCATTTGTTTTCTCATTTGCTAAGCATCCCCCTTACTTTTCAAGTTCTCTCTGGTTTAGTTTCTTCTTCATGAGCTGTGTTTTCTTAAACTAATGAAGGGGAGCAAGGACAGTCTAAACAGAAATCAGGTTCCACAATTAGGTGAGGTCCCATTCAGATGTCTTGAGCAGAACTGGAATGCTTTTGACATTCATTAGCAGGGCTCCTCTCTAAGCCAGTCTTTTTATAGTAAAGTGGTACAGATGTAGAATGATAGAATAGGGGATGTTAAAGGTCATGGGACAGGTTTTGCTTTTCTGCTCTTTGTTTTGTTTTATTTTTAAGAATGGATAACCTTATAAAAATGTTTGTAGGGAGCAGAGAAGTAAATGGTTGAAAAGGAGAGTTTGAGATGAAAGAGATGTAAGTGATAACTGAGTGGACAATCCTATAATGAAAAAAGAAGGAAATAATGAACTCCTCTTCAGATTAATGTGGTAAATAGAAGCAGAATAGAGAATGATATTATGGATTGACCTATATCCTTCCACAATAAATTAGAACCAGGAACTCATAGTACACGGGATCTGAAAGAAGAGTTTAGAATATGTTGAGAATCACTTAGGAAGGATCAAAAGAATTTCAATGCAACAAAAAAGAGCTCAGGTAAAATTAAAAACCATAAATTTGATGTATATCCAGTTGTGTGATTTTCTCCTTCAATTTTCTCATTTGGGGGCAGAAAAGTCAGATGGTGACAATCACCTAGAGTAAAGTTTATTGCCTCTCTAACAAGGAGTCTGATTCATGTTTAACCATCAATCTTTTGAAACCATATTTTGCTATTTCATTGATTCTTAAGTTTTCCAAAATTATTTTTCTTTCAATTACTTCATTCTGTATCAATGCATGTCTTCACATATTTCTTCCTTGTGCAATTTCTTATGGCATAATGATATTCCATGGCATTCATAGTCATAATCATAGCCATTATTTCTTACCTGATTATACTGCTTTGGGGTTACTCTGATTGACTTCTATCCACATTATGCTCCTGAAAGCTCATTATGGCCATAATCTCCTCATCCCAAAGGATCTCATCTGGCTTCCGATGCCACTTGATCACTACTCTCTACCTCTGCAATTAGTGAGGGGACGATGGATTCTAAGCTTCCTTTTTAGAGGAAAGCCCAGGTAAGACACCTACTCATTTCTCAGCTGTCTGCACTACTTTGGGGAGTTCTTTGACTTGGTACCAGCACCACCACAATCATACTTATTCTCCTTCCTCTTTTAACTTCCTTTTCTGTTTTGTCTTGCCCCACTAGAACGTAAGTTTCTTGAGAGTTTTCTTGTATCCCCAGCAGTTATCAGAGTGCCAGGCTCATTTTAGGTGAGGAATCAAAGGACAGTCTTTTCTTTGCAACGATGTTGTTGTTGTTTACCAATTTCAGCTATAGCCAACTCTTCATGATCCTGTGTGGGGTTTTCTTGGCAAAGATATTGAAATGGACTAAACTGTGGCAAAGAGGTTAAGTGATTTGGGGAAATTTGGGAAGAAGGAGTCCTTCTAAATTCTTTTTATATTACAAATATGGTTTTGATACCTAAACCAGGGAGAGCAAAAACAGAGAAAAAATAATATATACCAATTTCTCTAATTAATATAGATGCAAAAATTTTAAATAAGACTTTAGCAAAAAGAACACAGCAACTTATCATGGGAATAAAACATTATGATCAGGTAGAATTTAAACCAGGAATGCAGAGCTCGTTCAATATTAGGAAAATGATCAGCATGATTGATCATATCAACAAAAAAACTAACAGAAAACACATGATTATCTCAATAGATTCAGAAAAGCTTTTGACAAAATACAACACCAATTACTTTGGAAAACACTGGAGAGCATAGGAATGAATGGAACTTTCCATAAGATGATAAGCGGTATCTACCTAAAACCTTCAGCAAGCATTATATGCAAAGGGGATAAACTAGATGCATTTTCATTAAGAACAGGCCTTAAACCAATATATCCATTATGACCACTATTATTTAAAATTGTGCTGGAAATATTAGCTTAGCAATAAGAGAAGAAGAAGAAATTGAAGAAATTAGAACAGGCAAAGAAGAAACTAAGTCATCACTCCTTGCAGATGATATGATAATATACTTAGAGAATCCCACAGAACCAAATAAAAAACAACTTGAAAAAATAAACAACTTTGACAAAGTTGCAAACTCACACAAATCTTCTGCATACCTCTATATTACTAAGAAAATCCAACAGCAAGAAATTGAAAGAAAAGATTCCATTTAAAATAATGGTAGACATTATAAAATATTTGGGAGTCTACCTACCAAAACAAACCCTGGAACTATGTGAACACAATTACAAAACCTTCTTCACACAGATAAAGTCAAATCTAAGTAAGTGGAAAAACACCAATTGCTCATGGATAGGCTAAGCCAACAGAATAAAAATGAAAAATTTCCCTAAATTAATTTACTTATCCCATGTCATACCAATCAAACTATCAGACAATTATTTTTGAGAGTTAGAAAGAATAATAAGAAAATTCATCTGGGAGAGCAAAGGATCCAGAATGTCAGGAGACCTAATGAAAAGAAGTGGTAGAGAAGGTGGCCTTGCTCTACCAGATCTCAACTTGTATTACAAAGTAGCAGCTATGAAAAGCACTTGGTACTGACTAATAAACAGAAGGGGAAACCACTTGAATAGGTTAGGTATGGAAGACACATTAGTCAATGCATACAGCAATCTGCTGATTGATAAACCCAAGGACCCCAACTTCTGGATAAGAACTCACTGACAAAAATTGTTGGGAAAACAGGATAACAGTGTGGCAGAAATTAGGTCCAGACCAATGCCTGACACTATACACAAAAACAACATCCAAATGGGTACATGATCTAGGTATTAAGATTGATACTATAAACAAATTAGTGGAGCAAGGAATAGTGAATCTCTCAGATTTATTGAGAAAGGAAGAAATATTCATTAAACAAGAAATAGAAAAGATTATGAAATGTAAAATGTACAATTATGATTACATTAAATTGAAAAGTTTTTGTACAAAAAAATCCAATGCACCCAAGGTTAAGAGGGAAAAGGAATAGTGGGAAAAAAATTTTGCAACTAGTATCTGTGACAAAGACCTCATTTCTAAAATCTATGGTGAACTGAGTCAAATATTTAAGAGTACAAGTCATTCCCTAATTGATAATGGTAAAAGAATATGAACAGGCAGTTTTCAGAGGAAGAAATTAAAGCTACTTATAGTCATATGAAAAAATGCTCTAAATCACTATTTATTAGAGTGACACAAATCAAAACAACTCTGAGATATGACATCACACCCATCAGGTTGACTAACATGATACAATAGAAAGATGACAAATGTTGGAGAAGATGTGCAAGAATTGGAACACTAATTCATTATTGCTGGAGCTATGAACTGATCTAGCCATTCTGGAGAGCAATTTGGAGCTCTGCCCAAAGAGTAATAAAAATGTGCATACCCTTTGATCCAGCAATACCTCTTCTAGGACTGTATCCCCAAGAGATTATAAAAATGGGTAAGGGCCCCAAATGTACAAAAATATTTATTGCAGCACCCTTTGTGGTGGCCAAAAACTGGAAATCAAGGGAATGCCAATTGGGGAATGGGTGAATAAATTTTGTTATATGAATGTAATGGAATATTAATGTGCTATAAGAAACAATGAACAGGAAGAATTCAGAGAGGCCTGGAAAGACTTATATGATCTGATGCTGAGTGAAAGGAGCACAGCCAGGAGACTTTTGTGCACAGTAATCAACACAGTGTGTGAGAGTTTCTTCTGGTAGACTTGGAACCTCATTACAATGCAAGGACTTAAAAGAAATTCCCAATGATCTTTTAAGGCAAAACGCCTTCAACATCCAGAGGAAGAACTATGGAATTCAATCACAGAGTGTAGAACATCTTGTGTGTGTCTGTGTGTGTATGTGTACGTGTGTTTGTGTGTGTGTGTTACAGTTTGGTTTGTTATATGACTTCTCCCACTCATTTTAATTCTTCTGCACAGCATGACTATAGTGAAAATATATTTAATAGGAATGTATATGTAGAACCTATATAAAATTTTATGCCATCTTGGGGAGGAAGAGGGCACTTAGAGGGGAGGGAGAGGGAAAAACCTAAGTTATATGGTAGTGACTGTAGAACACTGAAAATAAATAAAATTAATAAAATAAAATTAGATTTGGGCAAGTGAAATTTAATGACTCCATGAAACATTAAGAAACAAAAAAATAAATCACAAGAATGGGAAAAAAATTGGAAAAATATGAAATATCTCATCAGAATATCAGTAACCTGGATGACAAATCAAGGGGAGATAATTTAAGAATTTTCAGATTATTTGAAAGTTATGATCAAACAAAGAGTCTAGAAATAATATTTCAAGGAATTATCAAGGAAAATTGTCCTGATGTCTTAGATCCATAAGGTAAAATAGTAATTAAAAGACTCCAAAAATCAACTCCTGAAAAAAAATCTCAATATGTAAACTGGCAAGCAATGTTAAAACCAAATGTCAGAGCTTCAAGTCAAAAAGAATATATGTCAAAATTCCAGAAAAAAACATTCAAATATTGTAGATCAACAGTCAAGATCACAAAAGATTTTTAGCTGCCATGTTAAAGAAGAGGAGGGCTTGATATTTAATATTCTAGAAGGCAAATGAACAGAATTATAACCAAAAATAACCAATACATACAAAAGGCACACAAGAAAGGGCTATTACAACAGAAGAGGAAGGGGGGTAGTAGCAATGCTTCAATATCTTTCATTAGAATTGGAAGAATATATATATGTGTTTCTCTGTGTGTGTGTATGTGTATACACACACTCAGTTCTGTCTAGAAATGTAACTTATCAAATAGTGGGAAAGGAGAAGAGGTCAAGAGAAGAGGGAGGATAATAAAAACGGCATGGATTAAGGTGAGACAGTGGCTAGAAGCAAAATAGACTTTTGAAGAGGGACAGGATAAAATAAAAGGGAAGGAAAGAAACAGAAGAAATATGATGGAGGATAATATCGAGGTAGCAATCATAACTGTGAATGTGAAAGGAATGAGTTCACACATTAAACAGAGGGAGATGGTAGAATGAATTAGAAACAGAATCCAACAATTTAATATTTTTTACAAGAGGCAGTTAATACAGAATTACACATGGTTATAATAAATGGCTGGAGCACAATCTAATATGCTTCAGTTTAAATAAGAAAATCAGGGGTGGCAATTATGGTCTCATACAAAGTAAAAAGCAAAAATACAGCTAATTAAAAGATATAATCAGGAAAACTACATTATGCTAAAAAGTTTTAATAGACAATGTACAATTTTAAAATTTTAAAGCACTTTTCTCTGATAAAGTTCTCATTTCTCAAATGTATACTGAGAATAGAAGAGCTAAATTTATGAAAATCAGAGCCATTCCAAAATTGATATATTGTCAAAAAAATATAAATATGCAATTTTCAGAAGAAATTAGAACTACCTAAAGAATCACATAAAATGTTCTAAATCACAATTGATAAGAGATATGTAAATCAAACAGTTCTGGGGTACCATTCACATTTATCAGAAATAACAAAAAACAAAAAGGATATAAGAGAAAAATAGGTACACTACTGAACTGCTGGTCAAGTAATGAACTGATCCAACCATTCTGGAGAACAATTTGGAACTTTGTCCAAAGGCTTCTAAAGCTGTGCATACCCTGCAACTCAGCAATGTATCTACCAGTTCTCTATCCAAAAGATATGAAAGAGAAAGGAAAAAGGACATATATCTATCTACAAAAATGTACGGTAGCTCTTTTTGTGGTAGCAAAGAATTAGATATCAATGAATTAGATATCAATGCTCATCAGTTGAAGAAAGACTAAACAAGCTGCGGCATATGATTTTAATGCAGCACCATTACGCTATATGAAATGATAGAGTGATTGTTTCAGGAAAAAAAATATAACAAGAACTGTATGAAATAACATCAAGTGAAATGAGAAGAAGCAAGTGTTCTCTGTGCACAGCACCAGCAGTGTTGTGATGATGAACCACTGTGAAAGTCTTAGCTACTCTGATCAATATAATGATCCAAGACAATTCTAAAATACTCATAATGAAAAATACTGTCTCCAGAGAGAAAGAACTAAAGAACTCTGAGTAAAAATTGAAGTACAATTATCTTCTTAAAATTTTTTCTTACTTTCTTGAAATATAAAAATATGTTTTGCATTATTTCATATGTATAAATGATATATTTTTTTTACCTCCTAAAAGAGGAGAGAGCCTTAAAAGGAAGTGGAGAAATTTTAACTCAAAACTGAAAAGAAAATAATGCTTAGCATAAATGAGTATTTTTAAATATATCATTTAGTTTTCAATTGAGATTGTGAATATAAATTATTAAAATATTGAAGAATAAGTAATTTTACTATTCTATTTTTCAGGACAATCTACAAATGTGTGTATTTTAAGAAGAGGGGAAAGTGATTCTTTGTTCCTTTTGAAAGAAAAAAATAATTCAAAACAAGAAGCTTAATAGATTTTGTATCACATTCAGAGGCAGATATGACATATATTGAAACTTTTTTCTTAAAATGTATTAAGACAGAAGACAGATGAAGTAATTACCAAAGGTGGACATGAAGGATGAAACTGATAATACTTTGTTGGATGCAGGATATATAATGTGTGGCAAACCAATCTATGTTCCCATGTTGGGCTTATAGATACTTTGATAAGTTTGTGATTTTACTCATGTCAACATCACTGCCTCTATATGATTTTTAATCTTGTTTGAGTATTAGTGGCATTTTCTATCAGTTTTCCAGATGATTCATGTAAGGAGAAAGCCTTTCCTTTCATTCTTTTGATTTACAGGAAGAGTGGGAGAGCATCTTAGTTGTTCATTATTTTTTGTGTCTTGTACTCATAAAATGAAAAGGCGACCTTATTTCTCAAGTTTTGTATCTTTGATGATGTAAATTAACCCACTTCCACACACACGTACTTTCAGTGATATGATACAGACTACTGATATCTGCCATGAAACTTTCCATTGCTCTTTGAACTGTTTACAATTTTTATTTTTCTAAAGTTTCAGTGTTATATAATTCATAGGTATAGAGAATCAAAGGAATTTTATAGATATCATGGAATAGACTTAAGTAGAAGCAAGATGTTTAATATAATTGGAAATATTATCTTTAACATTATCATGAATTTCATTGTACTAACTGCGTAATCATCTGGGTCTTTGTGCAACAAAGCAATGGAGAATGGTCTTCCATGAAATATGTGTGTATGTACACATGTATATATATTTATATATACACACATACATACATACATTCACACACACATATATATATGTATATATATATATATATATATATATATATACAGAGAGAAAAAGAGAGTTAGAAGATCTTCTAAAGAAGATCTCTTTAATTTTGGCTTTAATATTTACTATCTTATGACCTTAGGAAAGTCCCTTTGTCTCTCTGGGCCTCAGTTCCCTTATCTGGAAATAAGCGTATTGGATTCTATGATCTCTAAGGTACTTCCCACATTTTGATCTCATAAGAGGTTCTTCTACAAATGAGAAAATTTTTAGAACTTTGCCAACAACCAATTAATCATTCTACAAGCATTTTTTAAGCACCTGTTTTGTGCCAGGTTATGTGGTAAGTGATGGTGATACCAACACAATGAAACAGAAAACATCTCTAGTAGCTCACATTATGGAAATCTTATATTTGCATTATACATGAAGCATCTCATGAATACCTTCCTTAAGTAAACATATATTTAAAGCCTCAACACTTTGATTGATATTAATTTTTTATCAGTTTTTTCAAACAATAATGTCTATTGCAGTATTCAGCATAGTATATCACATGATTGCATTATTTGCTCAGAGGCATCTTATTAGAGGAAATTCTTCAAGACTGATAGAGAAGTTCTATCACCATAGTTTATGAATCCAACAAATATGTGTTAAGTATTTAAAATGTACAAGGGGCTTTGTTTATACTTGGGATAAAAGCATGAAAAAAAAAGAAAAAAAGAAATGTCTTCCAGACCTGCCTTCAAGTGATTTACAAACAATCTGGGAGAATTGACACACATAAAATGAATAAACATGGCAATAAAAATAAATAACAAAACAGGTGGAACCAAGAAGGTGGAAGAAAGAAGTACTCAGTCAAGTTCTCCCAACATTTATACCTAAACAATGTGAAAATAATGGAATTCTGGATTAGCAGAATCAACAAAGAGTTAGAGTGAGATTTTCTTCCAGCCTAAGATTACTTACAAGGTGAGAAAGAAAGATCTGTGATACAATGGAGGAGTCTGACTTGGAGTCCACATAGATGAAACAATAGTGGTGGTGCTAGGTGGTGGTGACAGAAGCAAGAGTGACTTAGAAAACTCACAAAACAAAGGTAGTAGGGGTATCTGCCAAATGAAGAGAGAGAGATTTCAGGGTACCCCATTCTAGCACTACATTGCAGGATGAGATGTCTTTGGCAACTTCATTGCCTGTGGCCACTTCTGGGTCACATTTCAAGGGCAGAGAGAAGCACTTTTGATTAAGGCAGAGTGGAAACCAAAAACATCAGTAAAACTTTCACTTCCTTGAGATCAGGGACCCTGAGTAACATTATTGTTTATAGTACAAAGAGAGGAGGGGCCATAAGTAGTGGTTGCAATTGAAATACCAAGCCCTTCCAGGGCAAGGACAACTGAGCAGAGATTATGTCTCTCTATATTACAACACCTTATAAAGCACAAAATGTTCCAAAACCCCAGGCAAGCAGGCATCTCTCCCAACAGTCAAACATCCAGTTCTTCAGCACAACTCCAAGAAACACAACTCCAGGTGAACAGGCATCCTCCACCTGCTAAATCTTGCAGTGATTCAGAGCAGCCTGGGTGAGCAGGTATTTTTCAGGGGCAGACCTCCGCACACTCCTAGAGCTTTAATGTTGCTGGTCTGAGTTCTAACTTAATCTACCTGAAAGTCAAGAAAAAAAAAAAAAAGAGCCTGGACAGCATCTTTCAAGAAAATATCAAGGAAATTTCCCTGAAGTCCTAGAATCAGAAAGTAAGATAGTTGACAAAAGAATACACTTATCACCTCCTGAAAGAGATTCAAATTAAAAATGCCAAGGAATATTTCAGCCAAATTCCAGAATTATCTGGTCAAGGAGAAAATGCTGAAAGCAGCCCGAAAGAAACAAACAATATAAATACTATAGAATGACAGTTAAGATTACACAGTACCTTACCCAGATTAAAAGAAGAAGAAATAAAATACTTAAATAACCTCATTTAAAAAGAGGAAATTGAACAAACCATCAAAGAACTCCCTATGAAAAAATCTCCTGGGAAGGAGAGATTTACAAGTGAATTTTACAAAACGTTTAAAGAACATTTATATGAACTATTTGGAAAAACAGACAAATAAAGAGTTTGAAAAAGTTTTTTTTTTAATGATACAAATAAGATACTGATACCTAAAATGGGAAAAGCCAAAAAGAGAAAGAAAAGGATAGATCAGTTTCCCTAATGAATATAGATGCAAAAATTTTAAATAAAGTATTATCAAAGAGGTTACAGCAACTTATCTTGAGGATAAACTCTTACGTCCAGTTAGGATTTATGCTAGGAATGTAGGGTTAGTTCAATATCAGGAAAATATCAGTGTAACTGACCATATTAACAAAACTAACAAATAATGATTATCACAATTGATGCAGAAAAATGGCTTTTGACAAAATAAAATACCTATTCCTATTACAAACACTAACGCATAGGAATAGATGGAGTATTCCTTAAAATGATAAATAGCATCTATCAAAAGCCATCAGCAATCATTATATGCAATGTGGATAAAATAGATGCACTTCAGCTAAGATTAGGTGTGGAAAAGGATGTCCATTATCACCACTGCTCTTCAATATTGTACTAGAAATGTTAGCTTTAACAATAAGAAAAGAAAAAGAAATTGAAGGAATTAGAATAAGCAAAGAAGAAACAAAGCTATCACTCTTTGCAGATGATATGATGGTATACTTGGAGAATCTCAGAGAATCAAGTAAAATGCACTTGTAATAATAAACAACTCTAGCAAAGTTGCAAGATATAAAATAAAATCACATAAATCACCAGCATTTCTATATATTACTAACAAAACCCAATAGCAAGAGAGAGAAATTCCAGTTAAAGTTACTGTGGACATTGTAAAATATTTGGGCATCTATCTGCCAAAACAAACCCAGAAACTGTATAAACACAATTACAAAGAACTTTTCAGAAAAGTAAAGTCAAATCTAACTAATTAGAAAAATATCAATTGCCCAAGGTTAGGCCTAGTTAATATAATAAAAATGAAAATTCTAAGTAACTTAATGTATTTATTCAGTGCCATACCCAGCTACCAAAATTATTTTAGAGAGCTAGAGAAAATAATCACATAATTCATCTGCAGGGGCAAAAGTTCCAGAATATCCAGGGAATTAATGAAAAGAAATGCAAGGGAAGAGGACCTGCTGTACCAGATGCTAAATTGTATTATAAAGCAACAGCCTTCAAAACTACTTAGTACTGGCTAAGAAATAGGGTGCAGGATCAGTGGAATAGGTTAGGTACACAAGACACAGTAGTCAATGACTAAAGTAACCTACTGTCTGATAAATAAAAAGACTTGAACTTCTGGGATAACAACTCACTAAATGAACAGAACTGCTACTAAAGGGACAGAGCCAAGATAGCAGAGTAGAAGGACAGACCTGCTGTAACTCAACCCCTAAAGTCCATAAAATAGCTGCAAAAATGACTCTAAACAAATTTTAGAGCAGCCAAAATAACAAAACAACAGAGGGAAAGAGATTTCCAGCCCAAACCAGCATGGAAGCACAACAGGAAAGGGCTATCACACCAGGCTCAGAGCTGAGTGCAGCCCATAAAACACTGCCCAGCCTTGGTTGTGCAAGGCAAAAATGACAGGACCAGAGCAGGCTCCAGGGCATGGAATCCTGGGTAGCAGCTGCAGTTCCCAGATTCTCAACCCACAAATGCCAAAGACAAATTCAAAGGTCAATGAGAAAGCTCTTTCACCTCAGGTGAGAAGGGAACAGGGTACTGAAGTAGCCCCAGCCCTAGGCTGCTACAGTGTCCAATTTTGAAGATCTCAGCCTAAAGACCTTGGAGGAATTAAGCTTCTGATGTTAATCTCAGCCATGAGTGGCAGCCCTGGGGTGAGGAGGAGCACTGGAGAGGTGAAGCTGGAGGCAGTTCTGCTGAGGGAACACTACTCAGATCCTGGACAGAAAAGCTTGTGATTGCTCCCAGATCAGAGTGCAGTCCAGGAGAGGAGTAAACTCCTCTCCCTTAACTGTGCCACCTTGGAGGAACTGAGAACTTACAGGTCCCTAGACTATGCCCTCCACTTGACAAAGTACTCAGAAGTCAATTAACTGGCTGAAAAAATGTCCAAAAAAGGAGGAAAAAATAAGACTATAGAAGGATACTTTCAGGGTGAACAAGTAATTTCCTCAATCCTTTTGGATCCAAAACCTCCAAAATAAATTTGCAACAGCCTCAGGCCATGGAAAGCCTCAAAAGAGATTTTGAAAAACAAGTAAGAGAGGTGGAGGAAAAATTGGAAAGAGAAATGAGATTGATGCAATAAAATCGTGAGAGGGAGGAGTTAACAGCTTGCACAAGAAGACTCAAAAAAAGCTGAATAAAATAATACCTTTAAAAATGAACTAACCCAAATAGCAAAAGAGATAAAAAAGCAAATGAAGAGAAGAATGCTTTAAAAAGCAGAATTAGCCAAATGGAGAAGGAGGTGAAAAACATCACTGAAGAAAATAGTCCTTGAAAAATTAGAATAGAGAAGATAGAAGCTAATTACTTTATGTGAAACCAAGAAAATACAAAACAAAACCAAACAAATGAAAAAAATTGAAGACAATATGAAAAATCTCATTGAAAAAACAACTAACCTAGAAAATAGATCCAGGAGAGACAATTAAAAAATTACGGGGCTACCTGAAAGCCATGATGAAAAAAGATCTTAAACATCGTCTTTCATGAAATTATCAAGGAAAATTGCCCTGATATTCTGGGAACAGAGGGTAAAATAGATATTGAAAGAATCCATCAGTTACCTCCAGAAGGAGATCAGAAAAGAAAATCACTTAGGAATATTGTAGCCAGATTTCAGAGTTCCCAGGTGAAGGGGAAAATATTGCAAGAAGCCAAAAAGAAACGATTTGAGCATTGTTGAAATACAATCAGGATAACACAAGATCTAGCAGCTTCTACAATAAGAGATCCGAGGGCTTTGAATATGATATTCTAGAAGTCAAAGGAACTAATATTAAAACCAATAATCACAAACAAACTCCTTCAGGTACCTCTGAAAGGAGAATCTGACCAAATTTTGGAGGTGCGGAATCAAGTGGGAGACAGACAGTGAGGGATTGGGAGCTCAGGTTGGACTGGAAGGTCCACGGGAAGGATCTGTTCCACAGGGGTGAGCACACAGCACAGCGCGGGCAGCACAGTGGAGCAGAAGAGATCCGAGAAACCTGAGTGGCAGGTGGAACCAGGGAGTGGCACCCGGGGTGGGAGATAACACAAACCAAGTCAGTGAGAGCGCCCGAGCACCAGAAATAAGCGCAGCAGCTCCTGAGACCTTCAGTCAGAAGATCAAACTTCGGTAAGTCACTTACTTGAACTTTCGGGAGCCAGGATGGCAGAGTGATCAGTAAATGCTCTCTCCTTCCCCCTTGATGACCGTGAAAGAACCGTAAAATATTTCCCCAGAAAAATCCCAGATCAGTACAAATAGAAGAAGGAGAACAATAGTCTCATAACACCTGAGACGAGGAAAATAGCTAAGGGGGATTCCTCCTACGGTGGCAGGGGCAAACTGGAAGGACAGAGGACGCAGGGCAGAGAAAATTCACACGAGGACCCAGGCAAGCCTCAGCACCAGGAGAGGAGCCCCAGGAGGGGTGAGAACACCCATTAGCATCTAGGCCTGCCTCAGCTGTCCAGGGGAATGAGAAAGACAATAGGGCAGCTGGGATTACCAGCTCCTGAGCTTGGCTTTGCCTCAGTTCAGCTGAGGAGATCTCCTGTGACCAGACCACCCCTTCACCACACTTAACAAGCTAAACCCAGGGCTGATCAGGGAAAACACCAAACAAAAACCTGCTTTTAGCTTTTTCACACATCAGCTCAGCAAAAAGTTCTCTAGCTTCTGACTGAAAGAACCAGAAGCCACAACACTCAATCAAAATCATGAACAGGAAAAAGCAGAGGGCCGAAAGAACCATAGAATCTTTCTATGGGGATAAGGAAGAAAACACAAACCCCAAAGAAGGCACAGCTGAGACTGTACTTCCACCTGAAACTTCAGAAGGGACTATGACCTACTCGCAAGTACAAGCAGCTGTCCTGGAACAGCTGAAGAAGGAAATAGAAGATAAACTGGCAAATGATTTTAAAATTATTAAGAAAGAATTCACTGATGAGAACATCTCCTTGAAAAGGAAAATTGAACAAATGGAAAAAGAAGTTCAAAAATTATTTCAAGTAGTTTTATACTTGAATCTCTGGGATTCTCTAAATATATCATCATATCATCTGCAAAGAGTGATAACTTAGTTTCTTCTTTGGCTATTTTTATTCCTTCAAATTTCTTTCTCTTGTCTAATTGCTACTACTAACATTTCTAGTACCATATTGAATAATAATGGTGATAATGGGCATCCTTGTTTCACCCCCTGACCTTATTGGAAATGTCACTAGTTTATCTCCATTGCATATAATGCTTGCTGAAGGTTTTAGGTAGATACTGCTTATTATTTTATGGAAAGTTCCCTTTATTCCTATGTTCTCTAGTGTTTTTAATAGGAATGGGTGTTGTATATTGTCGAAAGATTTTTCTGCATCAATTGAGATAATCATGTAGTTTTTGTTGGTTTTGTGGTTGATATGATGAATAATGCTAATAGTTTTCCTAATATTGAACCAGCCCTGCATTCCTGGTATGAAACCTACCTCGTCATAATGTGTTATTCTCTTGATAACATGCTGTATTCGTTTTGCTAAAATCTTGTTGAAAATTTTTTCATCTATATTCATTAGAGAAATTGGTCTATAATTTTCTTTTTCTGTTTTGTCTCTTCCTGGCTTGGGTATCAAAACCACATTTGTATCATAGAAAGAATTTGGGAGTACTCCTTCTTCCCCAATTTTCAAAAATAGTCTATATAATATTGGAATTAACTGTTCTTTAAAGGTTTGATAGAATTCACTTGTGAATCCATCTGGTCCTGGAGATTTTTTCCTAGGGAGTTCATTGATGGCTTGTTCAATTTCTTTTTCTGAGATGGGGTTGTTTAAGTATTCAATTCCCTCTTCTGTTAATCTGGGCAATTTGTATTTTTTAAAATATTCATCCATCTCATTTAGATTATCGAATTTGTGGGCATAAAGTTGGGCAAAATAATTTCTAATTATTTTTTTAATTTCCTCCTCATTGGAGGTGAGTTCACCCCTTTCATTTTTAATATTAATAATATGATTTTCTTCTTTCTTTTTTTTAATCAAATTGACCAAAGGTTTATCGATTTTATTAGTTTTTTCATAAAACCAACTATTGGTTTTACTTATTAATTCAATAGTTTTCTTAATTTCAATTTTATTAATCTCTCCTTTGGTTTTCAGTATTTCTAATTTGGTATTTTCTTGGGGATTTTCAATTTGTTCTTTTTCTAGCTTTTTCAGCTGCATTCCCAAGTCATTAATCTCCTCTTTCTCTATTTTATTTATGTAGGTATTCAAAGATATAAAACTTCCCCTTAGAACTACTTTTGCAGTATTCGATAAAATTTGGTAGGTTGTCTCATTATTGTCATTCTGTTGAATGAAGTTGTTGATTGTTTCCATGATTTCTTCTTTAACCCCTTCCTTCTTTAGGATTAAATTATTTAGATTCCAACTGATTTTTGCTTTATCTTTCCATGACCTTTTATTACACATAATTTTTATTGCATTATGATCTGAGAAGGATGCACTAATTATCTCTGACTTTCTGCACTGTATTTTGAGATTTGTATGTCCTAGTACATGGTCAATTTTTGTAAATGTTCCATGTACTGCTGAGAAAAAGGTAGAGTCCTTTCTAGTCTCATTCAATTTTCTCCAAAGATTTGTTGTATCTACCTTATCTAGAGTTTTATTTACCTCCTTAACCTCTTTCTTGTTCATTTTGAGGTTAGATTTATCAAGTTCAGAAAGAGGGAGGTTGAGGTCACCCACTAGTATAGTTTTGCTGTCAATTTCTTCCTCAACGCCCTCAACCTCTCCTCTAAGAATGTGGATGCTATACCACTTGGAGCATACATGTTTAGTAATGATATTGCTTCATTGTCTATGGTGCCTTTTAGCAGGATATAGTGTCCATCCTTATCCCTTTTGATTAGATCTATTTCTACTTTTGCTTTGTCTGAGATTAGGATTGCTACTCCTGCCTTTCTTACATCAGCTGAAGCACAATATATTCTGCTCCATCCTTTGACCTTTATCCTATGTGTATCCCCCCGTTTCAAATGTGTTTCTTCTAAGCAGCACATTGTTGGATTATGTCTTTTAATCCATTCTGCTATCCGTCTCCGTTTTATGGGAGAATTCATTCCATTCACATTCACAGTTATGATTACAATCTGTGTATTTCCCTCCATCTTCTTTCCCACCATTTGGGCTATTAACTCTGCTGTCTCCCTTCCCCTCCTCACTAATATTCACTTTTCACCACCTCCTCTTGCTGCCTTCCCCTCCTTCTTTTAGCCTCCTCTCTTTAACTCCCCTTTACTCTTATTGCTTCTTCCCTCCCTTTTGCCTCCCTCTCCTTTCTTCCCCCTTCCTCTCCCACTGCTTATAGAGATAGTTAGGGTTTTCTACTTAAGTTTATTGTTCCGTCCTTTAAACAAATCCGATGAGAGTACGTCTCACACAATGCTCATCTCCCTCCCCTCTTTCCTTCTACTATGATTTTGTACTTCTTCTTGTAATGTAATTTGCCATTTTCTGCTTCTTCCTTTTCACACCTCCTATTACACTCCTTTTTCATACTTAAATCACATTTTTTATCATGATATAGTTTACTTTATACCCGTTCCCCCTATGCTTATCCATTTTATATTTCTTAATAGAAGCACAGTTCTCAAGATAAACGGATATCATCTTCCCTTATAAGGAGGTAAACAATTTGCCCTCATTGAGTAGCAAGTTGTTCCCCCCGCCCCCCACTGTTTACCTTTTTATGATTCTCTTGAGACCTGCATTTGAAGATCGAATTGTCTATTAAGTTCTGGCGTTTTGGTCAGGAAACTCTGGAAATCCCTTACTTCGTTGAATGACTTTCTCCTTGCCTGAAATGTTATGCTGAACTTTGCTGGGTAGTAGATCCTTGGATGTAGTTCCAACTCCTTTGCCTTATGGAATATTGGGTTCCAATTCTTTCGATCTTGTAATGTAGAAGCTGCAAGGTCCTGTGTACTCCTGACTGTATCTCCTTGATATTTAAATTGTTTCTTTCTGGCTGCTTGTAATATTTTCTCCTTCACTTGATAGTTCTGGAATTTGGCAATTATATTTCTTGGGTTTTTGAGATTGGGATTCCTTTCAGGAGGGGAATGGTGGATTCTTTCGATGATTATTTTGCCCTCTGAATCTAACACATCTAGGCAGTTTTCCTTGATGATTTCCTGGAAGATATTGTCCAGGCTCTTTTCTCCATCGTGGGTTTCTGGCAGGCTAATAATTCTTAAGTTTTCTCTTCTAGATCTATTTTCCAGGTCAGTTGCTTTTCCAATTAGATATTTTACATTTTCTCCTATCTTTTCATTCTTTAAATTTTGTTTGACTGATTCTTGCTGTCTCATTGAGTCGTTAGTTTCTACTTGCCCAATTCTAATCTTCATCAAATTGTTTTCTTCCGTTAACTTTTGTATCTCCTTTTCCATCTGCCCAATTTTTCCTTTTAAGAAGCTATTTTCTCTAGTTAATTTTTGTACTTCCTTTTCCATTTGCCCTTTTAGGAAGGTATTTTCTCTAGTTAAATTTTGTACTTCCTTTTCCATTTGGCCTTTCAGGAATTTATTTTTTCCAGTTAATTTTTGAAATTCTTTTTCCATTTGTTCAATTTTCCTTCTCAAGGAGATGTTCTCATCAGTGAATTCTTTCTTAATAATTTTAAAAACATTGGCCAGTTTATCTTCTATTTCCTTCTTCAGCTGTTCCAGGAGAGCTGCTTGTACTTGCGAGTAGGTCATAGTCCCTTCTGAAGTCTCAGATGGAAGTCCAGTCTCAGCTCTGACCTCTTTGGGGTTTGTGTTTTCGTCCTCTTCCCCATAGAAAGATTCTATGGTTCTTTCGGCCCTCTGCTTTTTCCTGTTCATGATTTTGATTGAGTGTTGTGGCTTCTGGTTCTTTCAGTCAGAAGCTAGAGAACTTTTTGCTGAGCTGCTGTGTGAAAACGCTAAAAGCAGGTTTTTGTGTGGTGTTTCCCTGATCAGCCCTGGGTTTAGCTTGTTAAGTGTGGGGAAGGGGTAGTCTGGTCACAGGAGATCTCTTCAGCTGAATTGTGTCAAAGGCAAGCTCAGGAGCTGGTAATCCCAGCTGCCCTATTGTCTTTCTCATTTCCCTGGACAGCTGAGGCAGGCCTACATGCTAATGGGTGTTCCCACCCCTCCTGGGCCTCCTCTCCTGGCACTGAGGCTTGCCTGGGTCCTAGAGCAAATTTTCTCTGCCCTGGGTCCTCAGTCCTTCAGGTTTGCCTCTGCCACTGTAGGAGGAATCCCCCTTAGCTATTTTCCTTGTCTCAGGTGTTATGAGACTATTGGTCTCCTTCTTCTAGTTCTACTGATCTGGGATTTTTCTGGGGAGATAATTTATGGGTCTTCCACGGTCATCAAGGGGGAAGGAGAGAGCATTTATTGATCACTCCACCATCCTGTCTCCCAGAAGTTCAATAAGTGACTTACTGAAGTTTGATCTTCGGGCTGAAGGTCTCAGGAGCTGCTGAGCTGATATCTGGTGCTCGGGTGCTCTCACTGACTCGGTTTGGGTTATCTCCCACCCCGGGTGCCGCTCCTCTTGTTCTGCCCACCACACAGGTTTCTCGGATCTCTTCTGCTCCGCTCTGCTGGCCTTGCTGCGCTGGCCACGCTGCGCTGTGCGCTCTGGGTTCACCCCCGCGGAGCAGATCCTTCCCGTGGACCTTCCAGTCCCACCTGAGCTCCATATCCGTCACCGTCTGTCTTCCACTTGATTCCGCACCTCCAAAATTTGGTCAGATTCTCCTTTCAGAGGTACCTGGAGGAGTTTGTCTCAGAGCATAGGTGAGTGGCTGCTCTCACTCCTCCATCTTGGCTCCGCCAGAAATTCAAAAGTTAACTGGAGAAAGTAACTTCCTAAAAGGGCAAATGGAAAAGGAAGTACAAAAATTAACTGGAGAAAATAGCTTCTTAAAAGGAAAAATTGGGCAGATGGAAAAGCAGATGCAAAAGTTAACGGAAAAAAACAATTTGATGAAGATTAGAATTGGGCAAGTAGAAACTAACAACTCAGTGAGACAGCAAGAATCAGTCAAACAAAATCTAAAGAATGAAAAGATAGAAGAAAACGTAAAATATCTAATTGGAAAAACAACTGACCTGGAAAATAGATCTAGAAGAGAAAACTTAAGAATTATTAGCCTGCCAGAAACCCAGAACGGAAAAAAAAAGCCTGGACAATATCTTCCAGGAAATCATCAAGGAAAACTGCCCAGAAGTTCTAGATTCAGAAGGCAAAATAGTCATCGAAAGAATTCACCGTTCCCCTCCTAAAAGGGCCCCAAACTCAAAACCCCAAGAAATATTGTTGCCAAATTCCAGAGCTATCAAGTGAAGGAGAAAATATTACAAGTAGCCAGAAAGAAACAATTTAAATATCAAGAAGATACAATCAGGATTACACAGGACCTTGCAGCTTCTACACCAAAAGATGGAAAGAACTGGAACCCAATATTCCTTAAGGCAGAGGAGCTGGGACTACAACCAAGGATCAACTACCCAGCAAAGTTCAGCATAACATTTCAGGCAAGGAGAAAGTCATTCAATGAAGTAAGGGATTTCCAGAGTTTCCTGACCAAAACGCCAGAACTTAATAGACAATTCGATCTTCAAATGCAGGTCTCAAGAGAATAATAAAAAGTAAACAGTGGGTGAGGGGGAACAACTTGCTACTCATTTAGGGGAAATTGTTTACCTCCCTATAAGGGAAGATGATACCTGTTAATCTTGAGAACTGTGTGTCTATTAAGAAATATAAAAGGGATATGCATATGGGGAACGGGTATAAAGTAAATGATATCATGATAAAAAATATGATTTAAGTATGAGAAGGGAGTGTAACAGGAAGTGTGAAAAGGAGGAAGCAGAAAATGGCAAATTACATTACAAGAAGAAGTACAAAATCATAGTAGAAGGAAAGAGGGGAGGGAGATGAGCATTGTGTGAGAGGTACTCTCATCGGATTTGTTTAAAGGACAGAACAATAAACTTAAGTAGAAAATCTTAACTAGCTCTACAAGCAGTGGGAGAGGAAGGGGGAAGACCGGGGAGGGAGGCTAAAAGGGAGGGAAGAAGCAATAAGAGTAAAGGGGAGTTAAAGAGAGGGGGGCTAAAAGAAGGAGGGGAAGGAAGCAAGAGGAGGTGGTGAAAAGTGTATATTAGTGAGGAGGGGAAGGGAGACAGCAGAGCTAAAGCACAAATGGTGGGAAAGAAGATGGAGGGAAATACACAGATTGTAATCATAACTGTGAATGTGAATGGAATGAATTCTCCCATAAAACGGAGATGGATGGCAGAATGGATTAAAAGCCATAATCCAACAATATGCTGCTTACAAGAAACACATTTGAAACGGGGGGATACACATAGGATAAAGGTCAAAGGATGGAGCAGAATATATTGTGCTTCAGCTGATGTAAGAAAGGCAGGAGTAGCAATCCTAATCTCAGACAAAGCAAAAGCAGAAATAGATCTAATCAGAAGGGATAAGGATGGAAACTATATCCTACTAAAAGGCACCATAGACAATGAAGCAATTTCATTACTAAACATGTATGCTCCAAGTGGTATAGCAGCCAGATCCTTAGAGGAGAGGTTGGGGGAGTTGAGGGAAGAAATTGACAGCAAAACTATACTAGTGGGTGACCTCAACCTCCCTCTTTCTGAACTTGATAAATCTAACCTCAAAATAAACAAGAAAGAGGTTAAGGAGGTAAATAAAACTCTAGATAAGGTAGATACAATAGATCTTTGTAGAAAATTGAATGGGAAGAGAAAGGACTGTGCCTTTTTCTCAGCAGTACATGGAATATATACAAAAATTGACCATGTACTAGGACATACAAATCTCACAATCCAGTGTAGAAAGTCAGAGATAATCAGTGCATCCTTCTCAGATTATAATGCAATAAAAATTATATGCAATAAAAGGTCATGGAAAGATAAAGCAAAAATCAGTTGGAAACTAAATAATTTAATCCTAAAGAAGAAATGGGTTAAAGAAGAAATCATAGAAACAATCAACAACTTCATTCAAGAGAATGACAATAATGAGACAACCTACCAAATCTTATGGGATACTGCAAAAGCAGTTCTTAGGGGAAGTTTTATATCTTTGAATGCTACATAAATAAAATAGAGAAAGAGGAGATCAATGACTTGGGTATGCAGCTGAAACAGCTAGAAAAAGAACAAACTGAAAATCCCCAAGAAAATACCAAATTAGAAATACTGAAAACCAAAGGAGAGATTAATAAAATTGAAATTAAGAAAGCTATTGAATTAATAAATAAAACCAATAGTTGTTTTATGAAAAAACTAATAAAATTGATAAACCTTTGGTCAATTTGATTAAAAAAAAGAAAGAAGAAAATCATATTACTAATATTAAAAACGAAAGGGGTGAACTCACCTCCAATGAGGAGGAAATTAAAACAATAATTAGAAATTATTTTGCCCAACTTTATGCCCACAAATGCGATAATCTAAATGAGATGGATGAATATTTTAAAAAATACAAATTGCCCAGATTAACAGAAGAGGAAATTGAATACTTAAACAACCCCATCTCAGAAAAAGAAATTGAACAAGCCATCAATGAACTCCCTAGGAAAAAATCTCCAGGACCAGATGGATTCACAAGTGAATTCTATCAAACCTTTAAAGAACAGTTAATTCCAATACTATATAGACTATTTTTGAAAATTGGGGAAGAAGGAGTACTCCCAAATTCTTTCTATGATACAAATATGGTTTTGATACCCAAGCCAGGAAGAGACAAAACAGAAAAAGAAAATTATAGACCAATTTCTCTAATGAATATAGATGAAAAAATTTTCAACAAGATATTAGCAAAACGAATACAGCATGTTATCAAGAGAATAACACATTATGACGAGGTAGGTTTCATACCAGGAATGCAGGGCTGGTTCAATATTAGGAAAACTATTAGCATTATTCATCATATCAACAACAAAACTAACAAAAACCACCTGATTATCTCAGTAGATGCAAAAAAAGCTTTTGGCAAAATACAACACCCATTCCTATTAAAAGCACTGGAGAACATAGGAATAAAGGGAACTTTCCATAAAATAATAAGCAGTATCTACCTAAAACCTTCAGCAAGCATTATATGCAATGGGGATAAGCTAGATGCATTTCCAGTAAGGTCAGGGGTGAGACAAGGATGCCCATTATCACCATTATTATTCAATATGGTACTAGAAATGTTCGCAGTAGCAATTAGACAAGAGAAAGAAATTGAAGGAATAAAAATAGCCAAAGAAGAAACTAAGTTATCACTCTTTGCAGATCATATGATGTTATACTTGGAGAATCCCAGAGATTCAAGTAAAAAACTCCTTGAAATAATAAAGAATTTTGGCAAATTTGCAGGTTACAAAATAAACCCACATAAATCTTCTGCATTCCTATATATTAGCAACAAAGTCCAACACCAAGAGATAGAAAGAGAAATCCCATTTAAAGCTATAGTATACACTATAAAATACTTAGGAGTTTACCTGCCAAAACAAACGTAGGGATTATATGAACACAATTACAAGATACTTTTTGCACAAATAAAGTCAGATTTAAGTAAGTGGAAAAACATCAGTTGTTCATGGGTAGGCTGAGCTAATATAATAAAAATGACAATTCTACCTAAATTAATCTACTTATTTAGTGCCATACCAATTAAACTATCAGATAATTATTTTCTAGAGCTGGATAAAATGATATCAAAATTCATTTGGAAAAACAAAAGGTCCAGAATATCAAAGGGACTAATGAAAAGGAATGCTTGGGAATGTGACATAGTGCTACTAGACCTCAAATTGTATTATAAAGCAGCAATTATCAAAACCACTTGGTATTGGCTAAGAAACAGAGGGGTAGACAAATGAAATAGACTTGGCACTCAAGACACAGTAGGCAAGGAATATATCAACCTCCTGTTTGATAAACCTAAAGATCCCAGCTTCTGGGATAGGAACTCACTGTTCGACAAAAATTGCAGGGAAAACTGGTTAACTGTGTGGCAGAAATTAGGCATAGACCCATGCCTGACACCGTACACAAGAATAAAGTCCAAATGTGTACATGATTTAGGTATAAAGATTGATACCATGAATAAACTTGAGAAGCAAGGAATAGTGTATTTATCAGATTTATGGAAAGGGGAAGAATTGTTTTCTAAGAAACGATAGAAAGCATTACTAAATGCAAGATGGATAATTTTGATTACTTTAAACCGAAAAGTTTTTGCACAACCAAACCCAATGCAACCAAAATTCAGAGGGATGTAGTAAATTGGGGAAAAAATTTTACAGCTAAGCTTGGGGATAAAGGCCTCATTTCTAGAATATATAGAGAACTGACTCAAATACTTAACCATACAAGTCATTCCCCAATTGATAAATGGTCAAAGGATATGAAGAAGTAATTTTCAGGGGAAGAAATCAAAGATATCTATAATCATATGAAAAAGTGCTCTAAATCACTATTGATTAGAGAGATGCAAATCAAAACAACTCTGAGGTACCACATCACACCTATAAGATTGGCAAACATGACAGAACAAGAAAATGATAAATGCTGGAGAGGATGTGGGAGAGTTGGAACACTAATTCATTGTTGGTGGAGCTGTGAGCTCATGCAACCCTTCTGGAGAACGGTTTGGAACTATGTCCAAAGGGCTACCAAAATGTGCATACCTTTTGACCCAGAAATATCGCTACTTGTACTGTATCCCCCAGAGATTATAAAAACTGGAAAGGGCCAAAATGTACAAAAATATTTATAGCAGCACTCTTTGTAGTTGCCAAAAACTGGAAGTCAAGGGGATGCCCATCAATTGGGGAATGGCTGAATAAATTATGGTATATGAATGTAATGGAGGACTATTACACCATAAGAAATGATGAACAAGAAGACTTCAGGGAGGCCTGGAAGGACTTATATGACCTGATGCTGAGCGAAAGGAGCAGAACCAGGAGAACTTTGTGCACAGCAATGACCACAGTGTGTAAGAGTTTTTTCTGGTAGACTTGGAACTTTGTAATAACACAAGAACTTACTGAGAAAAAAAATCCTAATGTTGGTCTTCGAAGGCAAAATGCCTTCCACACTCAGAGAAAGAAATATGGAAGTCATTTGCAGAATGTAGCAGATCATGTTTGTGTGTGTATGTGGGTTTCAGTGTATTATGTTTTGATTTGTTATATGATTTCTTCCATTTATTTTAGTTCGACTACATAGCATGACTATAATGAAAATGTGCTCAGTAAGAAAGTAAATGTAGAACCTATACAAAATTGTATGCGGTCATGGGGACGGAGGGGGGTAATGGGGGAAGGGTCGAGGGGATAAAATCTTAACTTTAATGTAATGACTGTAAAACATTAAAAAAAATAAAATAAATTTAAAAAAAATAAAAAAAAACCAAAACCCAAGAATCATCTACTCAGCAGTAGCAGTATAATACTGGGTATAATACTTCAGGGGAAATCTGATCATTCAATGAAGGAGAGGACTTTCAAGCATTCTTGGTGAAAAGGCCAGAGTTCAAAGGAAATTTCACTTTCAAAGACAAGAATGAAGAGAAGCATGAAAAGGTAAACAGTGAAGAGAAATCATAAGGCACTTACTGAAGTTGAACTGTTTATATTCCTACATGGAAAGATTGTATTTGTAAATCTTGAGACTTTTCTCAGTGTTTAGGTAGTTGGAGGGATTAATGTACATATAGAGAGAGCTCACAGGGTGAGATGAATAGGAAGGGATGATATCTAAAAATAAAATTACAGGGTGAGAGAAGAATATATTGGGAAGAGAAAGGGAGAAATGGAACGGGGAAAATTCTTTCTCATAAAAGAGGCAAGAAAAAATTTTTTGATGGAAGGGAAAAGGGGAAAGTGAGAGGGAAAAAAGTGAAGTTTACTCAAATTTGGTTTAAGGAAGGAATAATACGCACACTCAATTTGATATGAAAAACTATCTTACATTACAGGAAAGTAGGGAAGAAGTGGATAAGTGGTCTATGGGTGGAGATGATAGAAGGGATGAAAACTGATAGGAGGGAGTAATTAGAACTAAACACTTTTGAGGAGGGACAAGGACAAAAGAGAGAATAGAATAAATAGGGAACAGGATTGGATTGAGGGAAAAACAGCATTTCACAACATGGCAATTAAGGAAACCTTGTGCATAACTACACATATATTGACTATATTAAATTGCTTGCCTTCACTTTGGGGATGTGTGAGGAAGGAGGAAGAGAGAGAAGTTGAAACTCAAAGATTTAGGAATGAATGTTGAGATTTGCTTTTGCATGCAACTGGGAAATAAGAAATACAGGTAATGGGGTATAGAAATCTATCTTGCCCAACAATAAAAGGGAGAAGATGGGGATAAGGGAAGGGAGGGGTGTGATAGAAGAGAGGGCAGATTGATGGAACAGGTTATCAGAATGCATGGTATATCTTAGGGTTGGGGGAGGGGAGAGATGGGGAGAAAATTTACAGCTCAAAATCTTGTGGAAATGAATGTTGAAAACTAAAAATAAACTAATTTTTAAAATCTGTTCTGAAAACTGGAAAATAGTATGACAGAAACTGGGCAGAGATCAACACCTGACACCATATACCAACATACAGTTCAAATGGGTATATGATTTAGAGATATAGGCTGATAATATAAACAAATTAGCAGATCAAGGAATAGTTTATCTGTCAGGTTAATGAAGAATGGAAGAATTTATTAACCAACAAGAGATAGGGAACATTGTGAAATTCAAAATGCATAATTTTAATTACATTACATCGAAAAGTTTTTGCACAAAGAATGCCATTGCAACCAAGATTAGGAGGTAAGTAGAAAACTGGAAAAGAATTTTTACAACTAGTGTCTGTGATAAAGGCCTTATTTCTAAAATGTATGGAGAACTGAGGCCAATTTACAAGAATTCAAGTCATTTCCCAATTGATAAATTGTCAAAGGATGTGAACAGGCCATTTTCCAAGATAGGAATTGAAGCTATCTAGAGTCATATGAAAAAATGCTCTAAATCACTAATGATGAGAGAAATGCAAATAAAAACAGGTCTGAATTACCACATCACACCTATAAGAGTAGCTAACATGACAAAAAAGGAAAAAGATAAATGTTGGAGAGGATGTGGAAAAAATAGAACAGTGATTCATTGTTGGTGGATCTTTGAGCTGATCCAACTCTTTTGGAGAGTAATTTGGAACTTTATGTGAAGTGTTATAAAAATGTGTATACCTTTTGACCTAGCAATACCATTTTTAGGGTTCTGTTCCAAAGAGATCATAAAAATGGGTAAAGGATCCACATATACCAAAATACCTACAGCATCTCTTCTTGTTTTGGTTAAGAAGTGGAAATTGAAGGGATGATCATCAATTGGGGAATGGCAGAAAAAGTTGTGGAATATGAATGTAATGGAATACTACTGTGCTATAAGAAATGATGAACAAATAGATTTCAGAAAATTCTGGAAAGACTTGTATGAACTGATGCTGAATGAAGAGAGCAGAACCAGGAGCACTTTGTAACAGTAACAGTCATGTTGTCAGATGACTAACTTTGAGATACTTAACTCTTCTCAGCAATTTAAGGATCTAAGACAACTCCAAAAGGCTCAGGATGGGAATGATATCCACATCCACAGAAAGGAGCTGTGGAATCTGAATGTAGATCGAAGCATATTATTGGCTCATTTTTTGGTTTTGTTTTTGGTTTTCTTTCTTGTGGTTCCTCTCATTGGTTCTAATTCTTCTTCACATGACTAATATGAAAATATAATTAATATCAACATATATATATATAGCTTAAAAAGAAAAAAAGAAGAGAAATAAAATTGATAACTGAATTTCATTCTTATTCTGTGGCCTCCAGCAAGGATTTCTCCTATATATTTTTGACGAAATCAAATTGTCTATTAATAAATTATAATTTTAAAAAATGGTGAAATCTAACAATTACAGCTATCATAAAGAAGAAGGTAAAGGTAAAGCAGACAATAAAAATGTATTCTAAAATATTGCTATGCAACACCTGAGTTCTAATACCAGTTGTATGTCCATGTGCTAGTCATTTATGTTCTCTAGGAAGCCAGTCGTTTTATACAACAAAATCACACACACACACATACACACACATACACACACAGCCTATCTTATGATAGATTAAGAACTAGATTGGACGTTAGTGACCATTAAATCCAAGTTACTCTTTTTACCTGTAAGTAAAATGAAGCACAGGTTATATCCAATGCTTTGGTATACATCAAATAGAAAGTTTCCAAGACAGAATTTGAGTAAGGATTTTTCTCATGTCCAATATCTTAGTCTGTATATCACTCTGCCTTTCATTTTACAGATGAGGATTCTGGCCCAGAGGGATGTACTGATTTGACCAAGATCTCACATGAAGCAAGTGACAAAGATATGATTTAATGCCAGTTCCTTTGACTTAAATTTCACCACACATTCCATATAACCGTACAAACTTTCATCTCCATTGCTATTCAAAGGCTTTACAAAAGTGCTCAATCCACTTCCATAACTTATAGTCATTTTTTCATCATTCCAAATGACCTAGGAGTCATTACTTGTTTATGTTCATATGGTCATAATTTAAAATTATGCGCACTACTTCTAAGCATCACAGATTCAAAAACAAGCATGCAACCCTTGTCTTCAATGAACACAAATTTTCTTTGAAGAACAGTACATGCTAATAGAGACAATGAGGGGAACAAGTTATAGAGAAGATGAGGTACACCATTACAGCTTGATTTCAAGGGAAAACTTTGCTTATCAGAGGTATGAAACCCAGGAGAAGAGGAAAGTTTGCAGTGGGAGTGGGGGAGGGCAGTGATAATAATACTGAGAGTGAATGCAGCATGGTAAGGTAATGAGTAAATTGCTGGAAACTATAAAAATAAATAGATAATGAGATAGGAATCACTTTTATTTACCAACAATCTGTCATCCTTTCAATAATTTAAGCAATAAAATATACTTTGATTTTTCTATATATTAGAGTACCTTTAATATTTTTGTCAGAACCATTTGCAGAATTAGTTCATTTCTTCACTTGCCACTTGAAGACCATTTTAGTACCCATGGAGAAAGAGAAAATGATTTTCTCTTTAGGAGATAAGGACAGTAGAGTCTTGTTTTTCTTCCTTATTATGCAAGCTTTATTAAAAGTTAACTGCTATATCTGCAATTGGTTAAACAAATTCTTAGCCATATTACTGGATTCAGTGTAATAATTTCTCTGGACTCAATATTTCAAAGCTAAATTGGTTGGTTAAGTATCCCTTAGAAATTTTAAGGGTACCCCCTTGATTTCTGAGTGAAGGTTCTTCTGTAATTAATGTCACAGTTCTATTAATGAGATAACATTAGTTAACTTCTATGAAGAATATTTGATGATATAATAAGAAGGAAACTAAAAATATTTCCCCACAATTGCTAGGTCTCCTTCTTCCACATGCCATTTCAGTCCCTGTGGAGTGTAGGCTCAGAATTAATGCAGTATTTCCTTGATATTCAAATTACCACTTTCACATTCAAATATGGTGGAAGTGATTATTAATCTAAATGGTAATTGATCTGAACTACCAGTGGGTTTGATCCATAAGCTATTACTCTGGTAATAAATGCTTGACTGAATAGCCAAAGAAGCTGAAATCAACACTACTGGACCAGATTCTGGTGGTTCAATCTTCTGACCTTTTGAAGCTCACGAGTTTATAGCAAACTCAAATCTCTTTCACTTAAACCTGGAAATAAGGAAGGAAAAGAGGAAAATAATAAAAATTCTTTATCAAAGATTATGAGTTAATCTTGGTTAGGGAGGGTTTGAGGTACTAAATTTCAAGTAATTGGTATATAGAACATGTGCCCTTTAGCAATTAATTGCTACATATGATAAGAAAAGAAAAAACGAAGTAAAAGATATGGTTCCTGCCCTTAAATAAGTTGAAATCTAATCACAGATTTCATACATAAGAAAAAAAATACAAAAATACGTGTTTTGACTACATAGAAAAAATAAACCCCTTGTTCTAGACTGGTACATAATACACACTTTTATATTTCTCTCGAACAAAGTTTGGAATTAAAAACAATTTTTTCATTACAATATTATTTTCCTTATTCTATTTTAGATAATTCTCTTATAAAAAGTAATATATTCACTACTATGAAAGAATGTTTTTGAAGAGGTCTAATTATTTGCACATTTTATGAGTCCATTAAAATAGTATTAACATATTCTCACAAAATTGTTCATTTTGAATCAATAACCTTGGCCATGTCACATTATGCAATGTAAGTTATTGTTACAAGGGAATACATTAGAAACCAATTTAAATCAAAAAAAGCCCTTGGGTATGCTTCCCAAAATTACAATATGCTGTGCAATATCACTGAAATTGATAAAGAAATTGCTTCATTAAAATTACATAGCAGAGTTTCTGAGACTGATTCTCTCTTTTTATATGTGTGTGTGTGGTGTGTGTGTGTATATATATATATATATATATATATATATAATACATATATATATATATATATATATATATATATTATGTAAAGATTGGTAAACTTCTGTCTCTGTTTTGGTCTTTCTCTATCACACACATACACACATACATACATATACAGAAACACACATGAATTCCAAGAATGTACGTAAATGATTCCGCCAGATGCAGAGGTGAAACAAAATCCGAAGACCTTGAGCTACCAAGTCTTCTTAATTAAAGGTTCTCTGTATTGAGGCCTATGGGATGACTAACACCTACTATAAGTAGAATGGAGGGATACAGAATATCTTAAATCTTCAAGGTATTATTTCCAGTGGATGCAAGATCTCAGAAAAGACCACAAAACAAGTTTCTAACAGTATTATGCTATTCTCTTGGATTCTTTAACAAACTGAGCATTAATGTCAACATAAAAACAAAGTTCCTCTTCACCTAATCACTAAAAAGAAAGCACAGAGTGACACCAAAACTTTTCAAGTTTCCTACAAAATACCTTCAAATTTTTTTTGCAGCTTATACTTTGAACCTCTAGTGAAATATAACACGACAATCCACTTCAATTTCAGATAGGTTGATTATTTAGGAAAGATGCAGTATTTGATTGGATCAAGTGGTTGCATTAAAAGGAAAGTATATATTTGTCATTTAAATAAATTTATCATTGCAGAGAAGGAAAACTCTCGTTTTGCTTTATTTACAAAATTATTTGGCAATAGTGAACGTTAAAATTTTAACATAACAAATAAAATCCGCAAGTCAGTTTCTGGGAAGCTCATTTAATATTTAAGAAAATCTGTGTCCAAGCATTACCTCTAACTCATACAGTGTTATGCTTGGGAAGTCTTTTGACCTTTAAATGTCCAGAAGAATCTCTTTAGGACTGCAAGCCATAGAATATTTACCTATCTGTATATATTGGGCAAGGATGTTTATGTACAGGGTGTCTACTACATAGTTGTAATGGTAATTTAAATGGGAACACCTTTCCCATTCATTAGTAGACCCATGAGACCTGCCAGGGTCACATGGAAGTTTGTGTCATATGAATCTTCTGGTGGGAGAAGTTTACTGAAGCAGTGATACTGGAAGGGTGGAACAGGAAGAAGTGGAGCTAGAGCAGAGCTGGGGGGAAGTTAATCATTAGAGTAGTCAGAGCTAGGAAGCATGCAGGCTACTGGATGATGTGAGTGATAGAGCTTGTTTGTGATTTTGTTTAATGGAACTGATTTGTGGTAAACCTGGCAGGGGGAATGCTTAGGGATGTTCTTGTCCTCTGCATTGTTATTGTGTATAGATTGTGATGGATTTGGCTTTCTGGTGTCTGAATAAATCTTTTGGTTCTGTCTTCTATGTAAAGATACTGTGATATTTCTGATTCAAAATTGTACCAGAATATTCATGGCCACCATAGGCACTGTGAATATTGCATCAGTGCTACAATAGTAGACAAAGAAATTATAGGTCTTGCGGGAAAGTTAAGAGTTTGTTGTATGATGAATGTTTCAAGCTTGTTCTAGACATGCACTTAGTTTTTGATGAGGATTTGTTTTTTTCACATACGGGTTAAAATAGAAAGCAGTCGAAGTTCCTTCCAATTCTGACATTCTGTAATAAAAGTTTTAAGATTTATATAAATAAATGTAAGAATCTTAATTAAATATAAGAAAAATGGGGATTTTTGCCTCTTCTATCATTGATTAAAGGCATAACATATGAATAGTACTCATTGTAACAACTTATGACTAAATAAGTACAGTAATATAAAAAGCAAGACCTAAATAATTATTGCCTCTGCTAGTAACTCTGAAGCCAGTAAGCCAAATCTAGATTTGGAGATTGAATACTTTCAAAACATCTTGTCTGAAAACATGCATCTTAAGATTCTTTGCAGGTCCTTCCATACCTGTACTTGACATTCTTTTTACTTCTGTCATGATTCCTTACCATGACCTGATCTTTACTTCTAAGGTCTACTTCCTGATCCCTATATAGTTGGCTCCACATATCAAATCATATATCACACGTCATTCAGTTGCCTATCCAACTCACCTTGTTTTCTCCTGGCTACTATTTTCTCATTTTCTCCACTGAGTGGAATAATTGTGAAGAAGAACACTTAGCTCATGGATTGCTCCAGACTCTTAACAGTACTTTATCACCACATACCATTCAGTCATCCACCCAGATCATCTTGCCTTCTGCCTGCCATTTTCCCACATAGAAATTTATCTTTTGAATTGACAGGGTGCTTACAAAGTCTTAAACACTTCCCTAGAAGTCATCAATATTTCTTCCACCTTCTTTAATCAACTGACAGCTGTTTTTTTTTCAAACTTTGATATATCATATACCTTTCAGTTCTTTGTACTGCAGGCTACACACTCCCCCCAGTTCCAACTCACCAAGTCAGGAGAAGTGATGAACATCTTTTTTTTTCAGTCTATTGATACTTCCAGATCATCTCTCTTTAAATATCTCTATGTGACCTATGAAAACTTTTCCCCACCCTTGTTGCTGTCATTTACTTATTTTTATCCATACCCAATATCCTCAATTTTCTTTTCATACTGTTTCATGGGTTTTCTTTCCATTTGATGCTCTAACATCGTCAGTACAGTACATGGAAAATAACGGTGGATTTAGAATTAAGGGAGCAATCTTTGCACCACATATCTGACGCGTATTGCTTACATAGCCACTGATATTCTGTGAGTCTCTAATTGTACAATTCTAAAGTCAATATTTTGACCTAGAAGGCCTTGTAGGTTCCTTTCCACTTCAGATGTGTGACATTTGAATCATCTTTGGAAATTCCAGTGTTCATGCTAAAGTGTCCTTTGAAAAATCTGATCATATAATTCTTCCACTATCACAATTTCAGCAACTTCCTTTCTCTTCTCATTTCAATTAGAGATCACCATGATCGAAGATTAGACCTTATCATGTTAAAAAATTTCACATAATTTCAAGATTTGGACATTTAAAATAATTATTTAAAACTTCCTTACTTGAAATATTAGTCTTCATAGCACTCCTCTCATTTTTTCCTCACCAGAGCATTTCATTCCTTGTTTCTTGTCTATTCTCTCCCCTTCCATATAACATAATTCTGGCTTCAGTTGGTTCCATCCTTGAGGTTGGTTTCATGGTTTGCCAAATTAATATTTGATTTGTTAACACCGTGGAATCCCTTGACATACTGATTTTAGGTCATTTCTTAGATGAGAACCCTCATTCCTGAGCAATTCATGTAATTGCATTTTAGCGTTATTATTTCATGGTCACTGAGCAATGCTGGAAAAAAAGTAGCCAATAAAGTTTTGTGCCTTTCATCTTAATTTTAGATCAGTATTTATTGCTATTAAAAATTATTGTACTCTATCCATATTTACTCAATCTCATTCTTGACAGTGACAGTGCAAAAAGGTTTTCCTACTCTCCTTTCAAGTCCAAAAACAACTCTCATTTCCAAAAGATGAACTCGACCTCCTGCTCTGAGGCAACTACATAGCTCAGTCGATAGAGCTTTGGGTTTGGGACTGGAAAGACTTCATTTTAAATTTAGCTGGGTGGCTCTTTGCAAGTGATATAACCTGTCTGCCTCAGTTTCTTCATTTGTAAAATGTCGATAGTAATAGTATCTATCTCCCAGTGTTTTGTGAATATTAAATGAGATAATAATTGTAAAGCACTTAGTACAGTTTGTGGCACATAGTGTTACATAAATAAATATTTACTTTAATTACTATATTGAGAAAATCAATGTAACACAACATGAGCACATTCAGCTCATATCTATTGCTTAAAATTTCTTAGTTTTTTTCATGTATTCTCTCGTTTCCTGTGATTGGAAAAAGAATTTGACCCTAGATACATTTCTTATTTAAAGTTTATATTTTTAAAAACTATGATCCACTTTCTGTCTGCCCCACCAAACACCTTGAGTGAAAAAGTCAGAAAAACAAAATCCTTGTTACAAACAAGAATAGTTAAGCAAAACAAATTATTGCATTGGACATGTTAATATACAAGTATGTATACATATATATGTATATATATATATATATACATATATATGTATGTGTGTGTGTGTGCATGTGTGTGTATACCTCTAAATTAGGAGATGAGCATCATATTTAATCCTGAGCCCTTTGCAGTTCTCATTGGTGTGATTTGGGGTAGGGATATCTTTTAAAGTGTATTGTTTTCTCAAAAATGTTGTTATTGTACAACCAGGATAGTGAGGAAACAGGATCATTGAGAAAGAAGTTCAGGCCTGCATGACTGATTGGTTGGTCTAGTCCCTAGGTCCAACAGGGATAAGGCAAAGTAGGGCTGACCAGGGCTGACCAGGGCTGACCACAGCAGTGTCACTGTCCTAGTCCTGTTTGCAGGCACCTGTATCTATCCTTTCCTTTACATTTCAGCAAAAAAAATATGAAAAATTGAGACAGTAAGTTGGGGCTTCTGACTCCCAGATTTATATTTTTTTTACTGAAAAATGGCAATTAAATATAGTAGCAAGCCTACGTCGTTGATACTTTCAGAATGACTGACACTCCTGATGCTATTTCAAATTTTGAAGGGATGTTTGCCAATCAATCCACAGAACATGATAAAGAGTATCAAGAACACTTGAAACATCCAGCAGACTCTCTTCTGATGGTTCAAGAGTGGAATATTAGATTTAGTGGTAATCAAAGTAACGGAGACGATTGGTTGCAAGATAACAAAGGGTTTTAATAAGTTTGGACAAATGGCAACAGGTCTAATAAGTGCCATGGAAGACCCTGGGGTAGAAACTATAACCAGCACAGACAAGAACCTCACTACCATATGTATGGACACTACAGTTACTTTAGAAAAAAGTAGCTACTTTTAGTATAAATATTGGCAGTCATCAAGTAATTCTCCTTTAACACGTCAAAAACTTGCCTCTTTCCTCTGTTTGGTCAAGTTTTGTATACAAATTTGTGAAGAAAATTTTAGGCAACTTGAGGCTTCCATGTACAAATAAATTGGACAGATAAGATAGTAGTTGGGAACGATATATCTTGTAAAGCAGTTATGTTCTACATTGTTAAAATTCTACCTCAACTTCATCTTTATTTCATATTTTGTTGGTGAATTGAACTTCATGTATTTTCCATGTAAGGTTGCCACTAGTCATAAGTTTGTAACATAGGCATAATTAGGAACAGGAAAAAAATTATTTCTTTCAAATTTAAAGGACCATCTATAAAAATGCATGTGAATTTTTTGGAATTTTACATTCTTTAATGAAATAATTCATCAAGAAGCAGTTATGTTTGGCTTACAAAATATCATATTTGGCAGCAGCTGAAACACATTATATTTGTTTTATCTCTCACTTGATTTGATAATTTAGATCATGCTATTTGAATGTCTGTTTTAAAGTTTTGAATTCGTCCTTGCTAGTAACAAAAAGAAGACATGAATAAAGATCTAATTTTTAAAATCTGTTAATATATTCTTTATCCTCCTGGTTCTGCTTACTTTATTCTGCATCAGTTCATCCAAGTCTTCCCAGGATTACCCAAAACTATAATTTTCATATCTTATAGCACAATGCTATTCCATCACATTCGTACACTGTAACTTGTTCCTCTGTTCCTCGACTGATTGTAGTAGTGAAAAATAGGAAAAGAACATGTAACAGAAATTCTTTACATATGGTGTCTTTTCTCTTTTTCACTGATCTCTCTTGGGAAGAATCCTTGTAGTAGTATGGGATCACAGCTTAATAGCTTTCTGCATGTAATTCCACATTAGTTTCCAGAATGGCAGAACCAGTACAAAACTCCACCAAAATTGCATTATTATGTCTGTTTTCCCATAACTCTTCAAGCATTTGTTATTTTCCTTTTCTTGTCAGCTTTGCCAATTCTATGGGTCATGAGGTGATGTATCAGTTTTGTTTTAATAGCCATTTTTGTGATGATTGTTGATTTAGAGCATTTTTTTCTATATAGCTATGGATACTTTGGATTTCTTTCACTTAAAACTGCCTGTTCATATCCTTTTACATTTAACAATTGAGGTAATTTTTTTTTATTCTTATTAATTTGAATTAGTACCCTATATGTGTTTGAAATGACACCTTTATCAAAGAAACATAATACAAAGATCTCATCATGTACTTAATTCTCTTCTACTATTAGCTTTCTTGGTTTTGCCTGTGATGAATTCTTTAAAAATTTTATGGAATCAAAATTGTTTTTATCTTTTGAGATCCTATCTGTTGTTTAGTCATGGAACTTTTCCCTGTCCATAGATATGAAAAGAAATTACTTCTTTGCTCCCCCAGTTTTTCTTGTGATTCATACTTTATGTATCATTTAGATAATTAGAACTTATCATCACATAAAGTGTGAGCTGTTTGACTATGCGCAGGTTCTGCCACACTACTTTCCAGTTTTCCCAAAAGTATGTTTTGGGGATGGGGGATTAAAAGCTGAACTATTGTCTTGATATCTGGCATCTCTGGATTTATGAAACACTAAACTACTGTGCTTGTTTACTTTTGTATATTGTGTGCTTCCATTGGTCAACTTCACCCTTTCTTAACCTTTATATAATTGCTTTGAATATTGCTGCTTTTTTGGTATGTTTTGGAATTGAGTATTACTGGATCCTCTTCTTCACACTTTTTTGATTGACTCTAGGAATATCCAAGTATATTATTTGCAAAAAGAGATAGTTTTGCTTTCTTTTCGCCTTATCTTTATTCTCAATTTCTTTTTCGTGTCCTACTGATATAGTCAACATTTCTACCACTATATTACTATTACTAGTACCAGTGGACATATTTACTTTACCTTTGTTCTTATTCAAAAAGCTTTGATTAATCTGTATTATCGATAATATAGACTCTTCATTTTAGATAAATAATACTTAGATTAAGGAAAGGCCAATTTATTCCTGTTTTCCAGTATTTTTAGCAGAAATGGTTATTTTATCTTATCAAAAACCTTTATTGCATTGATTGATATAATATATTTTAGTTGTATATATTATTGATACAGTCTATGTTTATAGTTTTCCTAATAGTGAGCCAGTCCCACATTCCTAATATAAAGCCCACCTTGTCATTCTGTATAATTTTTGTGATATGTTGAAAACAGAGGTGTCATTGCTAATATTTCATTTAACATTTTTGCATCCTTATTTATTATAGATATTTCCAACTTACTTTTCTTTCTCTATTTTCCTTCTCCTTATTAAATGTTTATATTTTGCATTCTTTACCTATCAATTTAAAATGATAGAAAAAGGGGGCTTGAAATTTTAGAGATATTGATACAAGAAAAACTTAGTTTTAAAATCTCACCTTGTGTATGTAAAGTGTAGTCATAGAGCAAGTTTCTATACTACATTGAACCTTGGTTTTCAAATATATAAAATGAAAATAATTATGTTACCTATACGGTTATAAAACTAGTGGGATGTAAATAGTTAAACGGAGCTATGGTTAAAGAGAAATTTTACCCTAAAACTGAGGTAATACCATCAATGAATATCTAGAAAATGGCAGGTAAAAGAAGTTCTTCACACACTCACCCAGCTTCAAAAACCACTGAGAAAGTGGTAAAATGTAACTAATCTAACCATGAGAGAATGGGGTCCAAGTACAGTAATGTTACAAGTATTTTTGCACTTTGTTAGAAAAATGTGTTTTATTTACATGGGAAGAAAAATATTAAAAAAATAAGTGATTGTCGTATAAAAAGCAAAAAAAATAAGACCCTTATTTGAAAATAAAAAAGAAAAATTAATTTATTGATAGTCAGAAAAACCTAAAATTAATTTAAAGATAATCCTTTTACCTCTCACGATTTGACCTATAAGTGACACATTTGTATTTCTCCCTTGAGAATTTGTGCAGTGAATTTAGCACATATATTCTTGCTAGAAACTGTTCACATTACTCTTCTTTTCTCAATTCTGACAGTAGAAATTTTTCACAAAAGTAATGGGGCATTGAGAATAAATTCTTACAAGTTGCTAAACCACAGCTTAAGGAAACTTTCTATTTCTCCATTACAAAGTTTAAAAAATAAAGTATTATTCCCAAGTAGTAAGTTGGATATCTGCCAGTAGAGTCAAAGAAACATTTAAACATATCATGGATAAACTAAAAAATTTAAAGAACTCATTTCAGTATTATGGATCTAAATTCACCACACTACAGATATAATAAATTGCCCTGAATTATGGGATCCTTGAATTATGACTTAGCAGAAAAAGCCATTAGAGTTAAGGAGTAGGAAAGGGCTTTTATTACATAATTAGTCAGCTATTTATAAGAATAATATAAAAAGTAGCAATTCTGATATACTTCTCAGGTGGAATATGGACTATCATTGTAAAAAAAATCGATAGGAAACTTGTTCTTAAAACAAATCGGACTTACATTTAAGTCAAGAAAATTCTTCTATGGCCAAAAGCAATTGGGTCTATATACTTAAACATTTCATGGAAAACTGTAGGACAAATTTATCAACACTAGGGAGAATGTGATATTTTAGAAGGTGAAGGACTAAAATTGCAATTGAACCCCTGGCAGTGAATTTATATAACTCTAATAATCTGCTCGATTATGAAATCAGAGAATTGAAGACTTTTGCTTTGGGGTGATTAAAGCACTGGATAAAAAAATATTAGTAGGCAGGTAAGTGGATAGAGGGCCAGGTCTGAAGTCAGGAAGACCTGAGTTCAAATCTATATTCAGACACTTACTAATTGTGTGACCCTGGGCAAGCCACTTAGCCCTGTTTGCCTCAATTTCCTCATCCATAAAATGAGCTGGGGAAGGTCCATACCTTTGCACAGAAAAGTCCAAATGGGGTCACAAAGAGTCAAAGATGATAAAACAACTGAACAACAAGAAGAAATTAGTGATTGTGGAATGAATGGAAAAAAAAATGTCCTGTAGTAGAAACTGAATAGGGTGATTATTTGAAAAGATGTTACTTATCAAGAAAATAATCATTTGTTCACTTGCTTTTACAGAACTGAAATGAAGACAGTTAAAAAGCTGGCTTATAATTTAGTGGACCTCAGAACTTCATCTGAATTACTAAATTAAAAATAATAGTTATCTATATAAATACCCAGTAGTGTTAAGGATTATTTGTATTTCCATGAATTCCAAAAGAAAGACTTAAGTGGGAGAGGGGGGAACAAGACATGAACATTTTAATGTAACAACAATAAATAATAACAGAATAGCAATGATAAACATATGCTTTTAAAGATCCCCAGTTGAAGGCTAAACTCTGTTAATGTATCTCACATCTTGGCATCTTTTAGTAATGATTAAGGATTTAGAGATAATTGTTTTCATGTAGAACTCTAGTGAACCTAATTTAATACAACTGCTTTTCATCCATAAATATAACTATTAACTAATCATTAAAAGGAAAAAAAAATTAAATTTAACCAGGGTGGTGATAGAAGAATCTGTCCCTAGATAAACATAAACAAATAAATAAATAGATGCCATATTTATATGTTGCATATTTGTTGTTGTTCAATGTTTTTGGTTACATTTGGTTCTTTGGACCCCAGAAGACGAATCTTACTGATTTTAACTCCAGTGTTCCATCCACTGTGTCACCTAGCTGTCCTATATTGCATATACATATATACATACTGTATGTAAGGAGGATTATGTTATCCTTTCAGAGTTTAGTTCCTCAGGATCCATGGCCATGGCAATGTCTAGTACCCAAGTGTTAGATAATGACTTCCAGAATAGCCCCAGGATTCTAGAAAGTAATTTCTAGAATCATAGTGATAGATAGTCTTACTGAGGCTGCACAATGAGATATGGGGTGACATAATGTGATATTTACAACACCTGAGAAGAATGACAATATTGCTAAAATTAATCTGTGAGGCCATTTGCTGGCAAGATGACTTCTTTGTCTGTTGTCCTATAAAACAAGTAGGTACTAGTCAGTGAGCTGGAATCAAATAAGTGAATCCATGGGGAACCACAGGGGAACCCATGGTGGAACCCATTTGGGATTTGGGTATTGCATAGAGAAATGTATGTACATGCCTCAACTGGCCCCATGAGGCTTGAGGGGATATAGGGGAATGTACAAGCTGTGCCTGTCTCGATTAACCTCCATTGAAATGAAGAGATAGCGCCTCCAATTCAAACTGGCCCCTGGAAGAAGGGTGTTTAGGGAATACTGGAGGAGCTGGTCCTCCCATTATCAGCAGCTCCCTCTTGAAAAGACTAGACTAAAATAAAGTAGGATTATTAACCACTTTGAAACTGTCTGCCTATCTGACTAGATCAAGAGTGAACTTGTTAGAGGCTGGAGTCCAAAATCTCCAGTACCCCCTGTGTTTTATCTGTGAAATACATATACATATAAATATATGAACAATATTATGTTTCTGATTCACAATGTGTGCAGATACAGTTTGAATTCACTCAATGTTTTTCAGCATTCCTTCAGACTCATCTAGATACATAGTAACAGGATAGAAAACTACAAGAACAAATTTGATTAATCCTCTAATATCATGTAGAAACAGCACAGTGTTAGTCACAAAGATTTGTAGAGCAAAAAAAAAAGGTTTTGATAGAAATATAAGCATACATTTCACCATTTTTTTTTAATAATTAAGGATAAAAATAGCCTTCACTATGTTGTTGAAAGGGAAATCGTTATTTGGGAAAGGTTCATCATTTCTTGTCTTAATGCAGAAAATACATATTTAGAAATAAATTCCAAATTAATTTAATTAATTTAATTCCCAAGCACCAGATGATTTCTATGTGACAACTTCCTATAATATTGTCTTTCAAGAAAGACTGTTAGGAGGTAAGTGGATATAGCACTGGGCCTGGAGTCAGGTACACTTAAGTTCAAATCTAACACCAGACATTTACTGTCTGTGTCACTGTGGGCAAGTTACTTAAAATCTATTTACCTCAATTTCCTCAGTTGTAAAATGGGGGATAATAACAGTACTTATCTTGTAGAGATTTATTAAATGAGATAATTTTTAAAGTACTTAGCACAGTGTCAGGCATATAGTAGGCATTATATAAATGTTTATTTCTTCCTTATCATCAGATGAATTATAGCTGTCTTCAGGTTTTATCCTTTTTTGTTTAATAATTATGAACACTAGTTTAAAATCATGAGTGAATGAAACATACATCTATATATTCGTAAGTTTGTGTATGTAAAAGTGTATGAAAATAAATTCCTATGTGTATGTTCATATGTGCATGGAATATATAGGTATATCATATGCATGTGTGCATGTGTGCATACATTTATATATGTATATAGTGCATAGTGAGAATGTACACATGTGTATGTACAGTTGTGCATATACACATATAGATATGTACACATCCATATGTGTGCATACATGCATGCTGTGTCTGCATACACACACACATACACATTCATTGTATGCTAAGTACTAGGGATTTTAAAAAAAGGAAGGGGGAAATAATTTTTGATCAAAGTTGTTACATTTTTATAGGAATCTATTATGCATAGAGTATTGGGAGTTTTTGGTCTTGGGAGTCAGAATGAGAATAAGTAATCCATAAACCAGTCCTTTGAAATGCCTTTTTCAGAACTAGTATTAGCATATTTGATTATTTGTCTAATGCCACAGGCAAAAAGTTGGTATTTTTCTCATTCCCCTTCTTCCATCCTTCCTGAATATTTTCTATTAGCATTTTCATGACATTGTTTTTCTTGGTTCTCTTAGTTTGGCTACTCCTCATTTCCTTTTTCAAAGCATACTTTATATCATACTCCTTATCTGTGAGGGTATCCCCAGGTACTGTACTGCTCTCTCTCTCTCTCTCTCTCTCTCTCTCTCTCTCTCTCTCTCTCTCTCTCTCTCTCTCTCTCTCTCTCTCTTTATCATCAGTTCCTATAGGTTTAATAGGATTAATTATTATCTCCATGACAACACTGTAGACAGTAAAAGCAACATTGTGCGATGAACAACTTTGATGGACTTAGCTCTTCTCAATAATACATTATCTAAGATAATTCTAAAAGAATCATGATAGAAAATGCTATCCAGATACAAAGAAATAACTAACATAGTCTGAATGGAGATCGAAGCATATCATTTTCTCTTTTTTTTCTTTCTCACAGTTTTTTTTTCCTTTTTGGTTTGATTCTTCTTTCACAACATGACTAATGTGGACATATGTTGAATATGATTGCACATGTATAACCTATATCATGTTGCCTGCGATCTTGGGGAAAGGAAGGGAGAGAGAAAATAATTGAAATTCAAAATCTTATAAAAGTGAATGTTGAACATTCACTTTACATGTAGCTAGAAAATAATGTATTATTAAATGAGAAAACAGAAAGTTTAAAACTATAGCAATAAAAATATTATCTCCATGGAAATGACTCCAAAGTCAGTGCTACATTTATGCTGCTACCTACCTTACCTCTGTACATTTTTTTTTTTTGCCTAAACATTTGGAGGTGGGGATTAATTTCTCTCATCCTTTGATAAGTAAGTTTGATGAGCAGTTAGTTGGTTCTAGTAGTAAATAGAGGACTGAGCATGGAGTCAGGAGGACTTGAGTTTAGATTTTGCCTCAGAGATTTACTAGCAGTGTGATCCTGAACAAGTTACATTAACTCAAATAATTTCATCTCTAAAATGTATCTAAGATTAACACTGGTCTCACACATGAGATTATACAAAAAGAAAGAGATCTATAATATGTTATATATTCTATACAAATATATAGTATATATATAAATCGATATTCATATATATATACAATATGCATATGTATACATATATCATACATGTATATGGATGGGTGTGGCTATACATGCACACACACATGTACATATGTACATGCACACACATATATACATACACGTATGTATATGCATGTATATATACATATACATATTCATATACATACACATATTTTCCTGCATATGTAGGCATGCACCTTCTCATAAAGTATAGGATTTGATGAGTTGAGTGAAATCAAGGAAGGCCTTTTAAAATTCCTCTTCCTCTATTTTATTAAAATTTGAGATAATTATATAATAGTTGTAACTTTCACTGTGAAAGATACCATATCCATCATAAGCTATGTGACTCTGGTCAATGTCTTAATCCTTCTTGTCCTCGATTTCACATCTGTATCATGGACATAATATCTCCTGGCTCACAGGGTTATTGTAAGTTTCAAATTTGTTGATTTATGTAAAGAAGCTTAAAAATATTAAAGGAATATATGACTGTTAGTTATTTAATTACTAAAGTGATATTTTAATATGGGTGAAATAAGCAGTCAAAATATTTTAAATGACCTTGTATTTTTGTGTGTATTATCAAATAAGTTTAAAATGAACATAAAATAGATTTAAAGCAAATGCCAGGCTAAATTAGCATTTATTTATCAACAGAAATGAAAAAAAGTAAGGGTTTCTACTGATAAATTTAATCATGGTCTCAAAGTAATTAGTTTTTTTAAAAGCTAAAACAATATTTATAGCATTCTGCTTTTACAGATGAAAAATATAAGACGTTTGAGATGAAATGTGTTTCCCAAGGTAAAATAGCAAGTAGGAGAGCTGGAACTCAGACCCAGGGTCCTTTCCCCTGCACCTCATCATCCTGTACCATAATTATCGCTGTTGTCATCACAGTTGCTGTTGTTCAGTCATTACAGTCATGTTCGATTCTTCATGACTCCGTTTGGAATTTTCTTGGTAAAGATACTGGAGTGGTTTGCCATTTCCTTTTCTAGTTCATTTTCAAAAGGAGAAACTGAGGCAAATAGGATTAAGTGACTTGCCAGGGTCACACTGCTAGTAAGTGTGTGAGACTATAATTTAACTGAGGAAGATTAGTCCTCATGACTCCAGGCCCACTACTCTATCCACTATCCCACCTACCTGGCATTCCATGCTACTTCCTAGTTTAATTACTACAGTTAAAATAAGGATATTTCTTCTGGTTTCTTTTCTATTCATTCATTCATTCATTCATTCATTTATTTGTTTGTTTGTTTTAAAGGCAAATTTATTTATTTAACTTTTTACATTCATGTTCACAAAATTTTGGGTTCCAAATTTTCTCCCCATTTGTCCCCTCCCCAGACCCCAATACACCGAGCATTATACTTTTCCCTATCACCAATCTGTCCTTTCTTCTATCCTCTCTCCCTTCTCTTGTTCCCATCTTTTCTTTTGTGCTGTAGGGCCAGATGACTTTCTATTCCCCATTAACTGTATTTCTTATTTCCTAGTAGCAAGAACAATACTCGACAGTTGTTCCTAAAATTTTGAGTTCCAAATTCTCCCAATCCCTCCCTCCTCACCCATTCCCTTTGGGAAGGCAGGCAATTCAACATAAGCCATATCTGTGTAGTTTTGCAAATGACTTCGATAATAGTTGTGTTGTGTAAGACTAATTGTATTTCCCTCCATCCTATCCTGCCCCCCCATTGTTTCTATTCTCTCTTTGGATCCTGTCCCTCCCTGAGTGTTGACTTCAAATTGCTCCCTCCTCCCATTGCCCTCCCTTCCATCAACCCCCCCACCCTGCTTATCTCCTTCTCCCCCACTTTCCTGTATTGTAAGATAGGTTTTCATACCAAAATGAGTGTGCATTTTATTCCTTCCTTTAGTCGAATGTGAAGAGGGTAAACTTCATGTTTTTTTCTCAGCTCTCCTCTTTGTCCCTCCACTAAAAGGTCTCCTGCTTGCCTCTTGAATGAGATATAATTTACCCCATTCCATTTCACCCTCTCTGCTCCCACTACATTACTCTCTCACGATTTACCTTGATTTCTTTTAAGATATGGTCCCATCATATTCAATTCACTCTGTGCTCTCTGTGTGTGCGTGCATGAGTCTAGATGTGTGTGTGTGCATGTGTGCATGTCTGTGTGTGTATGTGTGTGTGTGGTCCTACCAACTACCCAGATACTGAAAAGTTTTAAGAGTTACAAATATTATCTTTCCATGTAGGAATGTAAACAGTTCACCTTTGGTAAGTCCCTTGTGACTTCTCTTTGCTGTTTACTTTTTCATGCTTCTTCTCATTCTTGTGTTTCAAAGTCAAATTTTCTTTTCAGCTCTGGTCTTTTCATCAAGAATGCTTGAAAGTCCTCTGTTTCTTTGAAAGACCATATTTTCCCCTGAAGTATTATACTCAGTTTAGCTGGGTAGGTGATTCTTGGTTTGAGTCCTAGTTCCTTTGACTTCTGGAATATCCTATTCCATGCCCTTCAATCCCTTAATGTAGAACCTGCTAGAGCTTGTGTTATCCTGATTGTATTTCCACAATACTGGAATTGTTCCTTTCTAGCTGATTGCAATATTTTTTCCTTGAGCTGGGAATTCTGGAATTTGACCACAAGGTTCCTAGGAATTTCTCTTTTTGGATTTCTTTCAGGCGGTGATCGATGGATTCCTTCAATACTTATTTTGCCCTCTGGTTCTAGAATATCAGGGCAGTTTTCCTTGATAATTTCATGAAAGATGTTGTCCAGGCTCTTTTTTTGATCAAGGCTTTCAGGTAGTCCCTTAATTTTTAAATTGTCTCTCCTGGATCTATTTTCCAGTTCAGTTGTTTTTCCAACGAGATATTTCACATTCTCTTCCATTTTTTCATTCCTTTGGTTTTGCTTTGTGATTTCTTGGTTTCTCAGAAAGTCATTAGCCTCCATCTGTTCCATTCTAATTTTGAGAGAACCATTTTCTTCAGTGATCTTTTGAACCTCCTTTTCCATTTGGTTAAGTCTGCTTTTGAAAGCATTCTTCTCCTCATTGGTTTTTTGAACCTCTTTTGCCAATTGAGTTAGCCTATTTTTCCAGTTGTTATTTTCCTCAGCATTTTTTTGGGTCTCCTTCAGCAAGGTATTGATCTGCTTTTCCTGCTTTTCTTGCATCTCTCTCATTTCTCTTTGCAGTTTCCTCCACCTGTCTAACTTGATTTTCAAAATCATTTTTGAGCTCTTCCATTGCCTGAGCCCACTGGACCTCCCCCTGGCATGTCTGGGATACAGAGGCCCCACCCTCCACGTTTTTCCCTGATGGTAAGAATTCTTCCTCATCATCAGAAATGAAAAGCAGGAACATTTGTCCACCAAGAAAGTAGCTTTCTATGGTTTTATTTTTCTTCCCTTTTCTGGACATTTTTCCAGCTAGTTACTTGACTTCTGAGATTCCTCTGTACCCCTGTCTAGATCTGCCCAGCTAGTTCTTGGCGTCTGAGATTCAAATGCTGCTCCCCAGCCTCGAGGCTTTCAGTGGTGGGGCGGGACTGTTATTCAATGTGAGCTTAAGTTCTGGTGCTGAGGTGGGGGCAGGGCTGCCTCCCAGGCTCAGTTCCCTCAGAGGGTTTATGCAGAGACCCTCGGTAATGGCCCTGAGCTTCAGCCTGCTCCGTCAGCCCCTGACTGCCGCTGTTGCCTCTGCCCCTGCCACTGCTTCTGCCTCCGCTTCCCAACGGGGCTCGAGTCACAGGGACACCCCGCTCCCTTCTCGACCAGTCAAGAAGTCTCTCTCACAGACTTTTAGCGTCTGTGACTGGAGGGACCTTTGTGGCCACCGAAGATTCCATCCCTGAAGTCTGCTCGGATCTGCTCCTCTGGGGCCACACAGCCAAGGTGCACAGGGCTGGGCTCCACGTCTGTTGTGCGATGGACCCCTGGGGATGGCTTTCCAGGGCTCTCTGGAATGGAAATCTCTTCCACTGTGTTTCTGCGTGGCTTGTATTGCTCCAGAATTTGTGGGGAGTTCTTTTTACAGGAAATTTATGGGCTGTGGGTTCTGAGCTAGCATACGTGAGTCTTTCTACTCCGCCATCTTGGCTCCTCCCTTTTTCTTCTGGTTTCAATGTAAAATAAGACATCAGTGAGCCATGGAAAATATTGCATCTCCTTTTGACATTAATAAGGTATAAATAACCAAGGTGTCCTTTGCAAAATTCTTTTCAAGGAGCCCAGTTGTAGGAACCAGGTTTCAGGTTTGAACAGACTTCTCAAGTATTTCTTACAGTTAAAAAAGTCATAATAATAAAGGGAAAATAAAGCATCACTCTCTGAAGGATATGAGGATATACACTCCTTAATGTCCAGTGGTCCAAGAAATCTGCCCACTGTGGTGAATAGATACTGTAGAGCTTGTCAATATCTATGGAAGGTGTAAGCAATGCCTTATTTTCAAAAGGAAAAAAATTTTTTTTTCCAGTATTGTTTTCAGCATGCAGGTATGGTGACCTGGATGTAGATTCAACCAGGGAAAAAGATCTCTCTGGAATTCAGATTCATGTATTTCATACACCAATAGGTGCCACCATTGCACCATTAGTAAAGTTTGTTTATACATATATATATATATATATATATATATATATAATTTATTTGACCATATATATATATATATATATATATATATATATATATATATATATATATACATACACACACATATACATATATGGTAAATGTAATTTTAAAGTTGAAAGATATTGGTACTTTTAAAAAAAAATTTTCTAGTTTTTTTTCCTCTGAAATTTTGAGAAAGAGCATATTTCAATCCTGAAATTTTACTGATGGATTCAAATTCTTTAAGAATTTTGCATCCGTTGTTTAGTTTAGTCAAAAGATTACATGCTTCAGAACTTTCCCTGTAATTATTCAAAACTTCTCATAAAAAGTATCTGAAAGAATTAAGCTTTTCCAAATCAAGAAGAAAAAAAAAAACTGTCCATATTGCTGAGGAATAAAATTGCTTCTTCTGACTGATTTCTTATTTTTGTGACCTACATACTAATGCCCTTGGCTTCTGTTCTGAAGTTATTCAAAATACAAATGACATACAGTTGGCCAGGATATAATTTTCATAAGATATGCTTTAAGGGAAAAGCAAGAAATATTATTGTACAAAAGTGTTTAATAACCAATGGTGCTGCATGATATATGTGGGCTTGTTGGAAATTATGCCCACCCAGCTCTCAGCCAGGAGTCTCTCAAAAGTAAACAAAAGGAAGAAAGATAATTGCTTCTAATTGTTTCCCACCTCCCATTTTCTCAGATACTAATGAATAAAATAGAGAGTATTTTCTTTAAAGGAAATAACTCTTGCTAAATTAATATTCAATGTCCTTGAATAGGACATTAAAAAATATGATATGATTTACAGTCTTTCCACACAGAACTGCCCAACTCATGCTGAATACATTAGAGTACTAGAGGCAGTGTAATGTGTGTACAGTGTGATGACACAGTGTACAGTCATGGAGTTTGAGTCACAAAGCCCAGAGTTCAAATCTGGATTCAGATAATTACTATCTGTACATCCTTGGGCAAGTTACTTAATCTTTGTTTGCCTCAGTTTCCTCAGTTTTGAAAAAAGGGCAGTAATAACCTTTACATTGCAACCTTTCATTGCAAAGTTGTTCAGAAGATCAAATGATATTTGTAAAAAGTACATAGTACAGTATCTAACATATGGTAGGTACTTTGTAATTGCTTATTCTTTTCCCCCAATTAGAAGGTCTAATCACTGCATATTTTTCAAATATTCTGCAAAACATGGTCCCAATAAATTAAAACATATCCTATCACCACATGCATCCACAAATTTTCTGCTACTGGCTGTCTTGTAGTCTGTTTATATGGTAATAGATATCATAGTAGTTTTGTCTATTTGGGTGTGTGTGTTTGTGTGTATGTGTGTGTGTGTGTGTGCATTTGTCTTTGGTTTTGATCTATGTTTGTGGGGAAATCTAGGTATAGAGCTCCATCTACTGAGGCAACTCATGTGCCACTTAAGAGTTTTAGAGATTTTGTTATTACACAAAGAGATGAAGCATCTTCCTTTGTCAGTAAATGACTGTGTCAGAGGCAAGATTTGAATCCAGGTCTTCCTAATTTTAAGGCACACCCACTCTCTACTATGGAACACAACATTGGGCATTATATACAACATATGTTTCGATCATTTCTATTTTTCTTAACCCAAATCAATATGGTTTCCCTGAGGCAAATAGTTATTATGCATTTTCTCTTTCCATCTGATCCCATGGAGATGAATGTGCACCAAATAAAGCTGTAGAGAAGGTGCTAAGAAGAAAGGGTGCTATTAGCAATAACACGTGTGTATGTCATGATGTAATACATGTGAGAGATTTGCTGTTAGCAAAAATTGTAGTGTTTGAAAACTTATGGTGAAAACGTTTAGCTTTTACTGTAAACTAAAAAAAAAAAAAATCCAAAGGTATTTGTATAACATGAATCACCTGAAAAGAATTCAATAATTTTGAGTCAAAGCTTGACTTCCATAATATTGCTAATGGATAGGAACTTATATCTTATTTTAAGTTGACCTTTTTAAAATATAACAAATATTATTCAGGGACACACTCCGTATACAGAAGAAAAAGGAAGAGGAGGAGGAGCATTTATATCATGCTTTAAGACTTGAAAAGCATTTTGAAAATATCTTATGTAATCCAGAAAACAACCCTCGGATGTAGATGCCGTTATTATTCCATTTTACAGAAGAGGAAACTGAACCAAATTGCAACTTAGTGATGTACCCTCCAGGTCACACAGCTATTAAGTGTCTGAGGCAGGATTTGAATTCAGGTCTTCCTGACTTCAGGTCCAGCATTTGATCCCCTCCACCAAATATCTGCCTCAAATTCATTAAGTATAAGCTAAAAGAAAATCATCCCAGTATCGTAATTTTGCATTTGAGAAATATTCTATCAAGTATTCGAGATCAATCTGCATCCTAATTCAATCCTATTATGCCTACCCTTACAAGTGTTCATCCAATATATGAATGAAAGTTTACAGTGAAGTTGAACCCTACCACCTACCCAGGGTAGCTCTTTCTTCTTTTGGGTAGATTTAATAGTTTGAAGGTTTCACTTAAAAATTTGTTTTTTGTTCATTTTCTTTTTACCCTCAAATAGAGCCTAAATTGTCCTCTTTGAATCATGCATCCATCAGTCTTCATTCTGCTACCTAATTCAGTGAAATGAAAGTTTAGTGGGAAGAGTTCCTGGAGGCCACTATTAGAACGGAACCAACAAGATGCTTTCTCATGATAGGGCAAAGAAGGATAGATCCAATCCTGTTCTAAATGACCTTTCAAATATTTGGATGCAGCTAATTTGCTTATACATATGCATTTCTCTACTCTTCTTTAATTTAAATATCCCTAGTTTCTTCAACTTAACATCATATGACAGGGACTTGAAAGTGTTCACCATACATACTGTCTTCCTCTGGCTTCTCTAGTTTGTCAGTGAGTAGTGAGCTTTGATTCTTAATGAGAAGTGCTCTTGCTTTCTGAATTCACTCTAAATCATTAGCCAACTGTGACCGCATCAAGAAAAGTCACATCCATAAACATTTATCAAATGTATAAAAATACAACTGATTTATTGTCATTTTGCCACTGTTTCTCCCACAAATGCCAAAAGACCTTTCAGAATTTCCACCTTGTCACCGTTGCCCAAGCTGAATACATGAAGCTAGGTATGAGATATAAAGTGCATTTATTATCCCTTCAATATTGAGAGTTATTTCTCTAAGCATGTCACTTTTGTGATTTTGAGCTCTGGGTTTTTCTTTGTGTTTTTTTTTTCAATAGTTCACTCAGTAATGTGCATGCATTAGTCAATATAGCAGAATTCCTTTATGATTCACTCAATCAGAGTTTTTAAAGAACCTACCAAGTAACAAGTTACCTTCAGGGATATTAAGTTAAAAGTTGGGAGAGTGAGGTAAGCTTAGTGTCTGGTAGCACAGAACTGCTGTCATTGAGTCATTTCACTTGTGTCAGATTCTCCATGACCCCATCTGCAGTTTTCTTGGCAAAGATACTAGAATGGTTTACCATTTCCTAGTCGACCTCGTTTTAAAATGAGGAACTAAAACAAATAGGGTTAAATGTCTTGCCCAGGGTCATACAAGTAGTAAGTGCCTGAGGCTAGACATAAACACAGATCCTCTTGATTCCAGGACTGAGTTCTCTCCACAGAGCCACCCAACTGCCCCAAGATTAACAATTAATATGTAAACTAAAGCATAATTTTCTTATTTTAAAATTCTCTTAGAACTTTGTTATGACATTTATATTATTTTGCTTGCAATCAACAAATTGTCTTGCTTGGAAATTTCTTTTCTCAAGTAAAATCTTCATTCAGGTCTAGGTATTTTCTTTTTATATGAAATTGGATACACCTGCTTTTGTTACCGATTTCTGAATTATTGCAACTCTGTAAACTGATTGCATATATTTTACAAAATAAAGGGGAAATATATTTATTTCACAAAGTCCAAGACAAAGTTCTTTACTTTTAACTCAGAACTATCCAATTTGAATCTCTGCACATATTTAAGACACTACCCCCACCAAACTCCTTTCCTGATCCCTCCAGTTGTACAGTTTGTAACATTCTCTTCTATCTCATATTTCATATATTTGACTTTTTGTGTTCATGATAAATCTTACTACCACAAACCTTCTCCAGGACAGTATAGGTTCCTTGAGGAAAGAGATCATGTTCCCAGCACCTGGGATAGCACTTGAAACAGGGTAATAGTTTAATAAATCAAAGTTTATTGAAGTGAAATTAAAGTTTTCAGTGTTGTAACATAAACAGAACTAGACATCGAGTCTAGAAAACCTGAGTTGAAATCCAGCCTTAGACACTTGCCAGCTAGCCATTGTGACCATGGACCATTCTGCTTTCACTTAACCTCAATCTGAAATTGTGTTCAGTGTAATATGGGGATAAAAATAATACCTATCCCTCAAGGTTGTTGTGAAGATAAAATGAAGTGATACCTGAAAAGCATTTTTAAACTTTCAAGTACTATATAAATAATATTTATCATAATTCACATAAATTCTTTTATACAATAGAAAAATTTAAAGTATATTCATATATTCAACAAAGCATTTTGTTGTTGTTTAGTCATGTTTGATTCTTCATGACCTCATGGACCACAGAATGCCAAGATCTTCTATTCTCCATTATTCTGAAAGTGGTTAAAAGTTCACACTCATTGCTTGCATGACTCTCATGCTCTGCCATGCCTTTCTTTTGTTCTTAATCTTTTCTAAACATCATTTTTTTTCAGTGAGATCTGTCTTCTCATTATATGGTCAAACTATTTAAGCTTCAACTTCAGCATGTGACCTTTGGGTGAATAGTCTGAATTAATTTCTTTATGTACTGACTGATGTGATCTCCTTGCCATCCAAAAAATTCTTGAAAGTCGTCTCCAACACCATAATTCAAAAGCATCAATTCTGTGGTACTCAGATTTTCCTTACAGTCCAAATTTCACAGTCATACATTATACTGTAAGAAAAATCATAGTCTTGACTATATGGACCTTGTTTTGGCAAGGTGATACCCACTTTTTTTATGCTGTCCAAATTTGTCATAACTTTCCTTCCAATGAGCAAGCCTCTTTTAATTTCATGGTAATAGTTGCGTACACTTAACTACTATGTGCAAAAAATCTAGTTAGATGCTATGTAACAGTGCTTTGTGGAGTCAGTGAGGGGGGTAGTGGGTGAGGATAGCTATGAGAACTACCATCCTTAAAGGTATGTACTCCAGTAAGTAATTGTAACTATAAAACCCCTCATCTAACTTGTTTCCTTGTAAGGAAGCTGTTACTATTGTAGCTACCAAGTAGTGCTGAATACAGCAAGGATATGGAGTTCAGAATGAAGAGCACACCTAAAGGAAGAATCATTTGCCTTTACTTTTCTCAAAGTCATCTGGTGAGAAAATTGTAGAAATTGAGTGAACCATATTAATTCTACTAATGACACAATTATGGATTTAACTCAGTTACGTTTTCTATTCAGTTAGGGGTTTATTCCAGTTTTTGTGTTTTGGGAAAACTTTAGTCAATTGTGGCAATTGTGAGGAAACTTTACTGCATTGTTTGGTTTTAGCCCTTCATGTCTGGGAAGCTGGACCACTTTTACCTGTTGCTTAGAGACCCACAATTAAGGACCTAGTAGTTTATGCTAACCAGCAACCCAGTCAGATCTAAAGATTGATGTAAAGAGTTTCCTACGAAGCCCCCCACAATTATACATCTCAAATAACTCATATGTCTCATCTAAAAGCTAACTATACTGGTCAATCAGTAATTGCTTCCATGTTCATTTAATTGAATGCAGGTACTGGAGTGAGGGTGGGGTGAGTTCAATCCTTCTTTTTCTGATTTCAGGGAATTGCACCTGTTTACTGTCTCCTTCTTAGATTGGAAAACCCCCAATTTTTCCTCAAGTTAGAAATCAAATTACATAATTGTGTACTCTGTTTTCTACCCTGCTTATTGTTATCATTTAATGCATAAGAATATGCAACCCCTTGTATTTTGGGTCCAGTGTCAAAGCTGAAGAGATGTGATCCCAATTTCCTATGCAATTAGCTTTCACTGTGAGGGAATTATTTTTCCTTTTCTGTTTTTTTTCTCTTCATAGATTTTCATTCAAACTATATAAAAAGACAATTTTTAGTATTCAACTTTACAAGATTTTCAGTTTCAAAATTTTCTCCTTCCCAACTGAATTTTCAAAATTTTCTCTTTCCCAATTTCCTAATTATTGTAAGCAATTTTGACATAGATTATGTATGTGCAATCATGTAAAACATATTTCAATTTTAGTCACAGTTGTGAAGAAAGAACCGGACTTACAGGAAAAAAAACCATGAAATAGATAAAGTGAAAATAATATGCTCTGCATTCAGAGTCCATCATTTTTTGTCTGGATGTGGATAGCATTTTCTGTCATGAATCCTTTGAAACTGTCTTGTATTATTGTATTGCTGAGAATAGTTAAGTCATTCAGAGTTGATCATCTCACAAGGTGGTTACTGTGCACAGTATGTTCTTGGTTCTGTTTATTTCACTGTGTCATTTCATTACAAGTCTTTTCAGGTTTTGCCTAAATCTGTCTGCTCCTCAGTTCTTGTTTAACAATAGTATTCTATTACATTCATATACACAACTTGTTCAGCCATTCCCCATTTGATGGCCAGGCTCTCAATTTCCAATATTTTGCCACCACACAAAGACTTGCTATAAACATTTTTGCACACATAGGTCCTTTTCCCCCTTTCAAATGATTCTATGAATACAAACCCAGTAGTGGCATTGCTGGATCAAAGGGTACACATGGTTTGATTGTCCTTTGGGTATAGTTCCAAATTGCTTTCTAGAATAGTTAGATCAGTTCACAATACCTGAAACAGTGCAGTGTTTATATTTTTTTAAGTGTCCCAATTTTCCCACATCGTCTCCAACATTCACCATTTTTCCTTTTAATCATATTAGCCAATTTGATAGGATTGAGGTGGTACCTCAAAGATGTTTTAATTTTCATTTATCTAATCAAAAGTAATTTAAAGCACTTCTTCACATGATTATTTGATTTGATTTGAAAACTGACTATTCACATCCTTTGACCATTTTTCAATTGGGGAATGCCTGGCATCTTTAAAAATTGACTCAGTTTTCTACTTTTAAGAAATGAAGCCTTTATCAGACATATTTGCCATAAATATTGTTTCCCTGCTCTCGGCTTTACTTCTAGAAGTGTTTACATTGGCTTTGTTTCTGCAATAATTTTTTTTTAATTTTATATTATCAAAGTTATCCATTTCATATTTTGTGATGTTCTCTATTTCTCAATTGGCCATAAATTCTTCCATTCTCTATCAATCGAAGAGACAGACTATTTCTTCCCCTTCTTATTAGATTATAGTATCACCCTTTATGTCTAAATCATGTACCCATTTTGACCTTATTTTGGTATATGGTGTACGATATTGATCTACATCCAGTTTGTGCCATTCTTTTCTAGTTTTCCCAGACATTTTTGCCAAATAGTGAGCTCTTGTTTCAGAGACTGGGGTCTTTGGCTTTATCAAACATGAGGTTACCATAGCAATTTGCTCACTCAGTATGGCATGCCCACATCAGAAAGAGTGCCTTGCTTTATGAACCAACAGAATCAAGACAGCACAAAGTAAAGGTAGGAAGCACATGTTTGGAGTATCCACCCAAATGTTCACACGGACTATCTATGGCCAATCTATGGTAGAGCACTCTGAGCTCATATTAGTCTGATCAGCTACAGTTGGGTACATTGAAACTTGAGTTTATTATGGTGATGTCATTTTTTTTTATTGAAGCTTGAGTTTATTATGGTGATGTCATTGTTTTTCCTCTTTGAGAACAAAGGATGACAACCAATGGTTATTTGGTACTGCATTTTGTGTATCCAACGCATAACACTAATCCACCACTCTATCTCTTACCCCAAACCAGAGAACTTTGATGATTACTGATTTATAATATAGTTTAAGACCTGGCAATTCTAAACTGTCTTTCTTTACATTTTCCTTCTTTAATTCTCTTGATATTCTTGACTTTTTGTTCTTCCAGATGAATTCTGTTGCAGTTTTTTCTACCTCTGTCAAATAACTTTTTGGTAGTTCAATTGGTATAGAATGGTGTAAGCAAATTAGGTGAGACAGAATTATCATTTTTTGATTGGCTCAACCTCCACATGAGCAATTGGTATTTTTCTGGCTATTTAGATCTGACTTTATGTGTGTGAGAAATGTTTTATAATTATATTTATATAGCTCCTGGGTTTGTCATGAATAGTACACTCTCAAGTATTTTATATTGTTTACAAATAATTCAAATGCAACTTCTCTTTCTATCTCTTGCTTCAAAGCTTTGTTGGTACATAGAAATGTTGATGGTTTACATGGATTTTTTTTTTAATATCCTACAACTTGTCTAAAGTTGCTAATTATGTCCAGTAGCTTTTAGTTGATTCTCTAAGTATATCATCATATCATCTGCAGAAAGTGATAGTTTTGTTTTGTTACTGCTCAATCTAATTTCTTCTATTTATTTTTCTTCTCTTATTGATATATTTAATGTTTATAGTACAATATTGAATAATAGGGAGATAATAGGTATCATTGTTTCACCCCAATGTTGCTGGTAAGGCTTCCAGTTTATTCCTATTGCATATAATGTTTAATGATGATTTTAGATAGATATTGTTTGTCATTTTCAGGAATATTTACTTTATCTCTAAGCTCTCTGTTATTTTTAATAGGAATGAGTGCTGTATTTTATCAATAGCTTTTTCTGCATCTATTAAGATAATCATATGATTTCTATTAAATTCGTTATTGGTATAGTCAATTATGTTGAAGGTTTTCTTATTACTGAACTAGCCCTTTCCTGGTACAGTATATTATCATATTATCTATGACCCACCTGGTGATAGTGTATTATATTCATGATGATTTGCTGTAATCACTTTTCTATTATTTTAGTTGCATTGATTTTCACTAAGGAAATTGGTCTCTAATTTTCTTTACCCATTTTAACTTTCCCTGGTTTAGGTCACAGTACCATATCTGTGTCATAAAAGGAATTTGCTAGGACTATTTCTTTGCATATTTTCCCCAATAGTTTATATAATAGTGGAATTCTTTAAATGCTTGCTAGAATGTGCTTCTGAACCCATCTGGCCTTGGAGACTTTTTCTTAGGGAGTTTACTAATGGCTTGTTCAATTTATTTTTCTAAGATGAGGCTATTTAAGTATTGTCTTTCCTCATCTGTTAATCTGGGTAATTTTTGTTTTCAAAAATATTCATTGATTTTGTTCAGATTCACAAATTTATTGGCATATCATTAAGCAAAATAGTTCCTAACAATTATTTTTATTTCATTTTTATTGGTTGTGAACTCATTCTTTTTATTTTTGATAAAAGGTATTTGGTTTTCTTCTTTTGTTTTTTAATGAAATTAACCAAAGCCTTATCTTACTTGATTTTCCCCAAAAAATCTTCTCCTGATTTTATTTATTAGCTAAATAGTTTTCTTACTTTCAATTTTATTAATCTCATCTTTGGTTTTCAGGATTTCCAATTTGACCTTTAATTAGGGATTTTTAATTTCTTATTTTTTCTATTATTTTTTTTTACTTGCATGCCCAATTCATTGTCATATTCTTTCCCTATTCTTTTGATGTAAGAATTTTGAGAAATAAATTTCTTCCTAATTACTACTTTGGCCGCATCCCATAAATTTTGGTAAACTGTCTCATTTTTGCCATTCTCTTTATTGAAATTACTGAATGTTTCTATTATATTTGATACCCATTTTTAGGATTGTATCATTTAGTTTCCAACTAATTTTTAATCTGTATTTCCACTGCCCTTTATTGAATTAAAGTTTTATGGACTTATAATCCAAAAGGAATACATTTAATATTTCTGCCATCTAGAATTGATTTTGAAGTTGCTAAGTTTCAATATATGGTCAATTTTTTTATAGGTGCCATGTACTACTAAGAAAAAGGTATATTCTTTTCTATTCCTATTCAGTTTTCTCAAAAGATCTGTTTTATATAACTTTTCTAAGATTCTGTTTACCTCCTGAGTTTCTTTCTTGTTTATTTTGGTTTAATATATCAAGTTCTGAAATGTGATATTTAAGAACCCTTACTAGCATAGTTTTGCTGTCTATTTATTCTTGTAATTCACTTAACTTCTTTAAAATTCTTTTTCACTTAGGTGTCAAAAAAAGAAACTAGACATAGTCCAATATTTTATACTGTGTTTCAAGACAAGGTCAAATGGGTATATGATTTAGACATAAAGAGTGATACTATAAATAAATAGGAGAGCAAGGAATAGTGTACCTGTCAGATCTATAGAGAAGTAAGGAGTTTATGACCAAACAAGAGAAAGAAAACACTATAAAATGCGAAATGGAAAGTTTAAATTAAATTAAATTGCATTTAAATAAATAGAAGACAGTGTTGGTGATAAGAAAGTAATGAGATGCAAAGTTAAGTGACCATTGTTGTTACTGTTGCCAACTACGTTCCTCCCAAGGATTCCTTGCCAAGTCTGGTAGTGTTAGCCTTTTCTAGTGTTAAAGTTACCCAGAATGATAAGCTTATCCTCCTTTGGTACATTGATGACGAGGGTCTCCAGATTTTCATAACATTTTTCTTTGACCTCATCGGTATTCCTCATGGTGGGAGCATGGACACTGATAGTGGTAGTGAGAAATTTTCCTGCAAATGGCCATCATGGTGCCATGAGCCTGTCATTCAGGGATACAAGCTTATTGACTAGTTTTGGTTGCAAAACCTATACCATCTTCAGTGTTCCTCTTCACTGTGGCCACTCCCAGAAAAACAGCTATCCAGCTCCAATTTCAGTAAACTGGCTTTCATATGCCACCCTTATTTCACTTAAGGCTGCTATTTAGATATGATATCTGCTGAATTCTCTTGCAACAAGAGCTGTTCGTTGATTTTTTGTTGTCTATAAGTGTACATACATTTCATGTACTGAGTGGGATCATCTTTAAAGAAATTTTTGTACATTCTGTGTGTGTGTGTGTGTGTGTGTGTGTGTGTGTCAGTTGTGGGGTGGGATCCACAGTAAGCACAACAGGGCTGGGAAAGCAGACAATTTTAGGGCACCTTTTCTAGCCCCTTCCTCACACCAGGAGTTGAACAGTGTGATCATTAAAAGGCTGCTCAGATACCCAGGAGATGCCCAATCCCATTGCTGCTTTCAATGAGAAGATGACCTTAAGTCCTGGGCTGTCTATACAGAAGTTTGTAACTACAGCTCTCAAAGTATCTGCACCTGTTGCTTCACTTACCTGTTGCCATGGAACTTTAAGAGAGGTAAAAATGGTATAATGTCATGGATGATGTCTTATGATTCATGCATAAATAAGATTTAACTGAGACAGAGGTGAAGGAGGTCATAGGCCTCTCTTTCTCTTCCAGAGTCATCAAACTAGTGGCAGGACAGAGCCAAGACCACTGGTGATGGCTCGAAATGCACTGGATGACCTTGGCTTCTTTGATGTCCAACCAAGCCAGTTCCTGCTTCAGCTGCCTTCACAGTTGTTGAAACAAATTGTTCTCATCCACCCATGCCAGCAGGAAAAGTCTTCCCATACATGGAGTAGACACCTCCCCCTCCCAACAAATTGGCAGTTTTGAGACCCCAAGGTTACTCTCAACCTGGTTTAGTCCAACTGCCAAAATTGTTTATTGAGGTATGCTACAGATTCTTGGAGCCACAGATGAGAGTTAGGGGGACAGGTGGACTCCAGATGTAGAAAGCAGACCTGAAAAGAGCTAGGAAGACATCACACCGGACATACTAGTCTTTCTTGTACACACCCTGAACCACAAAGAGAACTGTTATAAATATTACAGAACATATAGGTTCTTTTCCTTTTTCCCTAATAATGTTAGGAAAAAGACCTAGTAATGGTATTGCTGGATCCTAGGGTATGGACAAGAACTCTTTGTACATAATTCCAGATTGTTCTCCAGAATGGCTGGACCATTTCAAAATTCCACCAGCCCTGAATTAGTGTCCCAGTTTTTCCACATCCCCTGCAACAACTGTTGTTTTCCCCTTCAACCATTTTAGCAAATCTGATAAGTGTATCAGATGTATCAGTCTTGTTGTGTTTACTGTGGATCCCATCCCGCAACTGAAACACACACACACACACACACACACATACACACACACACAGAATGTACAGAAATGTCTTTAAAGATGATCCCACTCACCATTGATAGGTGTATCAAATAGTATCTCAAGGCTGTTTTAATTTGCATTTATCTAATCCATAGTGGTTTGGAATATTTATTTTTCATTTGAGTATAAGCGGTTTTGATTTCTTCATTGGAAAACTATGCATTCATATCCTTTGACCATTTTTCAACTGAGGAACGACGTATAATCCTATAGATTTGACAAAGTTCTTTATATATTTGAGATAGGAAAGCTTTATCTGAGAACTGTCTACATTTTTTTTTTAAGTGTGGAGGATTCTATGCCATAGACTAATACTGACCAAAGACAGGACTCAAGTCCCTAGATTTATTAGTAGGGTATAAAAACATAGAAACACAAACTCAGATTGTTTTTGATCAATCATAAAAAGAAAGCCTCCTCATAGAATCATGGAACCTTATAATATCAGAGCTGGAATATTCCTTAAAAATAATAAGTAAAATTCCTTTCTTTTAGAACGGAGTTTAGGTGATTTGTCTAACATCACACTGCTAGGTATGTTACAACCCAAAACTGGGTTTTATTTCTAGGGAAACTGAAAGTGAAGAGTTAGCTTTAGGTTTAAGATGCTATTTGTTAAGAAAGTTAATGAATCATTCATAAAACTAAAAAGAAGTTCATCAAGATCCTCAGGGAATGCATAGCTAGCCCTAGTGGAGGCAGAAGTTTTCAGTTGGTACACCCTGTGAGTAACGCAACTGGATATTCTCATCCATGTTACCAGACCACAGACAAAGGTATATGTGCAAACAAGTCCCTTGGCCAATCAAACATATAGCTAGAATGAGTAAAAATAAGCATATAGAAAGGATAAAAGTCAGTATAAAGAAAATATTATAATATATAACAGGAAAAAAAATCACAAAAAAAGTATCTTAATGAACAAGGAAGTAGAAAAGTGGAGGGGAATGTGAGAAGATTTAGTGGTTGCATACTCCCCTCGTGCCGTCGGCAATTTGACTAGAGTTTCAGTCACGAAGACCAGGTCCCCTTTCTGATAAGCATATTTGTCTTTCTTCTCTTTGTGGATCTGCAGAGGAATAGATAGCACCACTCCACTGCTGCTACTGATAGCCATAGACTAATACTGACCAAAGACAGGACTCAAGTCCCTAGATTTATTAGTCAACTGAAGAACGACGTATAATCCTATAGATTTGACAAAGTTCTTTATATATTTGAGATAGGAAAGCTTTATCTGAGAACTGTCTACATTTTTTTTTTAAGTGTGGAGGATTCTATGCCATAGACTAATACTGACCAAAGACAGGACTCAAGTCCCTAGATTTATTAGTAGGGTATAAAAACATAGAAACACAAACTCAGATTGTTTTTGATCAATCATAAAAAGAAAGCCTCCTTATAGAATCATGGAACCTTATAATATCAGAGAACCTTATAATATCAATTACCATTACACTCTCAGCTGCTTCTTTGACTTCTTCATTGCTCTGCCTCTGCCTCTGTCACCGACCCTCTCAACTCTTACTATATGCAGTTTAGTGCAGTACTGTCTACAAACTGTGCATGAAGATGTTGAACCAAATTTCCCAAGGGATTATACATTTAGCTTCTAAAGATTTTATCAGTCTACAGGATGTTACCTCATCCAAAACTGGAGAATGACAACATTAGGTGATACTGTATTTCCCTTCACTGGAGGTCTTCCGACAAAGTCTGGTCACCCACATCTCAGGAATATTGCTCAATAGGTACTTGTTCAGGTACAATTTGAATTAGACGGTCACTGAGATCTCATTCAATTATAACACTTGGTGATTCACTGGGAAAGTATGTCATACAAATGTATGCAGCAATAGTTTTCTTAAGACCATCTTGTATTACAATTTTACTGAAACATACTTCCATGATTTTTTTGTATTAGAAAACGTATAAATGCATGGCTAAAAAACAAAGAAAACTCATTATGGTCTTTGTTCGAATCAGGAAATATTTTCATTGGTTCTATGATTTTTATTCCCCTTTTGGTTTGCTTTCATCCTTCCAACTGCCCCATATCACACCTACAAAAAATTTAATTGAAATAAATATGAGGGATTAGTAGTAGAATTCTAGGATACAGTTATTTCTAGTTAGTCTCACTAAACTATGACCCCAAACTAATTTGTAAGATTATGAAGTGTGTTTTGTTTTCATACATACATATTCAAAGGGAATATTCACATGACATAATAGAAAGTGATACTATGAATTAAGAGACTTGACTTTTAGTTTTGAAAGTGCCAGTAAGTAGCTGTATGTCCTTGGAAAACTTAATTTCTGTGCACCTCTGTGTCTTTATAAAATTGAGGGTATTGCACTACGTCATCCCTTAAGTCCTCCATATCTCTAAAAATCTGTGACTTTCAAGCCTGAGACTAAAGAAAAGAACTATTCATTAACCTTCCTGCTTCTCTATTTCAACTGACAGAAAATACCACTTGAGTAGCTCCTATGGCACTTCTTACTATTCAGAAGGAAAATTTTAATTTAAAATAGTCTGCTTTACAGAAATACAAATTATGAATGTTTGGGATATATTTGTCCCAAGAAAAATGCGTTTCTACTTTCATTAGGAATGATGATTTCTCTAAAAAAAAGTCCTTAGGTAAGATTTAAAAAGTGACCTCTACAGTATAGATAGCAAATGTGGTCTTTGCTTTTGAACAATGAAAAATTTTCTTTTTTTCTATCAGGAAATTCCTCAAATATGATATTATGCAATCTAGAGCACTTTTTCCAAGGAGGTGCATCAGGATTCTTGAGTGTGTCTCCTCACTTATTCACCATGTATGTGAGGCTGCTCTTGGAGATAAGGCTTTTTAAGACATCATTTTGCTGATACCTTTCAACTCTAAAATTTTCCATCTCTTTATTCCTCTTTCCTTCACTGTGTGCACTGTTAACTCTCCTGAATTATATGATTTATCGTGTACATAGTTTACTTGTACATACCTGTTTACATATTGTCTTTCAGGCTACAATGTAAGATTCTTGTGAGCAGGAAAATGGGTCTTTTACCTTTCTTTGAATCCCCAGCACTTAGAACAGTACTTGACATATGATAGGAACTAAATAAATATTGATTGATTGTCTGATTTCATACTCAAATTTGGCCAGGTGTAGATGAAACAAAGATGCTATTACATCATATTTGAATAGCAAAACTAAGAGTGAAAGAGATGGGTTCGAGTTCTGCCTCTGACACATGCCGGATGTGTGACACTGTGAAAGTCACTTAACCTCTTAGTGTCCCAAATATTCCTAATGCTATAATCTTTGGAAGTGCTAATCTAATTTGGAAGAGGGGATTTCTTCATTGGGATTTTTCAGAGATCCCAACAAAAAATTGCAGTAACCACAAATGGTTTAAAGCAAAGCTACTGAGCATTAAGAGAAAAAACCTAGAATAACTCTAGCACTAAGACCAACAGGCAAATGAATGTAATTGTAAATATGTTTGAAGCTATTCCCCTCTCCTCAAATTCAAAGAAATAATGCTAGATTTATTCTGCAGGCTGACTGTGGCCAGTGCTGGGTTGTTTTCGTTTTGCTTTTTTGTTGTTGTTACTATTGCTGCTGCTTTTATTTAATTTACTTTTAGTTTTCAACATTCATTTCCATCAGAGATTTGTTTTGTTTCTTGTTGTTCTTATTTGAGGCTTTCCAGATTTCTTCTTTAGCCAAATGGCATCAATTGTTCCTCCTTTTATCTTCCTATTTTTTTTATTCATCACAGTATTAATATAGCTTAATTCATGAAACAATGCTTGATAAATCTTAAAGAAAGAGCAAGAACAACACAGGGCAATTTGACTTAAAGAATGGACATAATTTTATCATAAATTTACCTTGGAGATGAATTTTGGTAGCATTGCAAAAGGACAGAGAATGAAGACAGAAGAAAAGAAATCAAAGACCTCAAAAACACAGAAGAAGATGGTGAAAAATATGTTAGAAATATACAACAGACTAGAGAAAAATGAGAATAATTTTCAGAATAATAGACTCACATAGACATTATGGTTAGGATCCCATAATTGACTGAATATTTAAAAGATTATAATGCTGTGATTATCTTGTATTGATTAAAACATAACAAAATACCTTACATGTTACTGCAAAATGCTGCTTTAAATATTGTTTTATCATAATTTCCTTTGTTTAATTATTTTGATCATACAAGTTACCCTGACAAATATGACCACAGTGTAAACTCTGTTCAACAGCTAATATGAAACAATGTGTTCTACTGTATCATAGGAGATCAAGGTGTTTGTCACTGTCATGTAGGATATCCTGTATAAAGCCAATCCATGTATAACATGCTATACTTGGAGAAAAGAATATTAATAGAAAAATAAAACAACCCCTACTCTTGAGGAACTTACATCCTACTGGAATGATCCAAATTGAAGAGGAATCCCTAAAGATGTTGCAGATAACACATGTGTGTTTATATATAGTATAATGTATATGTATGTGTATAGTATACACATGTATAATATATGCATCTATTTTCTCTCTTCTTTGTTTTGCAGAGAGCTGTTCTACCCAACGATAGGTAATCTTAATGCACTTGAAGTTTGTTTGGATTATTAGACTCATGACTTCTGAGTTATATGAATAAAATTAGGAAAATCTATAGTGTTTCTGAACTTTATGTAATATGTACACAGCCATCCATAAATAGGAATGTATACAGAAATGCAACAACTTTAGGGATTCCTCTTCAATTTGGATCATTCAAGTAGTATATAAATGAGTATAGAAAGTATGTGTTTGCATGTGTATGTATAAACAAATACTGAAAAGTCAACTGCATAACTGATCATGAGGGAGAGAGCAAGCTGAGTTAATTTTGGGAAATCATAAAAGTAATTTTAATGATTCCAAGTTCTCCCTGAATCAAAAATTTATCTGTTAGAGACCAATATCATTCCAGTAATAGATTTGAAACATGAAACAATATAATTCTCAAGGAAAAATTATAGGTATATAAATATAGCATCTTACCAACAAGAACTGTATTCAAGAACCAATCATTAAATAAGTACTTAAGGTTGTGCCAGACACTATTTTAAGTGGTAAGGGTGGAAAGAAAGCTAAAAAAAATAATCTGGGTCCTGAAGGAGTTCATGTTATAATCGAGAAGATAATATATAAATATATACATACAAACAAGATATATACAATCAGTGCAACATAACATTAGAAATTAAAAGAGGCAGAGATGAGAAAGGAAAATAATTATGACTTGTAAAATCACAGAGAAGAGATAATAGTGTCATGAGGATTATGTTCAAGAGATATATGACCAGAAAAGGAGTTTGACTAATTTAATTTAACAAGAGAGTAATACCATTAGGTAGCCTGTGATCTATGCTTACTATGCTCTTATCTAAACAATGTGGGGAAAACCCAGAAAAAGGTACTCAGGTGTGGTGTGTGGACTCTGCCTGCAAGATTTCCAGGATCACATGGATAAAACTCACAAGACAAAAAAAGACAAGAATGTTTTTCACACCATTAAAAGGAATACTTATATTAACGAAAGTCCAGATACATTAATATGCTCATTTTATAATGTTCAAGACTATACTCATTATTTTTAAAGTATGTTGATTATGACATTACTATAAATACTTAAATTGAAGGATATCCTTCACCCCCCATGTTGTGTTTTGCATAAAATAGGCATCATATTGTAATACATGGATAAATAAAAAGGGGAAGGGGGAATTCAGATAATTGTATGTATGGTTTGCCTGATTCAAATCCAGCACATTTTTTTACTAAAACTGTTTTAGAAACATGGACTGAATCAACCTTTCATTACACTCTGAGCATACCTTTAAATATATCCATCTCTTCTGTTGCATATAATACATCAGAAAGCAAAAAGTGCTTTCTGTTAAATGAAAAATAAAATATTCAGGTATGAAGGGCATTGGAAAGATAAAGAAAGTCAGAATTGGTGCAACCAAGAAAATGAATATAAAACATAGTTAGTACTCCAAGAGCATCTTCAACAATACTTTAGTTATTATTTGGCTCTAGATGCACTGTTATTTCCAAGAGCAATTGTCTAAGTAATAAGAAAGCAAACAGAAATAGGATCATATTTAAAAAAAGTTTTCAAAATAGGACCTACATTATGATCCATCTTGTTTAATCCCATCATTTTATTGATAAGGAAACTGAGATTCAGAAAAGTTAAGTGATTCAGGATTTAACTTCATCACCTGATATCAAATATAGATTTTCTCCACTGAAATATGCACAGATATTTCTCAGTCTTCAGAATAAACTTCCATGAAAGGAGAAATTTTCCCTTCTGCCTGCTTTGGAGATAATGAAAACTCTCTTGATTATCAGTTATTCCTAACCTAAAAAAGGAGCCTAGGAATATAGCAGATATAAAGGGCTGATTCTTCTGTCTTCCATAGTCAGAAATTGCCTCCTGAAATAAGTTGACCCTTTTGTTGAGTATGGATATGCCTGATATTCCAAGAGGCCCTATAATAAAACTCATTTCTCTTTTTTTCTTACATGAAAGTCTGTGCTCACCTAATAAACGTCCATGTAAACAAAGTTGCTTTGGTAACCCAGGCTCTCTAGTCTAGTCTATGTTTGTCTTCATTTTACTCCATTCCTTTGATTGTGCCATGGAAATACACAATTCTGTCATGTTTTCAACTACCAAGTAAAACTTGTTCTCTTGAGACTTTACTTATTCTCACAGAAGTAAAATTGAACGAATGCAGTTCATTCAACAATATTCATCTATCCATTTTTAAACAACTATTATGCATAATTCATTCTGTTAAGTTACAGGGAAGAGAGAGATATAAAGAACCAAAAAAAAAGAATGGTCTATATAGGCATATATTTTGTGAGAAAATAATAATGCAATTCACTACAATGCAAGTTTAAAATACTATAAAAGATTCAATAAGACACAGTTGATAGAGTACTGTGACGGGGTCAAATACCATGGGGTTTAGACCTTACTTCTAATGCAAATATCACTTTTTGTGTGTTTCTAAACAAATCACTGAACCTTTATTTTTAAGCAACTTCACAGTCTTCTATTTTGTAAGTCATAGATGGATTACAATTTGATTTGGTCAAGGGAGACCCCACACCAGGATTTTTCTACATTAATGTTACCACAAATCACAATACACAAAACAAAAAAATATAATGTAGATGAGAATGGAATCACTTCCAGTGATAAGGTACAATGAAGTTGGGAATTAAAAGATAAGTAGAATGTCACCATATGGAAGTGAAGGAGCAGGACATTTGAAGAACAAAGGTTAAAAAAATGAACAAAAGTATGGAGACAGAAAACATGACCAATAGCTTATGGGCTTCTGATTAAGTTACTTGCTCCAGACTAATGATATTAAGAGTAAATAGAGATCCATATAATTGTTTAAAATGGCAGTAGCATTTGCATTAGCTTTAAGCTAAAGTAATAAAATATTTGTGAGGTAATGAAAGACACAGCATGTTTTTCATAATGAAAATAGCACTACTAATAACGATGATGAGCATGAAGTACTTTTTATTCACAATCTCATTTGATAGGACCACAAAATTTATTGTTATCTGATTTTAAAAGTGAGGATAGTAAGTCCCCTTAGATGACATGACTTTGCTAGAGTCACACATGTAATATCATAGTCAGATATGCCTTTTTCAATTTTCCAGGAAAAATCCTAGAAGGTAGGACTAATATCTATTTTAAACACTTTGGCCTTTTCAGAATCCTTTAAAGTGCATTATATAAGTGGTCACCTATTCCATCTATGCATTAAGATAGCCTATGTGTCCCAGGATTCCTGCCATGTGTAAAATTATATAAAGAGGAAGCAATTAATTCCACTCACTGCATTTTAAAATTTGTTTAATATCACTACTATGTGCAATAGCTTCCACAGAAGAGTAACCTGATAATACTTACTTTTTTGAGCTAAAGCATGTAGGGCTAAAACATTGCAAAGAATCTTTGGGGACAGCTTGCAGAAAGCTAGAATACATTGACCTCACTGACTAGTAATAGGTGTCATTTTTTAATATTCTTGAGTCAATTCAGCATGATGAGGTTCCTCAGGCATTTTGTAAAACAATTATGTGACCTTCCCTACTTCTATTACCTCCCTTCTCAAAAAAAAGTCTTCTGGTTAGGCTATATTATATCTCTCCAACAGACAATTTAATACTTGTGTGACCAAAAAAAAATAATACTGGCAAGAAAAGAAAAATTAAAAAGAAAGATTTTTATTTTGCTTGAAAGTGAATTTTTCTTTGTGTTTTCAAGGAAAGTGGAATGAATATTAAAATACAACCACCTCTATTTAATTTCTCCATCTATATTTATATTTTTAATTGAGGTCAGCATCATCAAAATGTTTTTCAAACTACTTTATGGAATGCTTTCTTATTATTATCAATACTGTTATCTTTCAATTATTTAAGAACTTGAGAACAGACCTCTAAGTCCACATGGGTACTGATACTTTCCACCCTATACATTCAGCTAAAAGACTTCCCATATTTTATATTCTAAATGTTGAAAAAGGTGAATTGCGAACAATAAACTTTTGTGGGATTTTGTATACATTTCTTTGTTTTTCCCCCCAATTTACCTTTGAGCTCCTTTCTAAAGTAGCTTTTTCTTTTTCCTTTTCTGTTTTAATCCAGTGTCTGAGAAAAAAAAAATTACACTTCATGGAAAACTTAAAATTACCTTTCTGTTTCATTGATTGTCCTAGTTCTGTAGGAAAAGTAGCTGGGTTGCTGATGGATTATCAGGTGGTGCTATTTATACACCAGGGTATCACAGACTCTTTCAACTCTAGCATATTTTATTCTCCTTAAATTATTACGCTTTTAAGTTCAGTCAAAACAAAATCTCTAAAATATCTAGATAATTGATTTTGGTTTCAGTTGCAAACCAGTTGTGTCCTGAAATTGACTTAACCAAAAGGTTACTTTCTCCCTTGTTATATTCTTAGCTACTTAAGAGCAGGTTGTTCCAATTTTCCTCTTTATCCAGTGATATATAATCTCTGGACACTCAAAGAAATAGTCATAAAAATAAAAAAGAACAATTATAATGGTGTGTGTGTGTGTGTGTGTTCTGGAACTGTTATGCCCAGGGTAGACATGGTTTTTGTCTTAATCTGTTCATAGTAGTTGTATGCATTTAGTGCTAGATAGGTTCTCAGATTTCATTTGGTCCAGAGGTGTACTGAAGGCATTTTTGTGAACATTGGGAAATGTTACATGTTACAGCTTGATTTATTGTGTTGTTGTATGCATAGCCCTAAGAAAGCATTAAGGAGGCAGAGTGAACTTAAAATTAAATAAATTAAATAAAAACTTAAAATCTTTTTTTTTCTTTATTTTTACATCCCTTTTTTTTTTTTTTCAACTTTCTAAAATCACACAACTAGCAAACAGAAGAGCCAGTATCCCAGTCTGGTTGCTCAGACTCCATGCTCTTGACATTGTACGGTGATGACTTGCACTGCCAATCTAATTTCTTTTATTAGTTGTTATATGACTACAATTAATTAGTTGGAGATAAGGTGTAACGTATGGTTTTAGGTAGGATTGAGATAGAAACTTGACCTATTTTTTCATTGATCTAAGGAACTCCTAGCTGAGGAAAAGCCTCTATCAATGTAGGACAGCACTTTCCCTCCCACCCCCGCCACCACTTCTAGTCTTAGAAAGTTGCCTAGAGAAATGAAGAATTATTCATTGTATGTATATAACACAGTGTATGTATATAACAGAGAGGCCTAATCTGAACTCATATTTTTGGCTCATGTATGATTTTTTTTTTAATCTGGTATACCAGGCTATCTCTCATGACTGCAAAACAAAGCAAAATTACTTAGTACTTATGTTCTTCTTATCATAATGTTTCAATCATTTGATCTAAGCAACCTTATATTAGAACAGTCATGGAAAGAGAAGAGTAGGGGGAAGAAGTAATATGTTATTATTTTACCATTGCCACTACCTGCATCAATAATTTAACCTCTTCAATTTACCCTCCAATCTGTATCTGTCCAAACAATCTCTAATTCTTCCCTTTTCTTAGTTAACACATTTCCTTTCCTTTTAGCTTTCATTCTCTCACCCTAGAGAAGTTTCCCTCTTGTAATCATCCCTTATGATTGGTGAGTCCCAACCTGGATTAGCATTTCATGAAACACCCAGACTATTTTCATATTATGCTCTGCTCACTGTCTAATTTTCACTACCCCTTTATGAATAATTTTGTCACAACTTGTATAACCTTCTTTCCATTTCCCATACATGAGATGATACTCCTATTATAATATAAGCTTCTTATATAATATGAGCTATTTTCTCGTTGCTTATATTTGTATCCCATTGCTCAGCACTGCACCTGGCATGTAATAAGCACTTGACAAATATTCTATCCATATCTGTAAGTCTATCTACTTTTTATCTAAATATTTTTTCTTTCTCTCTTTCTTTCTTTCTTTCTTTCTTTCTTTCTTTCTTTCTTTCTTTCTTTCTTTCTTTCTTCCTTTCTTTCTTTCTTTCTCTCTCTTTCTTTCTTTCCTTCTTTCTTTTCTCTTGTTATCCATTTGTCTATCTCACATGTTTCTTATTCCTTTCATCTTCTGACTCTACATTTGAGGTTATCTTTTCCAGTAACAATTATAGTCTCCAATCTGAAAACTGCTTTTGGAAGAGTACATGGAAGAACAGTCACCCTGAGGGGTCAATTGGAATTTCCTTGCTCCCACTGTCATTTCCAGTCTCTCCCTTTATTACCAGCCCTCAACAATCTCTTTTTCCATGGAGTTCACCCTATGCCAGTTTATAATTAGTTTAGATCTGTGGATGTTATGTACCAGCTAGCAGTCATTGTGAAGAAGTTGGTGGTACAATGTATGGACTTCTGGGCCTGGAGTTAGAGAGATCTGAGTTAAATCTGGTGTCAGACACTTACTACTGTGTGACTTTTGACCTTGACCTATACCTCAGTTTCTCAACTACAAAATGGAAATAATAATAATAGCATCTACTGCCCAATATTATTGTGAAAATTAAATCATTTTTGTAAAGCAACACAATTCCTGGCACAGAATAGACATGATGTAAATATTTGCTAATAGTAATGTTAATAACAGCAATAATTAATAATGACATTTCCCTTCCTTTCTCAAGGAGTTTACCTAGCTCAAAGTCTTCCTTACTATCTTTATTCATACATATTGATATTGCTTCAGACACATTTGCCTTCCAGTTTCTCAATTCCCCTGACATACTTCTCTTTTATATCAGCTGTACACAAAAATACTGAAATCTATGATTTCACCACATGCACAGGTGTTCCACTTTTATGATCAATAACCCACATTTCTTTATTTCATCATAATATTCTATCGTTCTGTTTTCCCATGCCTTCATCCTTATAAAACTATTTTTTATCCTCTCTATGACTTTCAATCCCTCCATCCCTCAGTATTCTCTCATATAATGATTCCATCTCTGGCTTTCACTTTCTTCTCTTCCTTTAATTGACCAATTCAGTTCTAGTGTATCCTCTATTTCTTTGCTCCTTTACTCTGTTGCCATCCTGCCTTGCCAAACTCCAACTCTATTTTCCTCCCACCATTTATGTCTCAACAGACCTAAAGAAGGTCATGAAAACATGATACCTTGATCTACTACACATTTATATTATCTCATCTCAATTATTGTGCTTATTGCCATCAGTGCAGTAAAAAAAAGCCTTCTACTCTTCCCTACTTAAATGACTATTTTGCTTCCCATGGTTTCAGTTTCAATCCTTCCTTTTCTCCTGAAATTTTTCACACAATTCTTTCCCCTGTAGCTCAGCTGAAAATCTATATTCATATTTGAACTAGAAAATAAATTCCATTTGTCTGAATTCTCCTCTACTACCCTTGGAAGACTACTCTAAGAGTCATGGAAGCTTGACATCACCCCACCCCACAAAAACACACAAACATACACATAAATTCACACATACAGATTCCTTCTTTACTCTAGTCTTTGATGAATAGACAGCTTTTCTTGTTCTCTGCATGTTTCGTGATCTGCTCCTAATTTTATATCAGAATATCCTCAGGATCATCTTTAATATCTCCCCAGATACTGGTTTCTAACCTGCTGCCTACAAATATTCTCTAGTCTTTCCATCCCTAAAATTTTTCTCTACATACATTCTATCATTGCCCTCAGGTTATATTTCTAAGTATCTCATTTCTTTCTCAGCCAAATTTGTGGTGGGGAGGGAAAGCCTATCTTTATTTACTTCACTTTTCTCTCCTAAATCTATTTTCCAGGTCGGTTATTTTACCAAAAAGATATTTTACACTTTTTTTCTCTCTTTTCATTTTTTAGATTTTGTTTGACTGATTCTTGATGTTTCATAGAGTCATTTGTTTCCATTTTCCCTGTTCTAATTTTTATCATATTATTTTCTTCAGTTAACTTTTACTCCTCCTTTTCCATCTGCCCAATTACTCCTTTTAAGGTGTTATTTCTAATCAAAAGAGATAAGGAAGGAAACTATATCGTGCTACAAGGCATGATACACAATGAAGTAATATTATTGCTAAACATGTATGCTCCAAGAAGTATATCATCTAGATGCTTAGAGGAGAAGTTGGGGAAGATGTAGGAAGAAATAGAAAGCAAAACCATACTAGTCGGGGACCCCAACCTGATAAATTCAATCTCAAAATAAACAAGAAGAAAGGTAAAGAAGTGAATAAAATTCTGTATAAGATAGATATTACAGATCTCTGGAGAAAACTGAATGGGGATAGAAAGGAATGGGCTTTATCTCAGTAGTACATGGCATATATGCAAAAACTGACCATGTTCTAAGGCATAAAACCCTCACAATCCAGTGTACAAAAGCAGAGATAGTTACTGTATTTTTCTCAGATCATAATGTAATAAAAAATTATATGTCATAAAAGGACATGGAAAGATAAACCAAAAATAAATTAGAAACTAAATAATCTATCCTGAAAGGAATGGGTTAAACAAGAAACCTGGAAACATTCAACAACTTCATTCAAGAGAACAACAATAATGAAATAACCTACCAAATCTTATGGGATACTTCAAAACCAGTTCTTAGGGGAAGTTTTAATCTTTGAATGCTTATATGAATAAAATAGAAAAGAAGAGATCAAAGACTTGGGCATGCAGGTGAAAAAACTAGAAAAAGAACAAACTGAAAATCCGCAACTAAATACCAAATCAAAAACACTGAAAAGCAAAGGTGAGATTAACAAAATTGAAACTAATAAAATCATTAAATAAATAAAACTTATAGTTGATTGTTGGAGAAAAAACTAATAAAATTCCTAAACCTTTGGTCAATTTGGTTAAAAAAAGAAAGAAAACCAAATTGCCAATATTAAAAATGAAAGCGGTGAAATCACCTACAGTGAGAAGGAAATTAAAACAATAGTTACAAATTACTTTGACCAACTTTATGCCCATAATTTGACAAATTAAATGAGATGGATGAGTGTTTTAATATATATATATATATATATAAACTGTCCAGATTAACAGAAGAGGAAATTGAATACAAAAAACAAAACAAAAAAATAAAAAATAAAAAGGGTGAGGAGAATCCAAGATGGCAAAGTAGAAAGATTCACATATGCTCGCTCTGAACCCACAGCCCACAAATTACCTGTAAAAAGAAGCCCCAACAAATGCTGGAGCAGTGAAAGCTACGCAGCAATGGAGTGGAGGAGATTTCTCTTCCAGAGAGCCCTGAAAAACCAACACCAAAGGTCCATCACGCACTGGACCCAGAGCAGAGCCCAGCCCTACCTTGGCCGCATGGCAACGAGAGGAGCAGAACAGAGCAGGCTTCAGGGATTGAATATCCGGTGGCTGTGTAGGTCCCTCAACCCAAAGGCACTACAAGTCAGTGGGAGAGACTTCAGGGCTGAATGAGAGAGGAGCGGGGTATCTCCATAATACAGGACCCCTCGGGAGTAAGCAGGAGGTGAAGCAGAGGACAGGAGCTCCCAAAGCAGACAGGAGCTCAGATCCATTGTTGAAGCTCTCCGAATAAACCCACTGAGGGAACTGAGCCTGGGAGGCGGCCCTGACACTACCTGAGATCGTGAACTCATTCTGTCACTGAATGGCAGCTCCATGCCCCACTGAAAGCCCTGAGGCTGGGAAGCAGCATTTGAATCTCAGACCCCAAGCACTAGTGAAGCTTGGGTGGAGAGGAATACAGAAGTCAACTAACTGGCTGGGGAAATGACCAGAAAAGGGAAAAAAATAAGACCATAGGGGGGATACTTTCTTGGTGAACAGATATTTCCTCCTTTCCTTTCTAATGAGGAAGATCAAGGCTTACCATCAGGGAAAGACATAGAAGTCAAGATCTCTGTATCCCAAACATCTGAAATGGATATCCAAAGGGCTCAGGTCATAGAAGAGCTCAAAAAGGATTTTGAAAATCAAGTTAGACAGGTGGAGGAAAAATTGGGAAGAGAAATGAGAGAGATGCAAGAAAAGCATGAAAAACGGGTCAATATCTTGCTAAAGGACACCCAAAAAAATCCTGAGGAAAATAACACCTTGAAAAATAGGCTCACTCAATTGGCAAAAAAAGTTCAAAAAGCCAATGAGAACAATGCTTTCTAAAAAAAAATTAGCCAAATGGAAAAAGAGGTTCAAAAGCTCACTGAAGAACATCGTTCTCTCAAAATTAGAATGGAACAGATGGAGGCTAATGACTTTATGAGAAACCAAGAAATCATAAAACAAAACCAAAAGAATGAAAAAATGGAAGAGAATGTGAAATATCTCATGGGAAAAACAACTGACATGGAAAATAGATCCAGGAGAGACAATTTGAAATTATGGGACTACCTGAAAGCCACGATCAAAAAAAGAGCCTAGACATCATCTTTCATGAAATTATCAAGGAAAACTGCCCTGTATTCTAAATCCAGAGGGCAAAATAAGTATTCAAGGAATCCACCAATCACTACTTGAAAGGGATCCAAAAAGAGAAACTCCTAGGAACATTGTGGCCAAATTCCAAAGTTCCCAGGTCAAAGAGAAAATATTGCAAGCAGCTAGAAAGAAACAATTCTTGTACTGTGGAAATAAAATGAAAATAACAGAAGATCTAGCACCTTCTACATTAAGGGATCGAAGTGCATGGAATAGGATATTCCAGAAGTCAAACGAACTAGGACTCAAATCAAGAATCACCTACCCAGCAAAACTGAATATGATACTTCAGGGGAAAAATGTGGTCTTTCAATGAAATAGAGCACTTTCAAGCACTCTTCTTTTTTTTTTTTTTTTATAAATTTATTTATTAAACTTTTTACATTCATTTTCACAAAATTTTGGGTTCCAAATTTTCTCCCCATTTATCCCCTCCCCCCACCCCCAATACACCAAGCATTTTAACTGCAGCTTTCACCAATCTGCCCTCTCTTCTATCATCCCTCCCTTCACTTGACCCCATCTTCCCTTTTGACTGGTAGGGTCACATAATTTTCTATTCCCCATTACCTGTATTTCTTGTTTCCTAGTAGCAAGAAAAATACTTAACAGTTATTCCTAAAACGTTGAGTTCCAACTTCCCCCATCCCTCCCTCCCCACTCATTCCCTTTGGGAAGGCAGGCAATTTAATATGGGCCATATGTGCGTAGTTTTGCAAATGACTTCGATAATAGTCGTGTTGTGTAAAACTAATTGTATTTCCCTCCATCCTATCCTGCCCCCCATTGTTTCTATTCTGTCTTTTGATCCTATCCCTCCCAAAGACTGTTGACTTCAAATTGCTCCCTCTTCCCATTGCACTTCCTCCCATCATCCCCCACCCTGCTTATCTCCTTCTCCACCTCTTTCCTGTATTGTAAGATAGGTTTTCATACCAAAATGAGTGTGCATTTTATTCCTTCCTTTAGTCAAATGTGTTGAGAGTAAATTTCATGTCTTTCTCTCAGCTCTCTTCTTTTTCCCTCCACTAAAAAGTCTCCTGCTTACCTCTTCTATGAGAGATAATTTTCCCCATTCCATTTCACCCTCTCTCCTCCCAATATATTTCTCTCTCACAGTTTGCCTTAATTTTTTTAAGGTGTGATCCCATCCTATTCAATTCACTCTTTGCTCTCTATCTGTGTGTGTGTTTGTTTGTTTGTTTGTGTGTGTGTGTGTGTGTGTGTAATCCCACCAACGACCCAGATACTGAAAAGTTTCAAATATTGTCTTTCCATGTAGGAATGTAAACAGTCCAACTTTGGTAAGTCCCTTATGACTTCTTTTTGCTGTTTAATTTTTCATGCTTCTTCTCACTCTTGTGTTTGAAAGCGAAATTTTCTTTTCATCTCTGCTCTTTTCATCAAGATTGCTTGAAAGTCCTCTATTTCATTGAAAGACCATGTTTTCCCCTGAAGTATTAAGCATTATACTCAGTTTTGCTGGGTAGGTGATTCTTGGTTTGAGTCCTAGTTCCTTTGACTTCTGGAACATCCTATTCCATGCCCTTCGATCCCTTAATGTAGAAGCTGCTAGATCTTGTGTTACTCTGATTTTATTTCCACAATACTGGAATTGTTTCTTTCTAGCTGCTTGCAACATTTTCTCCTTTACATGGGAACTCTGGAATTTTACGACAATTTTCCTAGGAGTTTCTCTTTTTGGATCTCTTTCAGGTAGTGATCGGTGGATTCCTTGAATACTTATTTTGTCCTCTGTTTCTAGAGTATCAGGGCAGTTTTCCTTGATGATTTCATGAAAGATGATGTTTAGGCTCTTTTTTTTTTTGATGATGGCTTTCAGGTAGCCCCATAATTTTTAAGTTATCTCTTCTGGATCTATTTTCCAGGTCAGTTGATTTTTTCCAATGAGATATTTCACATTCTCTTCCATTTTTTCATTCTTTTGGTTTTGTTTTATGATTTCTTGGTTTCTCATAAAGTCATTAGCCTCCATCTGTTCCATTCTAATTTTGAGAGAACGATGTTCTTCAGTGAGCTTTTGAACCTCTTTTTCCATTTTGCTAATTCTGCTTTTGAAAGCATTGTTCTCCTCATTGGCTTTTTGAACCTCTTTTGCCAATTGAGTTAGCCTATTTTTCAAGGTGTTATTTTCCTCAGGATTTTTTTGGGTGTCCTTTAGCAAAGTATTGACCCGTTTTTCATGCTTTTCTTGCATCTCTCTCATTTCTCTTCCCAGTTCTTCCTCCACCTGTCTAACTTGATTTTCAAAATCCTTTTTGAGCTCTTTTATTTCAGCTCTTTGGGATAGAGAAGCCTTGACTTCTATGTCTTTACCTGATGGTAAGCATTGTTCTTCCTCATCAGAAAGGAAAGGAGGAAATATCTGTTCACCAAGAATGTAACCTTCTATGGTCTTATTTTTTTCCCTTTTCTGGGCATTTTCCCAGCCAGTTACTTGACTTATGAGATTCCTCTCCACCCCAGCCTCACTAGTGCTTGGGGTCTGAAATTGAAATGCTGCTTCCCAGCCTCAGGGCTTTCAGTGGAGGGTGGGGCTGCTATTCAGTGTGAGAGAATAAGTTCAGGTTCTCAGGTGGGGGGCAGGGTTGCCACCAAGGCTCAGTTCCCTCAGGGGGTTTATGGGGAGACCTTCAGTAATGGACCAGAAGTCCCACCGACTCTGAGAGCCCCTGGCCATCGCTTCCTCCAGAGTGGGCATGAGTTATGCAGACACCCCGCTCTCCTCTCTGCCAGCCCAGAACTCTTTCTCAGTGACCTGTGCCCCTGTGGGTGGAGGAGGGAACCACACGGCCGCTGGAGATTCAATCCCTGAAAACTGCTCCGATCTGCTCCTTTCGGGGATGCTTGGCCAAGGTAGGGCTGGGCTCCATCCCAGGTCTGGTGCATGACAAACCTTTGGGGTCAGTTTTTCAGGGCTCTCTGGAACAGAAATCTCCTCCACTCTATTGCTGCATAGCTTCCACTACTCCAGAACCTGTTGCGAGTTCATTTTATAGGTACTTTATGGGCTGTGGGTTCGGAGCTAGCATATGTGAATCTTTCTACTCCCCCATCTTGGCTCCTCCCCCCACTTTCGAGGATTTTTGATGAAAAGACCGGAACTGAAAAGAAAATTTGACTTTCAAACGCAAAAATGAGAAGCATGAAAAAGTAAACAGCAAAGAGAAGTCATAAGGGAATTACCAAAGTTGAAGTGTTTACATTCCTACATGGAAAGACAATATTTGTAACTCTTGAAACTTTTCAGTATCTGGGTAGTGGGTGGGATTACACACACACACGCACACACACACACACACACATGCACACATGCATGCACACACAGAGACAGAGAGTACAGTGCAAATTGAATAGGATGGGATCATATCTTAAAAAAATTAAGGTAAACTGTGCAAGAAAAATATATTGGGAGGAGAGAGGGTGAAATGGAATGGATAAAATTATCTCTCATAGAACAGGCAAGCAGGAGACTTTTCAGTGGAAGGAAAAAGAGGAGAGCTGAGAGAAAAACATGAAGTTTACTCTCATCACATTCAACTAAAGGAAGGAACAAGATGCACACTCATTTTGGTATGAAAACCTAACTTACAATACAGGAAAGACGTGGAGAAGGAGATAAGCAGGGTGGGGGATGATGGGAGGGAGGGCAATGGAAGGAGGGAGCCATTTGAAGTCAACACTCTTGGGGAGGGGCAGGATCAAAAGAGAGATTAGAAACAATGTGGGGCAGGATAGGATGGAGGGAAATACAGTTAGTCTTATACAACACGACTATTTTCGAAATCATTTGCAAAACTACACAGATATGGCCTATATTGAATTGCCTGCCTTCCCAAAGGGAATGGGTGGCGAGGGAGGGATGGGGAGAAGTTGGAACTTAAAGTTTTGGGAACAACTCTTGAATATTGTTCTTGCTACTAGGAAATCAGAAATACAGGTAATGGGGAATAGAATGTTATCTGGCCGTACAGGATAAAAGAGATGATGGGGTCAAGTGAAGGGAGGGATGGTAGAAAAGAGGTAAGATTGGTGATAGGGAAAATTAGAATGCTTGGTGTATTGGGGTTGGGGGAGGGGACAAATGGGGAAAAAATTTGGAACCCAAAATTTTGTCAAAATGAATGCAAAAATTTTAATAAATAAATTTATAAAAAAAGTAAAAAATAAAAAAAAAAGAATATTGTGGCCAAGTTTCAGAATTGCCAGGTCAAGGAGAAAATATCGCAAGCAGTTAGAAAGAAATAATTCTAGCATTGTGGAAATAGAATCAGGATAACGCAGGATCTGGCAGTTTCTATGTTGAGGAATCAAAGGTCTTGGAACAGAATATTCCAGAAGCCAAAGGAACTGGGATTATAACCAAGAATCACCCATCCAGCAAAGTGAGTATAATACTTCATGGGAAAAAAATCATCATTCAATGATATAGAGGACTTTCAAGCATTTTTGATGAAAAGACCAGAACTGAATAGAAAATTTGACTTTCAAGTAAAAGAATCAAGAGAAGCAGCAAAAGGTACACAAGAAAGAGAAATCATAAAGGATTTTCTGAAACTGAGAAATATATGTGGAAAGATAATATTCGTAACTCTTGAGACTTTTCTCAGTATTTGTGTAGGTAGAGGGATTACCCACACACACATACACACACACACACACACACACACACACACACACATTACAGGTTGAGTTGAATCAGAAGAGATGATACCCGTAAAAAGTTAAATTAAATGAAGGTGTGAGAAAGGCAAACATTGGGAGGAGGAAGGGAGAAATGGAATGGGGTGGAGTATCACTCCTTCAAGAGATTAGAAAACTCTTGTTAAATGGAGGAGAAAAGGGAAGAGGTTAGAGGGGGAAAGTGAAGCTTACTCTCTTCACATATGGCGTAAGGAGGGAACAACATGCTCACTAAATTTCGTGTGAAAATCTGTCTTACACTACAGGAAAGTAGGGGAGAAGTGGACAAGTGCAGTGAGGGGGATGATAGAATGGAGGCCAAAAAGGAAGAGGGAATAAGTAAAGGTAAACACTTTTGGGAAGGAACAAGGTCAAATGAGAGAATGGACAAACAGCGGGATAGGGTAGGATGGAGGGCAATATAGTTAGACTTACAAACATGATTATTATGGAAGCCTTTTGCAAAACAACACATATATATCCTGTATTGAATTGGCTGCCTTCTCAGTGGGGATGGGTGGGGAGAGAGAGTGGGAGAGAAGTTGGAATTTGAAGTATTAGAAACGAATGTTGAGAATTGTTATTGAATATAACTGAGATAAGAAATACTGGCAATAGGGCATAGAAATTTATCTTGCCCTATAAGAAAAGAGAGAAAATTGGGATAAGGGAAGAGTGGGGTATGATAGAAGAGAAGGTATATTGAGGGAAGGGGTAATCAGAATGCAAGGTGTTATGGTGTGGCAGGAGGAGAGAGACGGGGAAAAAATTGGAACTCAAAATTTTGTGGAAATCAATGTCAAAATCTACAAGTAAATAAATAAAACTATGAAACAAAAGATTGCAAATCATTTCCCAATTAATAACTGGTCAAAGCATTTGAACAGACAGTTTTCAGAGGAAGAAATTAAAGATATCTATAGTCAGGTGAAAAAATGCTCTAAATCACTATTGATTAGAGAGATGAAAATCTCAATAACTCTGAGGTACCCCATCCCACCTGTCAGATTGGCAAACATGACAGAACAGGAAGATGATAAATACTGTAGAGGATGTGGGACAGGTGGAACACTAATTCATTGTTGGTGGAGCTATGAGCTGATCCCATCATTGTGGAAAGCAATTTGGAACTATACCCAAAGGGCTATAAAAATATGCATATCCTTTGATCCAGCAATAGTACTTCTAGAATTGTATTCCCAAGAGATCATAAAAATGGGAAAAGGTCTCTCATGTACAAAAATATTTATAGGAGCACTCTTTGTGGTGGCCAAAAACTGGAAATCAAGGGAATGCCCATCAATTGGCAAATGACTGAATATATTATGGTAGATGAATGTCATGGAATAAAATTGTGTTATAAGAAATGATAAAGAAGAAGACTTCAGAGAGGCCTGGAAAAACTTATGTGATCTCATGCTCAGCAAAAGTTGCAGAACCAGGAGAACTTTGTGCACAGCAACAACCTCAGTGTGTGAGAGTTTTTCTGGTACACTAGGAACTTCTTTGCAATGCAAGGTCTTTAAAAAAATTCTCAGTGGTCTTTTAAGGCAAAATATCTTCCACATCCAGGGAAAGAACTATGGAATTCAGTCGCAGAATGTAGTAGATAATTTGCTTTTTTTATTACATTTTTGTTTGTTATATGATGTCTCCCATTCATTTTAATTCTTCTACACAGCATGACTATAGTGAAAATGTATTTAATAGGAATATGTGTGTAGAGCCTATATAAAATTGTGTATGCAGTCTTGGGAGGGAGGGGGCAGTTTGAGTAAGTGGGAGGAGGAATATATCTAAGTTATATGGTAGTGACTGTAGAACACTGAAAATAAATAAAATTAATAAAAAAATAGAAAGTCAGTTAAAGAATTGAACAGAAGCAAAAAAAATAAGATTGTCATAACATCAGAAATAAAATGCATACAGTTGAAACAGTGGATAAAATGACTGGTCTGAAGTCAAGGAATGAATTCAATTCTGACTTCAAATATGTGTTATGTTATTCTGGGTAAGTCACTTAACCCTGTTTGTCTCAGTTTCCTAATTTGCAAAATGAACTTTCAAAAGTGGCAAACCATTCCAGTATCTTTGCCAAGACCATTGTAAATGGTGTAAATTAGTGGAAATGACTAAAAACAAAAAACAAAAAACTGAACAACAACCAAAATAAAGGAAATGATTGTGCTACTATATATTACCCTGAGGAAAAGACATTTGAAATACCATGTTCAATTTTGGATGTCAAATTTAAGTAAGGACATTAACAAGTCAGATTCCATTGCTGGTAACCTCAGTTCATATTAAAACTGTTTGGTGATGTATCAAATGGTGGCTGTTGTTGTGTCTATGGGTGACTTAGTAACCCAGAACTTTTTCAGAGTATCTGTGCTATAAGTATGCTTCTTCCTATCCTGTCCTTGAGAAGCTGATTTTATTTTGGTTTTATCTCTTTTATATTTCATTACAATTTAGCCCATTATTCAAGCCTATCAAGATCTTTGAGGACCCCTGACTCTGTCATCATTTATATGTTAGCTGTTCCTCTCAGATTCAGGTTGGTAGAGTAAGCAAAATACTTGATCCAAAAAGCTGTCAGAGCTAGACAATATAAACATAGAAAAACAATCACATAACAAGTTCAAAATGAATTTCTGACTGACAGATGTCTATGAAAGTGAGCTAGATATATTTGACAGTCAGAATTGGTCTTCCACTTCCACTTTCATAATTCTTAAAGGGCACGTGGTTTGTTTTCCGCAGAATTTGACAGTGAAGCGCCAGGGGAGAAGTCTGGTGTGCTGAAGATAAAACAAAGATAGCTTAAAACTAGTTAAGGTTAAATACTGCCTTTTCGCACAAAGCAATTCCGTCTACAAGAAGTTGCCTCTGTGGATTTTGCAGCATCTGTCAATCAGCTTCATACACTAATCAACCAGGTAGCAAGCAGATCAAACTAGACCACTGAAGGACTAGCCTAAATTAAACTGTTTTGATTATCTTAAGTCTGAGGATTTTTCTTTTGTTTTGTTTATTTTTCTGTGAAAATATTGTTTTCTTATTAACAAGTAAACCAATTCTCTTGTCTTTTTTCTTTTCAAAAACGTTTTAATATTTTTATTTGGATATAGCCCCAAATTTACTCACAAGTGTATTTTTTAAAGCAAACAAACAAAAATTATAGTATTTCAAAACAGTTCCTGGAAGAAAATATCTAGGATTTATTTTTTTTTTTTTGTCAGAGCTAGGCAATATAAACATGGAAAAGCAATCCATTAACAAGTCCAAAACTTTTACACACTCATCAAAATAGGCTCAAAGAAAGAATGACACACACACTCAGTTAACTATAGAAAGCTGTCATAGCAGGCAGTGAAATAGGAGTGGAATGGGATGAGAGGCTGAGAAAAGGGAAGGTGGACTAGGGAAGGTGGTGAAAAGAATAATACCTTTTTCTGAGGAGGGACAGGACAAAAGAAGAGAGAGAAGAGAGTATTTATGACCAAATAAGAGACAGAATATTATGGAATATAAAATAGTTTCAATTTCATTAAATTAAAATGATTTTGCAAACAAAATCAATGCAGCCACGATCAGAAATAAAGCAGCAACTAAGGAAAGGGACGATATACAAGTTTCTCTGATAAAGACTTCATTTCTCAAATATATAAAGAAATGGGTCAAATTTATAAAAATAAAAGTCATCTCCAATTGATAATCTCAGAATGAGAATGACATATCAGGATGTGAACACATGGTTTTCAAATGAAGACATCAGTTCTAAACTTAATGTAAAAAATATGTAAACTGTGAAAATGGAATGGCTGATGACTTTACTAACCACCTTGCTTTGTCTGAGCTTCTTTACCATCCAGAGGAAGCTGAACTGATCTGTGAATCAGTCATGTAAGCAGGAGGCAGTCTGTGCACCCATCAAGCCAGATATACATGCAGTCCTTGCAGTGTTTGCTAAATCATGAACGAAATTTCTGTGAAATTTGGATTCAGTCAACGGACAGGAGTTGAGGACGAAGAGTGCCACATGTATCTTTAATGCTGCAAATTCCTCAAACGTACAGACAATTCTGAAGAACTTATGAAGGAAAAAATGGCATTCATCTCCAGAGGAATAACTGCTAAGAGTCTGGACGTTGATAAAAGCATACTTTAATTTCTTTTTTTTGTTTTGTTTTGCTTTTCTTGTCCGTGTTTTACATAATGACCCATATCAAATTGCTTGCCATCTCAATGGGAGGGGAAGGAAATGGAGGGATGGAAAATTTTGGAAGTTAAAACTAAAAAAAAAAAATAATGTTATAAATTTTTGCATGTATTATGTAAAATAAAATATTTAAAAATATAGCAATGAGTCTCATAATGGCAAATAAATTTTCCAATTAATTATTCAAATTCAGAGAATAAGAGGTGGATTTTAAAGTCATTACAAATGATTTCTTGAAAATTTAGAGAGTGAAACGTAATGTATAAATCTTTGAAATGTCTGAACTATGTATATAGTAGCTAAATGAGAAATGTTATAATTCTAAGATACTTTTAAAAGAATGCAAAAAAAATATTTACACAGTTCTGGGATCTTATGGATTTGAACTTTCTCCCCTAAGATTCTAATCTTTCCACACAGCACATTTTCATAGAAGCAACTCTAGTAAATTTGATCCTAACTGATACTAATTTTATTTGCTTACTCTATGTTCACTGCAATAGATTGCTATTACCTACATTATTTTTCCAACATCTCTCTTTTTTTAAGCATTGTTTTGTTCATTTCTAATTTTCTCTCTTTCTCTGTTCTCCCAACCTCCTGATGTTGGCTTTATAAAATAAAAAAAAATAAATAATTAAAGTATTTTCTTCTCTACTATTTCATTCTACTCCTTATTTTATGTCTTCTTGTTTAGACCAAAAGCTTTCACTATTAATCATATAACCCAAGAAAGTGAAAGAGAAAAATATCTGATCAATATCAAAATATTCATAATGACACTGTTATGTAATGGCAAAGAACTGGTAGCAAAGTAAACACCTCTAAATTTATCTCCCTTTCTTCTATCTCTATGACATTTATCTACACACACACACACACACACACACATTTATCTAGATAGAGATATATATATATAGATAGATAGAAAGATGAGTATATATATATATATATATATATATATATATAGATATAGATATATCATTCTTAACTTTCAGTGATGCAGAGGAAGGAATATATTCTCAGATAAAGAAAATGTTAAAAGAAAAGAGAGCAATAAAAATTTAGAAATTATATATATATATATACATTTTAATAGGTCTATAAATAAATGTTATGCTAAGTAGCATATATAATTTTAACTGAGTATCTATATAAATAGAAAGATAAGTGGCAGATATGAAAGATAACGAACTATAGTCATACAAAGATATAACTGAAGTGGAGACATGAATATATTTCCCCTTATGCCTAGATACAGAATAGAATATTTATTGGAGAAAATAATGATTGTATTTCTCAAGAGGCTCTACATTCATACAGACAGCTTGAGTTTGAGGTGTGAAGAATTACACAATGATAAAAGAATAATGATAGCCTCTGCTCGTTTTTACAACCTGTACAATAGAAATAAAACCACTAGATGTAATGTATCATGGCTGAGTCAAATCAAATCTTAAGGTGTCTTGAAACTGGACAAGGTATATATATATATATATATATATATATATATATATATATATATATATATATATATATATATATGATTCTGGGAAGATGGTTGAGTAGGTCAGAAAATTTCAAGCTCTATTTCCCCCAGAAAAGAGATAAAATAGTGTCTCAGGGTAAACAAAGTGTATACAAAAATAAATCAGAATAGGGACACAATAAGGATCTTCCAGAATCAAGTTTTGCTCCCAGTGAAGAGTAAACAGCTATAGGCTAAGGGCCTATGAAATAACAAGCAGAGGCAAGCTGCTTAAACAAGAAACAACAAGCCCTGGGGATAACTAGATTGGGAGGCAGCCTCAGCCCCAGTCACAGAAAATTTAATCCCAGGATAGTGAGGGGAGTTGAGTGTATGAGCCAGGAAGATCCAGGGAACCTCTGTTGACAAGGAACACCAAACACAGCAGTGCTATAGAGAGCAATGCCCCTGGCTGTGGGCACTTACAAGAGGTTGGAGATTTTGCTTTGTTACCAGCCTAGAGGGTAGATCTCCAGTCATCGTGATGAATATCTGGTCACTGAAGTCAAATGGCTCTGGAGGAGAAGTGAGTCTGGTGACCTGCATAGCCCTCCCTCACTCAAAGTAAAGTCAAGTGCAAGTCATGTCATCATTTCTCTGATGGCATGGTCTTCTTTGGCAATGAGGGACAAATGCAAAAGAAGAGGGGAGAACTGAAGGTTTGAGACCCCATACCCAAGGGCTAGAGGTAATTACAAAAATTAAATTATTACTACAAAAAATTGTGCACAGGGAAAGGAGGAAGACTACAACCATAGAAAGTTAATATGGGATTAGAGAAGGTTAGGGTTCATCTTCAGAGGAGAATACTGAAGCAAAGAAGTCCTCTTCTATCCCAAAGAGTAATGTCAAATAGTTATTCCCCCCCCCAAAAAAAAATTATAGAAGAAACTAAGATAAACTTTTTAAAATAAAATGAGAGAGATTGAGGAAAAATTAAGAATAACTTGAAAGAGATCCTATGAGGAAAATGCATAGGACTATGATAGTCAAATTCTGACCCATCATGAGCATACAATATTATGAACAACAAGAAAAAAAAATTATGATGATGCCACAATTAAAATCAAACAAGACCTAACAGCAGGGACATTAAAGCATTGCAGGTCTTTGAACATTATATATTGAAGAGCAAAAGAACTGAGGTTCCAGGCAAAATGATCATACCCAACTAAGTTAAGCATAATCCTAATTGAAAAAAAAAATTGACATTTGGTCAACTATCAGACTTTCAGGACATTGTTAAAAAAACAAACAAACTTGAACTAAATGCAAGACCTGACATACGAGAGCCAAGAGAAACATAAAGTACTTATCAAAGGGATTCAGTAGGGTCAGACAGCCTTTTACACATGTAAAATATAAAATATGTGGCTAAGATTGTCATTAGTGATTGGGTAGTTTGTAAGAAAGATTGAGGGTAGACATGATTATGATATGACTTTAAAAAGTGAAACCATTTAGGAACAGCTAAAAAAAGTATCTTTTTTCCTTTTGCTTTTTCTTGTTTTTTTTTAATTTTATTTTTTTTATTTTTTTTTATTTTTATTTTTTTTTACAAATGAGTTGCAAGACGAAGAATCAACACTGAGAAATGAGATGGAGAAAGAGGCCTGGAAGTTCTGGTAACATGTTTTTATCGGAAATGGTTTTGAGGGGGAAGAGAGAACAATACATAGGTATCTAGAAGAGTACAGAAATCTTCTAAAGTCAAAAGAGATCAGTAAGGGGATAGAGAGAGGGAATAGGAGAAAGGAGGGATCTGTACAGGGGAGGGTGAGGGAATAGGCTAAAGTGGGTTGTAGAAGGATGTTTAGATTTATGGGAATAGGAGAGATCCTTGGAGGGGTATAGATTAAGAGGAGGGCAAGATAGTAGTTAGTAGTAAAGTAGAGGAATCAGAAGTGAGAAGAAATGAGAGATATGTAAAAACATAAAAAATAAAGATCAGGAATAAAATTGTTACAGAAAGTATATGTCTATAGATATAGAAACATAGACATAGATATACACATATACAAATATATTCATATACATATATAAATATATGTATATATCTTTTTATAAATATACCCAATCTTAATTGTAACATGCTGGGGTGGAGAGAAAGGGGGAAAAAGAATAAAGTAAAAAATGCACAGTAGAGAATAAAAGAAAACTTAAAAAGAAACAAAGAAAAATGGACAATTCTCAATAAAATATGTATCATATGATAATTTGAAATGATAATTTATCATTATATATTTTGAATTCGCTCTCATATTCTGTTATGAGCATGACATGCTCTTTTTCCTTTTCTTACTTTGTATTTAACTTTCAATACTTAAATTTATGCTTTTTTCTTCATTTTACATTTGTGTACTGGTGTTTGGGTCTAAAATTAAAAAACAGAAATATGTATCTACATCTATAATGCAGATGTAAATAAATATATTGGTGTTTATACATATATATTTCTGCATATACAAACATGCAATTGTGTACATAGATACACATATATACACACATATATGTTCTCCAGCTTTTATCTTTTACTGTTTTGGTTTTGAACAAATAAATTTGTAGACATAAATCATCAGTTTTCTAACTGAATAGTAAAGTGAGGAGATATCATTAGAATTTCCCAGAAATTGAACCATAAACCCTATTGGTCCCAGATGCTTGGATTGTAGGTTACATATATATTGTATCAGATTTATTTATAGATTATGTCTATCTTCTGAAAGGTACAAAAAATGAATCATAGCTATACACACAGACACACTCACATATATGTACATATATATAATTTCTTGGAAATAAGTTAGGTTGAGTCTCCTTGTGAACCTGTATATGTTATTATACATATATGCATGTATACCTGTAACTATTTTACATTATTAATGCATACTGCATAATGAATATAAGAAGACAACTACTCCATAAATGCAAAGTTAACTTTAGCAAAATCCCCAATTCTGTAATAGGAATAAAAAGAAAGAAATTTGGAATTTCCTTCTATAACTGAAAACTGGCAGGAGGTAAGATCCAAATGCTCATGGTTAACATAACATTTTCAGGAGGCACAGCTGGTAAATAAATAGAATAATATGTTTTAGCCACAGGTCAATGAAAAATGCTATATATCAAACTGTGAAAGTAAATAGTTTCATGTAGAAAATAAAAGAAAAATGTTTTACTCATGTGTACAACAAAATATATAGTCAAAAGAATCAATTACATTTGCTTTCTGTCTTACAAGGTGGAAACAAGTCTGTGTGAAAAGAAAAAAAGAAAGAATAAATATAGTACACCTGTGAAATGGAGAGTATCATCAGATAGGAATTAACGTAGCATTCTTTGGGATGTAACCTAGAAATCAATCAAGTGCAGAAGCAGCTAGGAAAGAGTGGATTAAGTAACACATAGTGAAAGATACTGCAAAACAGGAAAGAAATGAAGTGCCATTTGTAGCAAGCAGCTTGTGGAAGAAATGGAAGAAATCATGTTTTAGATAAATCATCTAAAGTCCTGCTTTCATTCCCATCAACAAAATATAAAGAACTTAATTCTCTGATAACAATTAGATCAGAATGTTTAATTGATATATATATATATATATACATATACACACACACTTTTATATATATATATATATATATATATATATATATATATATATATATATATATATATATATATATATATATGTTGTGTCTGATATTTCCACCTAAAAATTATCCTGAGGGAGAAAGAAGCCAAGATGCCGGAGTAGAAAAACAGAAAAACACACACACACTAGCTCTTCCCCCACAGCACATACAGTACTTGTAAAAAAATGACTCTCAAAAAATTCTAGAGCAGCAGAAGCCACAGAACAATAGAGTGAAAGAGATTTCCAGTCAAAGGTAACTTGGAAGACTGACAGGACAGGTCTATCCCATGGGATGCTGAGTGGAGCACAGTCCAGCTCTGGCTGAGCAGCACTGGGAGGAACAGGAATGGGACAGGACTCAGGGGAAGAATCACCAGCAGGGAGGGAGGGTCTCAGATCCCTAAACCCACAAGTTCCAAAAAAAGCTTTGATGGTCAGTAAGAGGATTTTTCCACCTGGGCAAGAGGGGAGCAGGGTTCCCCCCAGCACTGACCCTTGGCAGCAGCAGTAGTGGCAGTGGTGGCATCCATGTCCCACCTAAAGATCCTGGGGAAATTGAGTAGCTAATGTGAACCTCAGCCCTGAACATGGTCCTGGGAGGAGGAGGGGCACTAGGACTCTTCTCTTGACAAAGAATTCAGAAGTCGAATGTCTTCAAGGATTGCAACGGCTACTGTCATAAAGAAGAGAGAGCAGGCTTGTTCCACTTGGCTTTAGAGAAGAGAATTAGAAACAATGAGAAGCTGGGAAAATGCCCCAAAAAGGGAAAAAATTTAAGACAATAGAACGTTACTTTTTGGTGAACAGGAATTTCTGTCCATTCTTTCAGATAAGGAAGAGCTATGCATGCTGTTAGAGAAAGTCAAGGCTTCTGAATCCGGTACCTCCAAAATGAATATGCAATGAGCTCAGGCCATAAGAGCTTGAAAAAACGAGTCAACAGATTGCTTAAGGACACCTCCAAAAATGTTGAAGAAAATAATACCTTTAAAAACAGGATAACTCAATTGGAAAAGAGGTCCAAAAGGCCAATGAGGAGAAAAAAGCTTTAAAAAGCAGAATTAACCAAAAGGAAAAGGTGGTTCAAAAGTTCACTGAAGAAAACAGTTCTTTAAAAATGAGAGTGGAGGAGAAGGAAACTAATGACTATGTGATAAACCAAGAAATTACAAAAGAAAAACAAAAGAATGAAAAAATAGAAGATAATGTGAAATAGCTAATTGGAAAAACAACTGACCTGGAAACTAGATCCAGGAAAGATAATTTAAAAATTATGGGACTACCTGAAAGCCATGAAGAAAAAAAAAAAAAGCCGAAATATTTTCTTTCATGAAATTATCAAAGAAAACTTCCCTGATATTCTAGGACCAGAGGGCAAAATAAATATTGAAAGAATCTACTGATCACCTCATGAAAGATATCTGAGAAGAGATACTCCTAGGAATAGGGTGGTCAAATTTCAGAGTTGCTACGTAAAGGAGAAAATATTGCAAGCAGCTAGAAAGAAACAATTTGCATATTATAAAAATCCAATCAGGTTAACACAGGATCTGACAGCTTCTACATTAGAGGATCAAAAGACCTGGAATATGATAATCTAGAAGTCAAAGGAACTAGGACTAAAACCAAGAATAAACTACCCAGAAAATGTGAGTATAATACTTCAAGGGGAAAAAAAATGTTCGTTCAATGAATTAAAGAATTTTCAAACATTCTTGATGAAAAGACCAGCGCTGAATAGAAAATTTGACTTTCAATCACAAGAATCAAGAGAAGCACGAAAAGGTAAACAGGAAAGGGAAATTATAGGGAATTACTAAAGCTGAACTGTTTATATTTCTGCTTAGAACGATACTATTTGTAACTCTCGAAACTTTTTTCAGTATTTGGGCAGTTGGAGGGATTATACATTCACATACATACATATATATGTATGTCTATATACATACATATATATGTATGTATGCATGTATGTATAATCTCTCCAACTACCCATATATATATATATATATATATATATATATATATATATATATATATATATATATATATATATATACAGAGGGCACAGGGTGAGTTGAATAGGAAGGGATGATACCTAAATAAATAAAATTAAGGGGTGAGCGAGGTATATATTGGGAGATGAAGGGGAGAAATCAAATGGGGCAAATTATCTCTCATAAAAAAGGCAAGAAAGAGTTTTTATTCGATGGAGGGGAGAAAGTTCTTATCATATTTGGCTTAAGGAGGGAATAACATCTACACTCAATTTGGTATGAAAATCTATGTTACACTACAGGAAAGGGGAGGAGGGAATAAGTGGGGTGTGGGGGATGATAGAACAGAGGGTGAATGAGAAGAAGGGAATAATTAGAAGTAAACATTTTTGAGGAACGATAAGGTCAAAAGATAGAATAGAACAGAATAAATGGTGGGATCAGGATGGGATAGAGGGAATTTTAGGTAGTCTTTTACAACATGACTGTTACAGAAGCCTTTAGCTAATACATAACTTATATTGAACATATATAGCCTACACTGAATTTCTTGTATTCTGAGAGGGGATGGTTGGGGAGGGAGAAGGAGGGAGAAGTTAGAATTCAAAATTTTAAGAAGGAATGTTGAGAATTTTTTTGAATGCAACTGAGAAATAAGAAATATAGGTAATGGGGTATAGAAATATATTTTGCCCCACAAGAAAAGAGAGAAGATAGGGATAAGGGAAAGGAGGGATACGACAGAAGGGAAGGTAGATTAGGGGAAGGGGTAATCAAAATGCATGGTGTCTTGGGGTGGGGGAGGGGAGAGACGGGGAGAAAATTTGAAACTCAAAATATTATGGAAATCAATGTTGAAAAATAAAAATAAATAATTAAATCGGGAAAGAAGAATCACCCATGTTTCCATTTCATTCAAGTTAAATTACTCCTCTAATTTTGTCAAAGTACTTAATAACAAATAAATTATAATAACATTTTATGACATTACTAATAATAATTATCAAATTTATTAAAGTTTTCTATTGGATATTACAATGTAATTATATACAATTATATATAGCATATATGTAATACATAATTACATATGGCATGTGGTACATATGATTATATATAATATACATGAATTATAAACTGGAATGAGCTGTGAAATGTTTTTACAATCATGATTGATACACACAGTGCTGAAAGATTTTGCACTGTTTTATTTTTTCCTCATTTTGTGTTTAGTATTTTGCTCCCTAGAGAATTGTGGAGCTCTCCCACATGAATAGAGTCTCTAAATCCTAATACTCTGCCAGCATGATTAAACCTGTGAACTTTTTGTAACTTGAAATAGATTTTAAAGAAGTAAATCAAGTGGCATGCAATTTCATAGGTGTTAGAAAATGTGAAAGGCAAAAACACATCTTCCCCATGATAAACTGACTATGAACTAGAAAAGGCTCTAAATTTAAAGATTTGCCCTTAGACGTACAGTCTGGAGAGGCTACTGCTAGACAGCACTGGGATTTGGTTCCCAAAGTCTTTAATATATGAAGTTACTTTATATTATGTGATAATTCAATATGCAGAATTTGAATGTCTTAAAAGGTGTAGATAGGATAATTAATTTAACGTTAAATTTAAATTTTAGTATTTAACATTGGAGAAGTCAAATAGACTTTTCCCACTTTATCATCTTTGTTCAGGTTATTCACTTTGAATAACCTTATCTCTTTCTATTCAAATTATATCCACTATTCAAAATCCTTCTCAAATCCCACTTCTTCAATAAAGAAATAAATTTGGGGGAGGAGCCAAGATGGAGGGGTAGAAAGACTCATGTATGCTAACTCCGATCCCACAGCCCAAATATTTTCTGTAAAAAGAACTCCCCACAAATTCTGGAGCAGTAAAAGCTGCGCAGAAACACAGTGGAAGACATTTCCGTTCCAGAGAGCCCTGGAAAGCCGTCCCCAGGGGTCTGTCATGCTCCAGACAGCAGAGCCCACCCCTGCGCTGCCAAGGCCACGCAGCCGGAAAGGAGCAGATCCGCGCAGGCTTCAGGAACAGAACCTCTGGTGGCCACAAGGGTCCCTCCACCCACAGGTGTTCCAGGTCAGCGAGAAAGATGTCTGCGTTGGCCAAGAGGGGAGCGGGGTGTCTCCATGACATGGACCCTCTCGGGAGGCAGTGGCAGAGGGAGTGGTAGAGGCAGCGGAGGCCCAGTCCAGGACTTCCCAAGCAGACAGGAGCTCCATTGTTGAAGGTCTGCGTGTAAACCCCCTGAGAGAACTGAGCCTGGGAGGTGGCCCTGCCCCCACCTGAGCACCAGAAAATAAGCTCACATTAAATAGCAGCCACACCCACCGCTGAAATACCCGAGGCTGGGGAGCAGAATTTGAATATCAGACCCCAAGCACTAGCTGAGCAGATCTAGGCAGGGGTGGAGAGGAATCTCAGAAGTCAAGTAACTGTCTGGGAAAATGTCCAGAAAAGGGAAGAAAATAAGACCATAGAAGGCTACTTTCTTGGGGGACAGATGTTCCTGTCTCTCATTTCTGATGAGGGAGTACAATGCTTGTCATCAGGGAAAGACGTGGAGGTCGGGGCCTCTGTATCCTAAACATCCGAGATGGATGTCCAGTGGGCTCAGGCCATGGAAGAGGTCAAAAAGGATTTTGAAAATCAAGTTAGACAAGTGGAGGAAAAACTGGGAAGAGAAATGAAGGAGATGCAAGAAAAGCATGAAAAACATGTCAATTCTTTGGTAAGGGAGACCCAAAAAATTGCTGAAGAAAATAACACCTTGAAAAATAGGCTAACTCAATTGGCAAAAGAGGTTCAAAAAGCCAATGAGGAGAAGAATGCTTTCAAAAGCAGAAATAGCCAAAAGGAAAAGGAGGTTCTAAAGCTCACTGAAGAAAATAGTTCTCTCAAAATTTGAATGGAACAGATGGAGGCTAATGACTTTATGAGAAACCAAGAAATTACAAAACAAAACCAAAAGAATGAAAAAATGGAAGAGAATGTGAAATATCTCATTGGAAAAACAACTGAACTGGAAAATAGATCCAGGAGAGACAATTTAAAAATTATGGGACTACCTGAGAGCCATGATCAAAAACAAAAAGCCTAGACATCATCTTTCATGAAATGCTCAAGGAAAACTGCCCTGAGAGTCTAGAAACAGAGGGCAAAATAACTATTGAAGGAATCCATCGATCACCACCTGAAAGAGATCCAAAAAGAGAAACTCCTAGGAACATTGTGGCCAAATTCCAGAATTCCCAGGTCAAGGAGAAAATATTGCAAGCAGCTAGAAAGAAACAATTCCAGTATTGTGGAAATACAATCAGGATAACCCAAGATCTAGCAGCTTCTACATTAAGGGATCGAAGGGCATGGAATAGGATATTCCAGAAGTCAAAGGAACTAGGACTGAAACCAAGAATCACCTACCCAGCAAAACTAAGTATAGTACTTCAGGGGAAAATATGGTCTTTCAATGAAACAGAGGACTTTCAAGCATTCTTGATGAAAAGACCAGAGCTGAAAAGAAAATTTGACTTTCCAACACAAGAATGAGAAGAAGCATGAAAAAGTAAACAGCAAAGAGAAGTCACAAAGGACTTATCAAAGGTGAACTGTTTACATTCCTACATGGAAAGACAATATTTGTAACTCTTGAAACTTTTCAGTCTCTGGGTACTTGGTGGGACCACACACACACACACACACACACACACACACACACACATACACACACACATGTACACGTGTGCGTGCACATGCACACACACATGCACGTACATCCAGAGACAGAGAGTACAGAGCGAATTGAATAGGATGGGACCATAACTTAAAAGAAATTAAGGTAAATGGTGAGAGAGAAATGTAATGGGAGGAAAGAGGGTGAAATGGAATGGGGTAAATTATATCTCATTCAAGAGTTAAGCAGGAGCCTTTTTAGTGGAGGGAAAAAGAGGAGAGCTGAGAAAAAAAAAAAACATTAAGTTTACCCTCATCACATTCGACTAAAGGAAGGAATAAAATGCACACTAATTTTGGATGAAAACCTATCTTACAATACAGGAAAGTGTGGGAGAAGGAGATAAGCAGGGTTGGGGTGATGAGGGAAGGGAGGGCAATGGGAGGAGGGAGCAATTTGAAGTCAACTCTCTTGGGGAGGGACAGGATCAAAAAACAGAATAGAAACAATGGGGGGCAGGATAGGATGGAGGGAAATACAGTTAGTCTTACACAACACGACCGTTATCAAAGTCATTGCAAAACTACACAGATAGGGCCTATATTGAATTGCCTGCCTTCCCAAAGGGAATGGGTGGGGAGGGAGGGGTGGGAAGAATTTGGAACTCAAAGTTTTTGGAACAACTGTTTAGTATTGTTTTTGCTACTAGTCAATAAGCAATACAGTTAACGGGGACTAGAAAGTCATCTGGCCCTATAGGACAAAAGAGAACATGGGGACAAGAGAAGGGAGGGATGATAGAAGAGAGGACAGATTGGTGATAGGAAAAATTAGCATGCTCGGTGTATTGGGGTGGGTGTGGGGGATAAATGGGGAGAAAATTTGGAACTCAAAATTTTGTGAAATTGAATGTAAAAAGTTAAATAAATAAATTTATATTTAGACAAAAATAAAAAATGAATTTGAAACAATTTTCTTTGATAAAAATATCTTATAATTTTTCCTTTGAAATTCATAATTTGTATATTGCATATACATATATGTGTATAGTCCCTGGAATCAAGTGAGTAAACGAAAGCATAAAATATTACTACATTGTAATATTTTTATGTGTTTTGTTTACTCACTAGATTTCATGGACTATTTGTTATGCTTTTATATCACCCTCTCAAGTGTTAAACTGAGCAAAAAGAGGAGTAGTTATTCAAGAAAGATGAGGTGAATATTGAGTCAATGGACATATTACACTCTGAAAAATTAAATCTATCACACTAAATGAATGAACTTCAACATGTTTAATACCTTTTCAGAATTTTTTCTCAAGTGCACTAGTGACCCTATTTTACTACCATGGCTGTTACTAAAATATTACTTGAATGTTACAGTTGATCCACTAAATTCTGATGTTAGTTGATCCCTCATTGTGGCACTGAGTTTGAAGCATTCAAAATTCTGCCATATCTCAAGTTATGTATATTTTTCAAGCTATATACATATGTTTGTATCTATTTGAGTATCTATGTATAGATATATATGTCATACATACATAAATCGACTTCACAACCACAAGGTGGAGGAACATGGAATGTGGAACAGAAGTTCATCTATAAAATTATCTAGATAAGTTTGTGAATTACAATCTCATTATTTTTAAAGGAAAGGTTAGATTGTTACTTGAGTAAGTAATATAAGTAATTACTTTGGGGAGGGGAGGAGGAATTGAAATACGTATTCAAAAGTCTTCTTCCCCTTCTGAATTAAAAGACTCAATGATAAGGGTAGAACTAAATGATATTATTACCTCCAATTTTCTCCCTTTTCAGGAGGCTGTGTCATTGTTAATATAGTTTAAAATTACTTTAGGGTTTTGTTTTTTAGTTTTATTTTGTGTTGCTAATATACAGAATTGAAGTTGACCAACTTCAGGAAGTTCATTAAAACTTCTATATCATACTCCCTTCACTTTCCAAAAAAATGAATAGTTTTCTAGTCATGGTGTTCTCACCTTATAATTACTTTTCCTCACTCTTATACAGTGGAAGACTTTATTCTTATCAGTATGGATTTTTTCTCATTTAAATCTATTCAGAGGGGAGGAGCCAAGATGGTGGAGTAGAAAGCCTCCCATATGCTAGCTCTGAACCCACAGCCCATAAATTTTCTGTAAAAAGAACTCCACACAAATTCTGAAGCAGTGGGAGGTAAACAGCAACACGGTGGAGGAGATTTCCGTTCCACAGGGCCCTGAAAAACCAATCCCAAAGGTCCATGGTGCACTAGACAGTGGAGTCCAGCCCTGGCCACGCAGCCCGGAGAGGAGCAGATCCGAGCAGGCTTCAGGGACAGAATCTCTGGTAGCTGCGAAGGTCCCTCCATCCATGGGCACTACAGGTCAGTGCAAGAGACTTCTGGGCTGGCGGAGAGGGGAGCGGGGTGTCTCCATAACTCAGGCCCCCTCGGGAGGCAGCAGCAGAAGAGGCAGTGGCTCCCAGGGGCTCCCAGGGCAGACAGGAGCTCAGGTCCAATACTGAAGGTCTCCGCATAAACTCCCTGAGGGAACTGAGCCTGGGAGGCGGCCTTGACCCCACCTGAGGCGCTGAATTTAATCTTACCCTGAACAGCAGCTCTGCCCGCTGCTGAAAGCCCTGAGGCTGGGGAGCAGCATTTGAGTCTCAGACCCCAAGCACAAGATGGGTGGATCTAGGCGGGGGTGGAGAGGAATCTCAGAAGTTAAATAACTGGCTGGAAAAATGCCCAGAGAAGGGAAGAAAAATAAGACCATAGAAGGCTACTTCCTTGGTGAACAGATGTTTCCTGCTTTCATTTCTGATGAGGAGGAATAATGCTGACCATCAGGGAAAGACATAGAAGTCAAGGCCTCTGTATCCAAAAGATATGAAATAGATATCCACTGGCCTCAGGTCATGGAAGAGCTCAAAAAGGATTTCGAAAATCAAGTTAGACAGGTGGAGTAAAATTGGGAAGAGAAATGAGAGAGAGATGCAAGAAAAGCATGAAAAACATGTCAATACTTTGGTAAAGGAGACCCAAAAAAATGCTGAAGAAAATAACACCTTGAAAAATAGGCTAACTCAATTGACAAAAGAGGTTTAAAAAGCCAATGAGGAGAAGAATGCTTTCAAAAGCAGAATTAGCCAAATGGAAAAAAAGGTTCAAAAGCTCACTGAAGAAAATAGTTCTCTCAAAATTTGAATGGAACAGATGGAGGCTAATGACTTTCTGAGAAACCAAGAAATCACCAAACAAAACCAAAAGAATGAAAAAATGGAAGAGAATGTGAAATATCTCATTGGAAAAACAACTGAACTGGAAAATAGATCCAGGAGAGACAATTTAAAAATTGTGGGACTACCTGAAAGCCATGATCAAAAAAAGAGCCTAGACATCATCTTCCATGAAATTATCAAGGAAAACTGCCCTGAGATTCTAGAACCAGAGGGCAAAATAAGTATTGAAGGAATCTATCGATCACCACCTGAAAGAGATCCAAAAAGAGAAACTCCTAGGAACATTGTGGCCAAATTCCAGAATTCCCAGGTCAAGGAGAAAATATTGCAAGCAGCTAGAAAGAAACAATTCCAGTATTGTGGAAATACAATCAGCATAACACAAGATCTAGCAGCTTCTACATTAAGGGATTGAAGGGCATGGAATAGGATATTCCAGAAGTCAAAGGAACTAGGACTGAAACCAAGAATCACCTACCCAGCAAAATTGAGTATAATACTTCAGGGGAAAATATGGTCTTTCAATGAAACAGAGGACTTTCAAGCATTCTTGATGAAAAGACCAGAGCTGAAAAGAAAATTTGACTTTCCAACATAAGAGTGAGAAGAAGCATGAAAAAGTAAACAGCAAAGAGAAGTCACAAGGGACTTACCAAAGGTGAATTGTTTACATTCCTACATGGAAAGACAATATTTGTAACTCTTAAAAAGTTTCAGTATCTGGGTAGTTGGTGGGACCACACACACACACACACACACACACACATGCACACACACACACATGTACACGTGTGCGTGCACATGCACATACACACGTTCATGTACATCCAGAGACAGAAAGCACAGAGTGAATTGCATAGGATGGGACCATATCTTAAAAGAGATTAAGGTAAATGGTGAGAGAGAAATGTAGTGGGAGGAGAGAGGTTGAAATGGAATGGGGCAAATTATCTCTCATAGAAGAGGCAAGCAGAAGACTTTTTAGTGGAGGGTAAAAGAGGAGAGCTGAGAAAAAAACATGAAGTTTGCCCTCATCACACTCGACTAAAGGAAGGAATAAAATGCACACTCATTTTGGCATGAAGACCTATCTTACAATACAGGAAATTGTGGGAGAAAGAGATAAGCAGGGTGGGGGGCATGATGGGAGGGAGGGCAATGGGAGGAAGGAGCAATTTGAAGTCAACACTTGGGGAGGGACAGGATCAAAAGACAGAATAGAAATAATGGGGGGCAGGATAGGATGGAGGGAAATACACAACACGACTATTATTTAAGTCATTTGCAAAACTCTGGCCTATACTGAATTGCCTGCCTTCCCAATGGGAATGGGTGGGGAGGGAGGGATAGGGAGAATTTCGAACTCAAAGTTTTTGGAACAACTGTTTAATATTGTTCTTGCTACTAGGAAACAAGAAATACAATTAATGGGGAATAGGAAGTCATCTGGCCCTACAGGACAAAAGAGAAGATGGAGACAAGAGAAGCGAGGGATGATAGAAGAGAAGACAGATTGGTGATAGGAAAAATTAGAATGCTCGATGTATTGGGGTGGATGTAGGGGATAAATGGGGAGAAAATTTGGAACCCAAAATTTTGTGAAAATAAATGTAAAAAGTTAAATAAATAAATTTATATTAAAAAAAATCTATCCAGGGTTCTCGCCTATATAATTACACACATATTCACACTCATTCACACGCACACGTGCATGCACATACACACACACACACACACACAAACACACACAGTCCCCGAACCTCTCCTGTAGTATAATAAGAATAGCTATCTTCCCAGACTTTTGTCAATTATAAATCAAGTAAGCATAGTAATTAAGTGGTCATATATAAACCATTGACAAAAATTTTAAATAGCAAAGAAGCAAGCCACAAGTCCATGAGACAGTCCACTAGAAATAATGGTTACTGATTCTGACTTTTCACTAAAAAAAATCGTTGAATCCACTTAAATTTTTTATTTGTTATCCCATGTCTATCTTTCCTAAGAAATTCTTTGAAAAACTATAGTTCAATTAACTATGACATCCTACTGATTAGCAGTTTATAAATTTGGGGAATATAATGAGTATAGTCTGGCATGAATTTGTAAAGCTATACTTCCTTTTTTCTGAATGCCATTTCGTAGAACTTTCTCCCCCTACCTCTTCTCCAAAAGAGATTTTGATTCTTGCTAGGGGGAAAGCAGGAGGTTGGGACCAGAGGCTATTCAATCTGTTGTCCTCTATTATAGAGGCAAGTATAATATCTCTGTGCTCTTTTAAATATTATTGGTTTTAAGAAAAGAAAATAGATCCAAGTTTTACTACTGTTTGCTATCCTTAACCAGGAAGAAGTTCCTCAGCCTATATATCCAAGGTTTGATTTCTTTCCCATAAAAAACCAGTTTCACAATGAAAACATGAAGCAAATAATAAGTAAACCCATTTATCCAAGTTGATAACAAAACAAGAATCAGGGAAGTTACACATATGAGAACATATAGAATGAATTCTTCCTTTGGGGAAAGATAAATCATCTCAACCAAAAGAGTCTCAGTACTCATCTGAGAAGAAATTCCCCTCAGTCTTCAGTTTCATACAGTAAGGCATGATTGAAGTGTCATATACTCCATATGACACTTTCTTTCTAGATTCTTTTTTTCAATTCAGTCAACCGAAGAGAGTTTGGAACCATGTATAAATATTGGGGCAACAGTCAAGATAAGGACCTGCCTGAGTTCTCCACCCAAACCCCTCAAAATACTTGTAAAAATTGCTCTAAACAAAGGCAAGAGCAACAAAAGCCACAAAAAGATAGACTGAAACAGATTTCCACCCTAAGACAATCTGGAAAGCTGACAAGAAGGGCCTATTACACCAGGCTCAGGCTCAAAGTTGAGCCCAGCCCAATGTGGGTCATAGCAATACAGGTGGGACTGGAGTAGGCCTTAGGATATGGAATTACTGGCAGCTGTGGCATTTTCCAGAGTTCTCAACCCATAATTGCCAAACACAGTAAAAAATTTAGTGGAAAATCTCTCTCACCTGTGTGACTGAGAAATGTGGTCACATCATAGCCGCATCTCCAGAGTGGCAGCAGTCACTGCTGCAGAAGTGGCTGCTTCTGGAGATCTTGGCCTATAGTCTGTGGGGGAATCAGGCAGCTGATCTGGATCCCAGTCCTGGAAGGTGGTCTTGGGGTGAGGAGAAGTGCTGGCATGGCAGAGCTGGTGGTGGCTGTGGAGAGGGAATTGGAGAGGGCATCCTACTATGAGATCCAGGGCAGAAAAGAGTGCTTGTGGTTGCCCACAGGTCAGGGTGCAGGCCAGGAGAGGAATAAACCTGAGAATTTACAGGTATCTGCAGATAGCTCCGAACATAGCTTCACAAAACCCCTGAAACTTGGGGCAGTGTACTCTCCACTTAACAAAGCAGTTAAAGGACAAGTAATTGGCTAGGGAAAGGACAAAAAAGGGGAAAAAAAGAAACTACAGAAGGTTACTTTCTTGGTGAAAAGGAATTTTTTCTCCATAGTCAACATAGTGATTTTTTTCACAAAGATCTTCACTTGTTACAACAGAGAAGGGGTGGGAAAGCAACACTGATATAAAAGAAAGTACCAATGAAACATTAAAAAAGAGTAGGGACAGTACACTGGGACTTAATAAAAATAACATGGCCATTAGGATGTTTTAGTGACTATATTCTCTTTACAACAATATTAGGGCAAATCATATTTACTTTCTAGTATTTGACCAAGAAAAACTACTTCTAAGGAAACTTTTCAGAGGAAATAGCTAAAATGAGTGCTTCTAGGCAATGTAAGCGAAATTTTCCTATTAATTTATATGACCTCTTGAGAGAAACCATAGTGCAGTTCATGCTGTTCTTGGTCAAGGCTAACCTTCTTCATTCTGGTTGGAGGCAAGCATAGCTAGATCTGGTTGTCTACCCATTTGCTTGTGCTTTTAGAGGTAGGATTTCCTCACTGCAGGAAAATGATTACTCACATTTACATAGTGCTCAAAAGTTGTGAAGCATTTTCATGAAGTAGTCCTAATGATTAACTTATTAAGTGCCTTTTATAGATACATTTAGGTGAAATGACCTCCACAGGAATACCCTACCTCAGCTAGCTGAGCCTTAAGTGAAACCACCAAGGAAGCAGCTGCACAGAAACACTGCTGGCCACATCCTGCTCAAGACCCTTTGATGGTTCCCTATTGCTTGTTAAATAAGGAAAAATTTCTTTGTTTGAGATTTGAGGCTTTCCACCACTTAAACTCATCCTATTTTTCTGTTTGGTATTTACCCTTTTGTTACATTTTGGTTTGGGGCAGCCAGGTGGTGTAGTGAATGGAGTACCAGTGCAGGAGTCAGGAGGACTTGAATTCAAATCTTACCTCAGACACTTGACACTCACTAGCTGAATGACCTTGGGCAAGTCACTTAACCCCAATCACCTCATCCTGGGTCATCTCCAGCCATCCTTATGAATGTTTGGGCACTGGATTCAGATGACTATAGAGGAAAAGTGAGGCTGGTGACCTGTACAGTCCTCCTTCACTCAAAACAAAGTCAAGTGCAAGTCATGTCATTATTTCTCTGATGGCATAGTCTTCTTTGGCAAGGAAGGACAAACACACACACACACACACATTTTGGATTCCAAGCTGTTTCCGTCTTTCTCTCCCAATCCCACATGAGAGAATCTCAACATTTGACATACACATATATGTGAAACCATTCAGTGTAGCAGTTCTTTTTCTGGGGGTGGATATCTTCTTCACAGGTCCATTGTAGTTGATCCAAATAGTCATACAACTCAGAACAGCTTAGTCATTTATAATTACCCTTCTAATAAGGTTGGTATTACTGTATGAAATGCTCTCTTGGGTCTTCATATTTTAGTCCTCATTACTTCATGCAGGTTGGTCTATGTTTTTCTAAAATCAACCTGCTTATCATTTCTTGCTTCACAGTAGTATTCCATCATGATCATATACGAAAAAGTATTTTCTTAAGAAGAGCAAGATAAAAGTATAAAACCAGAGGAAGACAGCAAGGATAAGATTTTTTTACATCCAAAAGACTCCATGAAAAATATGAAATGGTCTCAGACAATGGAGGAGCTCAAAAATGATTTTGAAAATCAAATAAGAGAAGTAGAGGAAAAATTGAGAAGACAAATAAGAATGATGCAAGAAAATCATGAAAGACGTATCAATAGCTTACTAAAGCAGATCCCCCCAAAATGCTGAAGAAAGTAATACCTTTAAAAATAGACTAATGGTTCTGAGATTCAAGATAGTGGAGTGATTGGTAGTTGCTATCCCCTTCCCCTTGTTGACCATGACGAGTGCAGAAAATATCTCCCTGGGAAAATTCCTGGAACAGTGGCAGTAGATAAAGGTGTAAAAAGACACTTAGCACAAGAGGCTTAGAAGATCACTAAGGAGGATCCTTCTTCTAGTGGCTGAAGGGGAACAGTGTAAGATCAGAGCTGACTCAGACAGCCCCATCTGAACAAACCAGGAGAAGATTCTGAGCTCCAGGGCTGTGAAACCAGCAACTGCCAACACCAGGACCTCAGGCATGCTTCAGCACCCCAGGGGAATTGGGAAGACACTAGCACAGTTGGGATCACAAACTGTTGAGCCTGCCTATGCTCTAGTTCAGAAGAGGAGACCTCCTGTGGTCAGACAACCTATCACCCACACTTAACTCAACTAGCCCAGGTTAACTGTGAGATAACCCAAAAAGACCTCACTTGGCCTCTGGTTTCCAACACAACTGGCTTGGCACCAGGTAAGCTGCAGCATTTTAGCATCTAGCTGAAATAAGCAGAGGTCACAACACACAAAGCCTCAAGTTTTAGGCACAAGAACTGTGAGACAAAGACCACCCGTACCCAGATGCAGAAATTTACTTTAGAAGTCAGGAAAAAGCATTATTATCATGAGTAAGAAGCAAAACAGAAAAGAAAAGACCATAAAATATTTTTTTAATATTTTTAATTTAATATTTTTTTGTGTTCTACAATCACATCCATAAAATTAAGATTTAATTCCCCACACCTTCCCCACACACACCCCCTCCCTCCCCATGACAGCATACAATTGTATATAGGTTCTACATATACTTTCCTATTGAGCACATTTTCACTATAGTCATGCTATGCAGTCACACTAAAATAAATGGAAGAAATCATATAACAAATCAAAACATAATACACTAAACCCTTCCCCACACACAAACATGATCTGCTACATTCTGCAAATGACTTCCATATTTCTTTCTCTGAGTGTGGAAGGCATTTCTCCTTAGAAAACCACCAATGGGATTTTTTTTCAGTAAGTTCTTGTGTTATTACAAAGTTCCAAATCTACCAGAAAAAACTCTCGCACACTGTGGTCATTGCTGTGCACAAAGTTCTCCTGGTTCTGCTCCTTTCACTCAGCATCAGATCATATAAGTCCTTCCAGGCCTCCCTGAAGTCTTCTTGTTCATCATTTCTTATGGCGTAATACTACTCCAGTACATTCATATACCATAATTTATTCAGCCATTCCCCAATTGATGGGCATCCCCTTGATTTCCAGTCCTTGGCCACCACAAAGAGTGCTACCATAAATATTTTTGTACATGTGGGACCCTTTTCCATTTTTATAATCTCTTGGGGATACAGTCCTAGTAGTGAAATTGCTGGGTCAAAGGATATGCACATTTTTTAGTCCTTTGGACATAGTTCCAAACTGTTCTCCAGAATGGTTGGATGAGCTCACAGCTCTACCAACAATGAATTAGTGTTCCAACTCTCCCACATCCTCTCCAGCATTTATTATTTTCTTGTTCTGTCATGTTTGCCAATCTTATGGGTGTGATGTGGTACCTCAGAGTTGTTTTGATTTGCATCTCTCTAATCAATAGTGATTTAGAGCACTTTTTCACATGATTATAGATATCTTTAATTTCTTCCCCTGAAAATTGCCTGTTTATATCCTTTGACCATTTATCAATTGGGGAATTACTTGTATGGTTATACATTTGAATCAGTTCTCTATATATTTTAGAAATGAGGCCTTTATACCCAAGCTTATACATAATTTTTTTTTTTTCCCACTTTACTACATCCCTCCGAATTTTGGATGCATTGAGTTTCGTTGTGCAAAATCTTTTCAGTTTAATGTAATCAAAACTATCCATCTTGCATTTCCTGATGCTTTCTATCGCTTCTTTAGTAAAAAATTCTTCCCTTCTCCATAAATCTGATAAATACACTATTCCTTGCTCTTCCAGTTTATTTATGGTATCAATCTTCATATCTAAATCATGTACCCATTTGGACTTTATTCTTGTGTACGGTGTCAGGCATGGGTCTATGCCTAATTTCCACCACACTGTTAACCAGTTTTCCCAGCAATTTTTGTCAAACAGTGAGTTCTTATCCCAGAAGCTGGGGTCTTTGGGTTTATCAAACAGGAGGTTGCTATATTCCTTGCCTACTGTGGCTTGAGTGCCAAGTCTATTCCATTTGTCTACCCTTCTATTTCTTAGCCAATACCAAGTGGTTTTGATAATTGCTGCTTTATAATACAATTTGAGGTCTGGTAGCGATAGGTCACCTTCCCAAGCATTTCTCTTCATTAGTCCCCTCATATTCTGGACCTTTTGTTCTTCCAAATGAATTTTGATATTATTTTATCTAGCTCTAGAAAATAATTATCTGATAGTTTAATTGGTATGGCCCTAAATAAGTAAATTAATTTAGGTAGAATTGTCATTTTTGTTATATTAGCTAAGCCTACCCATGAACAACTGATGTTTTTCCACTTACTTAAATCTGACATTATTTGTGCAAAAAGTGTCTTGTAATTGTGTTCATATAGTCCCCCGGTTTGTTTTGGCAGGTAAACTCCTAAGTATTTTATAGTGTCCACCCTAGCTTTAAATGGGATTTCTCTTTCTATCTCTTGCTGTTGGATTTTGTTGCTAATATATAGGAATGCAGAAGATTTGTGTGGGTTTATTTTGTAACCTGCAACTTTGACAAAGTTCTTTATTATTTCAAGTAGTTTTTTACTTGAATTTCCGGGATTCTCTAAGTATATCATCATATCATCTGCAAAGAGTGATGACTTAGTTTCTTCTTTGGCAATTTTTATTCCTTCAGTCCCTTTATCTTGTCTAATTGCTGCAGCTAACATTTCTAGTACCATATTGAATAATAGTGGTGATAATGGACATCCTTGTTTCACCCCTGATCTTATTGGTTATCCCCATTGCATATAATGCTTGCTGAAGGTTTTAGGTAGATATTGCTTATTATTTTATGGAAAGTTCCCTTTATTATTATGTTCTCCAGTGTTTTTAATAGGAATGGGTATTGTATTTTGTTGAAAGCTTTTTCTGCATCTATTGAGATAATCATGTAGTTTTTCTTAGTTTTGTTGTTGATATGATTGACAATGCTAATGGTTTTCCTAATACTGAACCAGCCCTGCATTCCTGGTATGAATCCTACCTGATCATATTGTATTATTTTCATGATAAGATGCTATAAAATATTTCTATGGGGATAAGGACCAAAACACAAATGCCAAAGAGGACAACACTGAGAATGTCGTCCCATCTGAAACTTCAGAAGGGAATATGAACTGATCTGAAGCACAAAGAGCCTTCTTGGTAGAACTCAGGAAGGTTGGAGCAGAATACACTGTGCTTCAGCTGATGTGAAAAAATCAGGGGTAGCAATCCTAATCCCATTCAAAGCAAAAGCAGAAATAATTCTAATCAAAAGAGATAAGGAAGTTAACTATATTCTACTGAAAGGCACCATAGAAAATGAAGCAATTTCATTACTAAACATATATGCTCCAAGTGGTATAGCCTCCATATCATTAAAGGAGAAGATAAGGGAGTTGTAGAAATAAAGAGACAGCAAAACTATACTAGTCAGAGACCACATCGTCCCCTTTCATGAACTTGATAAATGTAACTTCAAAATAAACAAGAAGCTAAGAAGGTGAATAAAAGTCTGGATAAGGTAGATATGATAGAGCTCTGGAGAAAACTGAATGGGGATACAAAGGAATATATCTTTTTTCTCAGCAGTACATGATATATGTACAATAGCTGATCGTGTATTATGCAATAAAAGCCTCACAATCCAGTGCAGAAAGGCTGAGAGAATCAGCGCAAACTTCTCAGATCATAATGCAATAAAAATATGTGGAATCAAAGGTCACAGCAATATAAACCAAAAACTTATGGGAAATTAAATAATCCAATCCAAAGGAAAGAGTGGGTTAAACCAGAAATTACAGAAACAATCAACAACTTCATTCAAGAGAATGACATTAATGAGACAAACTACCAAATCTTATTGGATACTGTAAAATCAGTTCTTAGTGGAAGTTTATATCTTTGAATGTCTACATGAATGAAATAGAGAGAGAGGAGATAAATGATTTGGGCATATAGCTGAAAAAACTTGAAAAAGAACAAATTTAAAATTTTCTAGTAAATACCAGATTACAAATACTGAAAACAAAGGAGAGACTAATAAAATGGAAATTAAGAAAACTATTCAACTTATAAATAAAAGTAAGGTTTGGTTTTATAAAAAAAAAAACAATAAAATTCATATACCTTTGGTTAATTTGATTAAGAAAAGAAAGAATAAAACCAAATTTCGAATATCAAAAATGAAAAAGGTGAACTAACCTTCAATGAGGAAGAAATTAAAACAATATTTAGAAATTACTTTGCCTGACTATATGCCTATAAATTCAACAATCTAAATGAGAAGGATGATTATTTTAAAAACTATAAATTGCCCAGATTAATAGAAGAGGAAGTGGAATTAAATAATTCCATCTCACAAAAAGAAATTGAACCAGCTATCAATGAACTCTATAGGAAAAAATCTTCAGGGCCAGATGGATTTACAAGTGAATTCTATCCAACAATTAAAGAACAGTTAATTCCAATATTATATAGATGATTTCAGAAAATTGCTGAAGATGAACTCCTACCAAAATCTTTTTTATGGTACAAATATGGTTCTGACACCTAAACCAGAAAGAGCCAAAGCAGAGAAAGAAAATTATAGACCAACTTCTCTAATAAATATAGATGCAAAAATTTTAAATAAGATATTAACAAAAAAAATACAGCAACTTATCACAAGAATAATACATTATAATCAGGCAGGATTTATGTCAGGAATGCAGGACTGGTTCAATATTAGAAAAATTATTAGCATTACTGATTATATAAACAACAAAACTAACAGAAACCACATGATTATCTCAATAGATGCAGAAAGATCTTTTGACAAAATACAACACCCATTCCTACTGAGAACACTAGAAAGCATAAGAATCAATGGAACTTTCCATAAAATAGTAAGCATTATCTACCTAAAACCATCAGCAAGCATAAAATGCAATAGGGACAAGCTAGATGCATTCCCAGTAAGATCAGAGGTGAAACAAGAATTTCCATTATCACCACTGTTATTCAATGTGACATTAAAAATGCTAGCTGTAGGAATAAGAGAAGAAAAAGAAATTGAAAGAATTAGAATAGACAAAGAAGACACTAAATTATCACTCTTTGCAGATGACATGATGAGATACTTGGAGAATCCCATAGAATCAGTAAAAAACTACTTGAAATAATAAACAACTTTGTCAAACTTGAAGGTTACAAAATAAAGCCACACAAACCTTCTGCATTTCTATGTATTACTAACAAAGCTCAACCACATAGAGATAGAGAAATCCCATAAACAGCTAAGGTAAACATTATACAATATTTGCGAGTTTACCTGCCAAAACAAACCCGGGGACTACATGAACATAATTTTAAAACACTTTTCCAACAAATAAAGTGAGATCTAAGTAAGTGGAAAAACATCAGTTGCTCGTGGGTAGGCCAAATTAATATAATAAAAATGACAATTCTACCTAAATTAATTTATTTATTCATACCAATCAAACTACCTGATAATTATTTCCTAAAGCTAGAAAAAATAATATCAAAATTCATTTGGAAGAAAAAAAGGTCCAGAATATCAAGGGAACTAGTGAAAACAAGTACCAGGGAAGATGGCCTAGCCCTACCAGATCTCAAATTGTATTATAAAGTAGCAATCATCAAAAACACTTGGTATTGTTGAAGAAACAGAGGGGTAGACTAGTGGCAAAGTTAGGTACTCAAGAGAAAGTGGTAAATCAATATAGCAACCTGCAGTTGGATAAACCCAAGGACCCCAGTTTCTGGTATAAGAACACAGTGTTTGACAAAAATTGCTGGGAAAACTGAATAACAATGTAGTGGAAACTGGACATAGACCAATACCCGACACCACACACAAGAATAAAGTTCAAATGGTAGATCAAGGTATAAAGACTGATAATATAAACAAATTAGGGGCCCAAAGAATACTGTATTTGTCAAATTGAAGGAGAATGGAAAAAATTATGACCCAATAAGAGATAGAGAACATCATGAAGTATAAAATGCATAATTTTCATCACATTAAATTGAAAAGTTTTACACAAACAAACTCAATGCAATCAAGATTAGGAAGGAAGCAGAAAACTGAGAAAGAATTTTTGCAATAAATATCTGTGATGAAGGCCATATTTCTAAAATATGTAGGAAATGGAGTCAAATGTACAAGCATACAAGTCATTTCCCAACTGATTTATGGTCAAGGGATATGAAGAGACAGTTTTCAGAGGAAGAAAGCAAAGCTATCTATAGTCATATGAAAAAATGCTCTAAATCACTATAGACTAGAGAGAGACAAATCAAAATATCTCTGAGATTCCTCATCACACCTATCAGATTAGCCAACATGACAAAACAGGAAGATGAAAAATGTTGGAGAAGATGTGGGACAGTTGGAACACTAATTCGTTGTGGGTGGAGTTGTGAGCTGATCCAACCATTCTGGAGAGCAAATTGAAACTACTCCCAAAGGGCTACAAAAATGTTCATGTCCTTTGACCCAGCAATATCACTTCTGGGACTCTATCCCAAAGAGATTCTAGAAATTGGAAATGTCCCACATGTACAAATATATTTATAGCAGCTCTCTTTGAGGTAGCCAAAACTGGAAATAAAGGACATGTCCATCAATTGAGGAATGGTTAAACAAGTTATAGTATATGAATATAGTGGTCTACTATTGTGGTGTGAGAAATGATGAACAGGAAGACTTCAGAGAAGCCTGGAAAGACTTATATGAACTGATATTAAGTGAAAGTTCCAGAACCAGGAGAACTTTGTACACAGCAACAACCAGGGTGTGAGGAATATTTCTGGTAGACTTAGTACCTCATTGAAATATATGGACTTAAAATATTTCCAATAGACTCTAGGCAAAATTCCTTCCACATCGAGAGAAGAAACTATGGAATTGAAATGTAGATAGAAAGAAATCAATTCATTTTGTATTATGTTTTGTTTTGTTTTGTTTTATGGTTTCTCCCATTCATTGCACTTCTTCTATGGAACATGAATTTAATAGGAATGTATTCATAGAACCTATGTAAGATTGTATACTACCACAAGGAAGGAATGGGGAGGGAGGCGGAATATGGGGGAGAGAGTGTTAAATAATCTAAGATATATGGAAGTGATTGCTAAATACTGAAATAAATAAAGTAATTAAATAAAAAAAGAAATATTCACAATATCTATTTTAATAATAAAGTTGTTTTGAGGAATTTGCTCAGTGAACCAAAAAGTACTATAGAGATGTGAGGAATTGATAGTCAAACTTTCAAAACTTCAAAAAAATATATATTTCTAACTCCTGAGACATTTATCGCTATTAGGGTAATCAGAGGGAATGTACACAAATAAATATATCTGTATATTTGTATGTGTGTATGTATGTGTACACATGTATGTATATAAATATATACAATATATGTTTTATATATATATATGTGTGTGTGTGTGTGTGTGTGTGCCAGTGTGTATGTATAGGCAGAGGTCACAAGGTTAGCTAAAAAATAAAATTAAGTGCTGAAATGAATATCCTGGGAGGAAGAGAAAGGGAGAGGTAGAATGTACTAAATCATCTCACATAAAAAGACAAAAAAGAGCTTTTACAATGGAGGGAAAGATAGGGGAGGGAAGAGTGAATGAATGAGTCTCACTTTCACTGGATTTCGCTTAAGGAGAAAGTAATACACATGCAATTGGGTTTGGAAATCTATCTTACCCTGCAATAAGGCATGGGGAAAGGGATAGTAGAGGGAGAATGATAGCAGGGATGGTAGATTGGGGGAAGGTGTAATCAAAGCAAATACTATTAGGGGGAAAAGGTCAAGGGAGAGAACAGAATGAATGGAAGGAAGGACATGATAGAGGGAAATGTGGTTAGTCTTTCACAACATGACTGCTATGGAAGTATTATGGAAGTATTTTTCATGGTTACACATGTATGATCTATATTGAATTGCTTACTTTCTCAATGAGGGTGGGTAGAGAGAAAGGAAGGGAGATAATGTGTAACTCAAAGCTTAAAAAAATGAATGTTAAAAACTGTTTTTGCATGCAATTGGGAAATAAGTTGTACAGACAATGGAATATAGAAATCTATCTTGCCCTACTGGAAAATAGAGGAGAAGCAGATAGGAGAAGAGGGGAGTGATGGAAGAGAGGGCATATATACACTGGGGAAAGAGGTGGTTGGACTATACACTGTTCTGTGGTGGGATCAGGGGAAAGAAGCAGAGAAAATCTGAATTTCAAAATCTTGTTGAAGTGAATGTTGAAAACTGAAAATAAATAAATTTTATTTAAAAAAGAAACAAAAATAGCCTCTCTTGAGACTGGAAATCAGAAGAACAGCATCTCTCTTCTCTCAAGCTGTTACCAAAAATAACTCTTATTTGTCACTTATTCAATATACCCATTTTATAGCAGGAATGTGATATGTGTGATGTACAAAATGATTCATATGTTCAGTGTCTTTCAAGTGGTAAATAGTAGAGAGAAGATTCAAGATCAAATACCCTGTCTCCAATTTGATCCCCAGTTACACTTAAACACTTTCCTTATTTGCTGCTGGAGGCAACTAGGTGGTGCAGTGGATAGAGCACCAGTGCAGAAGTCAGGAGGACCTAAGTTCAAATCTCACCTCTGACACTTGACACTCCCTAGCTATGTGACCTTGGGCAAGTCACTTAACCCCAATTCTGGGTCATCTCTAGTCATCCTGATGAATATCTGGTCACTGGATTCAGATGACTCTGGAGGAGAAGTGAGGTTGATGACCTGCTCAGCCCTCCCTCACTCAAAAGACAAAGTCAAGTGCAAGTCATGTCATCATGTTTCTGATGGCATGGTCTTCTTCAGCAACGAAGGACAAACACACAATATTTGTTGTACACATGTGAGTCTCCTCCTCTGCATCCTCATCCTGCAAATCTCCCACATCCAATCTAAGAAGTATAGAGATATTCCTTCTAGGGAAAAAAATGACTTTTTTTACTGGCATAAAAAGATGGTATTTTGAGACAACAAAGCTTGGTATCAGAAGAAAAAGTACTTTAAGATTTCACAGATTCAATAAAACCAATCTCCTTGTACTCCATTCCATAATCAGCTCATTGTATATTTGTTGTGTATGTTCAAGATATAAGATCATAAATTTAAAGTTAGAAAGAATAACTCAAATATTTCTTTTGCAATTGCTTGCTTTAATCTCAGAAATATATTTTATTTATTCACTCCCCAACCATTCTGTATAGTTGGATAGGCCAGCAGCTTTCAAGACACTGTGAGCATGTAAACATCATTAAAAAGTCCCTACAGAACTTGAGATGAGTATATTAAATATTATTTCATTAAAAAGGTATCTGTAGACCCTCTCTGTTTAGAGCGAATCTCTTTTTAATTTTGAAATTTTGGGGAAAACATCTCCAAGCCATATGAGTAATGTTATATTAATAAGGAATTTTAATTTGATTCCAAATCATTAATACATATACACATGATTGTGTAAGAACTTGATAGAACAGTAACAAGAGTTAGAAAAAACAAAACAAAACTATTGGCCTACAAATTATGGGAATCACAAATAATTATCTAGTCTAATTATTACCATTTTTGTAATGAAACAACCAATACACTGCAAAGTAAAAGCCAAGATAATTTGACTTATGAGGTAAATGTTTTAGAATTCAAAGTCAAATTGCAAGCTCCTTCATTCAGTTTATGTTCTACTACAAGAAGATGTAGGTAACTTTTGTAACAATTACTTTTCAGCTATATACCTAAGTTAATTAGCAACCGTTGTGTGGCACACCACTTTTTAAAATGAGGAAACTAGATTTCATGATGTTAAATAGTATTTTCAGTTCCAGATTTCTGTTTGATTCTGTTTTGTGATGAATTGCCATTATTAGTCTTCTTAACTATATGCAATCTAAAAATAAATTTTAATAGCATTAGACTTTTATGCAAAGAAAATGCATTCCATTAAAAAATAAATTATTTTTTAATATCATTGAAAAAATAGAATTTTAGAAAATGCCTTTTGTTGAATAAATGTGAATTTCAAACTGCTCATGTATTGTATTTAGTACCAACTCCTAAAACTGCTAGTTTTGTAGAGTTTCTTTCTGTTTTCTATAGCTGTCTTCTTTGCTTTCTTTTGTTTTAATTTTCTTCTTTTCTCTACTTCTATGGATGTTCCAGGGAATCAATGATCCCATATAAAAGGAAACTCATTTTCCCGTTCAGGATGGTAATCATGTTGCTGGAGACAAAAAAGAATGGATTATGGCACTTACAGAATAGTTTCATTTGCTACCTTTTCTCTTCACTTGCTTTAAACTCTCTGACAAAACCACTATTTCTAAATCTTTCAAAGCTAATAAATTAATTTTATAGTCACTTTGGACTGTCTACCAAAATAAATAACATTAGTTTTCAGAAAGCAAGATTCACCAGAACCTTGGATATAACATGTGTAGTCCTACTAATACTCCCACACATCACAGAATCTCTGATAACATTGATGGGATTACTCTACCCATAATTGCCAACTAACCTATGCTTTCTTATACTGTGACACTCTTTTCTTTTTTCTCCCATAACTATTCCAAATGAGACTTACCATATAAACAGAAAACTTCCTCAAATACTCTTAAAACATTTTCTTAGTACCAATATATCACTTTAATTGGCCATCTGTTATACTCACTCCAGTCCCATTTTCTTTTCTAATTATATATATTTTACATGATATGCTTTTACAAGTTCATCATCAGGAGATTAGTGGTGAAGTGATAAAATTGTTTATGACAATCTATGATAGCATTACTTTTTAAAGTGATTTAACCATGGCATCCACTATTCGTAGATTTAACTGAATTTGAAGTATCTTTAGGGTACTTACCAGATCCCTTATGTCTGACAGATGTCTAATATTTATTACCCAGAAGAGAAAAGTGATGAGTCATCCACAAACCATGGCCTACAGTTTGTTCTATTTCATTCCCTACTGGATCACTATATTTGTTACAATGTCCAGAATCACAATATTATGCAGTTACAGAAACAAAAAGATGCTTAGGAGTAAACCAAGAGAGGCTTAATCATTTTGAAAAGAAACTAGTTGAGCATTTTATAGCCTAGAACTGTATTGACTTCCAACATTTTCACCATAAAAAACCTATTCATATGACCAACAGATCCCAATAAACCTAATTGTTTGATGCATAATCAGTTATGTATAAAAGAATGTTGGTCATATTTTAATTGTTTATTTTGTGAATTAATATAAATTTCTAGAAATAGAACAGTTAGACCAGGATTTGATAAAGACCATTTGGATGCAAATGGAACTACTTGACTATACCTTAAATCCAAATTCATTCCAGCTTTCCCAGATTGGACAATAATAAATCCCTCTCCAAACTCTGTTGGTCATTGTTTGAATTCTAATGGCTCAAAATAAGTATAAATAGTGATTTCTGACCATTCTGGTCAGAAACCTTGAGGGTCTTTTCCCCAAAATTGATTTTTAATAGGTCAAGGAGGCCTTTCTTTTCCAACCTCAAATAACTGACAAACTGAGACCTGGGAAAAGCATTAGAAGGACTATAAATTCCATGAAATTTATAGTATGGAATCTGGAAAATAGGCATTGATAAAACAGTTTGGATTCATATGGAGCTAATTGACTATATCAAGAATCCAAATCACTCTGGCTGTCATTGATTGACCAATTATGGGCCTCAACCCAAGCCTCAGTAGGTCCTTGTCTGAATTGTATTGTTTGAAAGTACAAATAGCAATTGTTTTTGTTCTGACAAGAAAGTCTATGGGTTTTCCCCTCCCAAACTGATTGTTTTTTGAGTAGGCACTGAATGGGTGTTATATCAGATGAACTGAGACCTAGGAAAGACCTGAGTTTAAAAAGGCAAAGGTCTCCCCTGGCATCCTGGGCTATCTCCAGCCCCCCTGATCTATCTCTTGCCACTGGACCCTTATTTCTCTGGAGGAGAGAGTGAGGCTGGTGAATGCACAGTCCTGCCTCACTTAAATCCAATTCATTTGTAATTCAAGATATTGCCTTCCTACTGTCATTATTCCTCTGTAAGAAGGAAGTACAAACAACAACAATACCTATGTTTCATCAATCTCTATAATATGTTTAAGGGAGAGTTGTAGTCTAAAAGTAGTTCAAAAGATGTTAGACTAATTCATTTATGTAAACACAAATGGGGAGAAGTTTTATTTCATAACAGGATATCAAATTACAGCACATGTTACAAAAAGAGAAATGTCATTTCTGTAAAAATAATAATGATGCTTTTAATTCAAAGCTTAAGTATGATTTATTTAGAGGAATATATCTATATTTTAAAAAGACCTGTAGAAAGGGAATTTTGAATAGTGAGAAAGATTAATGAAGTTTCATTCTTGGAACAATTCTCTCAACTTTCTCAATCTAATGTTAAACTCTGTGCTATTAACATTCAGCGGGAAATAAGAAGAGTAGGAGAAGAAGAAGGAGGAGGAGGAGGAGAAGGAGGGGAAGAGAAAGAGGAAGAAGGAGGAGGAGAAGAGGAAGAAGAAGAAGAAGAAGAAGAAGAAGAAGAAGAAGAAGAAGAAAGATAACTTTTTCTCTGTCATTTCAGTTAAAGAAAGGAAACTATATTATATTCTAGAAACGTATGGCATTATAAACTAAGAAAAAACTAAATTAATAACTTGATAAATATCTTTCCTGTAAATTTCCAAATTATGGTTTGAGAATTTTGCAAATGCTGGTATATTTTAAGAAGAAAAGAATACTGCCACCGTAAAACTGAAACTTGTTTGTTTGTTGAAACTGTTGTCGACAGCAGCAGTTTTCCTTGAGAAAACTGAGAATTTGAATCTCATTTGTGATTGTAAAACTAGATCTGAGTTTATCCAAACACTACATTATAATGTGGTCCCATTTAAAGTGACATGTGTTCTGCTATTAGGGTAATTGCGCTGTTTGACCATCATCAAGACAATTGAAATATACTTGGTTTTGTCAATAAGGTTATATATTTACAAACTGCACGAATAATAATTAAAATTTAAGTATTCTGTACTGCTCTTTTAAAGATGATTAATATAGAATGTCAAATCAATAAATGGATTAAGTGATTTATTATGTAAGATAATTTGGACATGTACTCAACCAAACTGATGTTATCTGATGGGCAAAACGTTTTAAAAATACGTAATATCGTTTATGTTCTTGTTACCCTTATGATTTTTCTTGCAGCCCAATTTTTTTTTTGGAAAAATCATTGCATTAGAAATGTTATTAATCTGGAAATTAATACCAAGAGGTTGATTTGGAAATTAATACCTAGGGTGTGATACAATTATGTATTTAAAAATTAACTCATCTTTTGATAGATTGTTATGTTCTTGACTAAATTGAATAAATTGTTCTTGAATTTAATTGAATATAGTTGGTTTAAAATGAATAATAATTGCTTAGAGTTTGAGAAGGTAAATGTTTTAGAAGTTCTCTGAGGATTGGCCAGATTTTCAGTCCTCTGAATCTTTAGCCTTGGCAAGGGTATAAAATCTTATTAACTTTGTGAGACAAGTTGCAAAAAGAAGGTTGTGAAGTTTTAAAATAATGAAGAGGTTTACTGAGAAACTAGGATCTCCTACAGCTTCAACGTCTTTCAAATTTGTTTTATGAAGATTGATTTTTTTTCTGAGAGATTGTTTGGCCATTGCTTTTCTTGACTTCTGAGATTCCTCTCCACCCCCGCCTAGATCCGCCCAGCTAGTGCTTGGGGTCTGAGATTCAAATGCTGCTCCCCAGCCTCAGGGCTTTCCCTAGCAGGAGAGGCTGCTATTCAATGTGAGCATAAGTTCTGGTGCTCAGGTGGGGGCAGGGCCGCCTCCCAGGCTCAGTTCCCTCAGGGGGTTTATGCAGAGACCTTTGGTAATGGACCCGAGCCCCTGTCTGCTCTGGAGTTCCGGGCTGCCGCTGCCTCTGCCTCTGCTGCTGCCTCCCGAGGGGGCCCGAGTCACAGAGACACCCCCCACCCCTCTCGGCCAGCCCAGAAGTGTCTCTCACTGACCTGTAGCGCCTGAGGGTGGAGGGACCTTTGAGGGCGCTGGAGGTTCTGTCCCTGAAGCCTGCTTGGATCTGCTCCTCTCGGCTGTGTGGCCAGGGCAGCGCAGGGGTGGGATTCGCTGTCTGGAGCATGACAAACCCCTGGGGACCGCTTTCCAAGGCTCTCTGGAATGGAAATCTCTTCCACTGTATTTCTGCGTGGCTTGTTCTGCTCCAGAATTTGTGGGGAGTTCTTTTTACAGGAAATTTATAGGCTGTGGTTTCAGAGCTAGCATACATGGGTCTTTCTCTCCTCCATCTTGGCTCCTTCCCCCCAGCCATTGCTTTTCAAAATTTCAAAATTTCACTTGGAATTGTATGTATTGAAGCTGTATCTTTGAGCATTGACAGAACCATGATTTAAGGTATTTTGTTGACCTTAGGGGTTAACATATAGTACCTTTAGATGTGCGTATCTGTCAGCCTCAAGGCTTACAGTAGCTAGTGCTTTTTCTGCATTTGGGATGAACTATTATATGGTTCAGAAATATATATATATATATATATATATATATGTACATGTATATCTATCTATGTATATTCACTGTATATATGTAATCATAGAATATGATTATTTTCTTAATTCCTAATAATTAATGTCTACTCCAGAATCGATTGAACTAGAAAAGAATATACAAGGCTTGTATATTATTGGGGTATAGGCTGTGTTTGGGGAGGACCAGTACCTTGGTGTGATGGCTACCAACCCATTTCGGGGGCTCTTTCCACCTTTGGTGTTCACCTGCTCCACCTGACTCTCACCTATGACTCCAAGAAGCTGTAGCATGTGCAGTGGCCACACTCCAATAAACTATTTTGGCAGATGGACCAAACCAGGCTGAAGGTAACCAAGGGGTCTCACACCAATTTGTGAGTTAGGTGGGGTGTCTACTGCAAGCATGTGAAGACTTCCTCTGGTGGAAGGGGCAGATGAGAACAATTTGTTCCAATGGCCATGGAGGCATCTGAAGCAAGTGATCTGGAGTGAGTAGAGCTTGGTTAGACACTGAAGACACCAAGGTCATCCACTGCAAACCTGAGTCATCATCAGCCTTATTGACTCTGTCCTACCACTGGGCTATGATGACTCTGGAGGTGAGAGTGAGGCTGATGACTTCATGCAACTCTGCCTCACTTAAATTCAATTTATGCATGAATCAAAAAACATCACCCAAAAGAAATCACTCATGCTTTTTATTATTAACTATTATTGTAACAATATGAGAAAAATTATCATAATAACTATATTTAGCTATGATTATTGATTCGAGAAACAATCTCTTGGAAGTATAGTTTGATATCCTGAGTTTTGATTTCAGGTATGATTGATTTGTCACTGAGCCAACAATCAGCAATATAAGGGAAATGCCACGTGCTATTCAAAGGGACTAAGGTCTGAGAAAGTACCTGGAAAAAATGAGAAGATAACCTTGCAAATGTGTTAAAAGATCCTTTCAACTCCATTTCTGAACAAGAAATTTTTTTTTCCACCTGTTTCATTCTGAGACTTGTGTATAATGTGGAATTTTACAGTATGACTGGCTGTTTCAAAATAAAGGTAAATATTACTTACCCAGAATAAGAGCTGAAGATGCTTATGTCAGGTCAATCTGTGCCCTTAAAGGAACAGTCTTTATATTGTTATAATTATGTCCTTCCTTTTTCCTCATAGGATATTGCTAAAACTGTAAAACTGTAGATATAGATACATGCTCACAGGTGCACAAACAAAACACATATATACATACACAGATAATCTTGTCATTGCTATACTAAACATATTTCAGTTATAATAGGATGTAAGTAGGAAAGATCTCACTCTTTTTAATTTTTCAATTCTGAATTTGTGGTCACTAGTAGTTATATATTTATGTATAAGATTACATTCTTACAGCATTTCAATTCTTCTGGATGATTTGAGGAATATTTTACATGTCAAATCATACCATGCATGTTTTCATCTGAGTCATATTACAGAAAACCAAGAACAATAAAGAAAATGAGAAAATTGTACTTCAATTTGTACTCAGAGATAATCAGTTCTCTCTCTGGAGGTGAATAGCCTATTTCAGCATGAATCCTTTAGAATTATCTTGGATCATTGCATTAATCTGTAATCAGAATACAACAATCAATTGATTACATGATCACAACTTTTCTGCTACTGTGAGCAATGATCTCCTGTTTTCTTCTCATTTTGGTTTGCATCAGTTCATATAAATCTTTCCATTTTTTAAAGCATTCCCCTCATCATCTCTTCTTTTTCCAAAGATATTGTTTTCAGTTTTCAACAATCACTCCCATAAGTTCCAAATTTTCTCCCCTTCCTTTCCCATTCCCTCTTCAATTGGCATGTAATCTTATATGGGCTCTACACATACATTCTTATTAAACACATTTTCACATTAGTCATGTTGCATAGAAGGATTAAAAGGAATGGGAAAAACCAGGAGAAAAACAAAATGAAACAAAAAAAAATAACAAAAGAGAAAAGTCTGCTTCATTTTATATTTCGACTTCTTATTTCTTTCTCTGAATGTAAATGTTGAAAAATTTTTTATGGGAATTTTCTAGTAACTTCCAAAACTTAATGAAATGAAAAATGAGTTATGAGATACCAAATCAAATAAATTGAATTTAACTTCTTTCAGTTTTAGAATTTCATTTTGAAGTTTGTTATGTAAAGGGATTACATTTCCCCATTATAGTTAAAACTTGTGAAATGCATAATTGTCATTAGAAGCTTTACTAAAAGAAACAATTTAAGTTAAAGGAAAGAAATTTATAAAGAATTTCTTATCAATCTTCATGTTTCATCTGACAAAAGCCATGAAAATGTTTTTTAGTTTTAAAAACAAAAAATACAATTATAAATTGTCATACATTTTCCTATTAATGTTACGTTAGATGCGTGAAACTAAAACTTTATGTGGAATTATTTTTAATGACTTTTTCACTACTTCAGAAGGCCTGAGTCTATCATTTACAGTCTGACAAGTATGTACCATTTTGTGTTCAGATTCTTCTGACTTTTCTTAGGGCTAAGATTTCCTATAAACATCTCAAACTACATACATCCACAATAAAACTCATTATATTTCCTCCAATTTATCCCTTCTGTAAATTTCCTATTTCTATTGATTTTACTATTGTCCCTTTAGTCATTTGGATCTATCTGCAGTTTGGTATCAGTCCTCACTTTTCTCTCTCTCACTCTGAGTTTCTAAAATTTGTCAATTTCATCTCCACATTTTTCATATCTGTTCCATTCTCTCCTTTCATACACTTTCTATCCCTATTACAAATTTCATCATATCTTTGCAAGACTATTGTAATAGTCTTCAAATTGTCTCCTCCCAATCCATCATCCATCCAATTGATATTTCCATAAAAACTGAACCACATTTCCCTAATCCCTCCCTCTCAATTGACCCCAGGATAAAGTGTAAACTGCTGTTATATTTTTCAAATCTTTCATAACATAGCTCCTGTCTGTCTTACAATCTTATCTCATGCCACTTGTTCTTCATTTACTTCATATTCCAATCAAACTGAACTACTATGTGACGACATTACTATTGCCACCTCCAAGCTTTTGTACAGTAGTCTCTGATGTCCAGGTAGGTCATGTTGAAATCTTTCATATTCAGGAGACATTTCCTCCTAAACTGTGATTCAGACTCCCCAAGTTCCTTTAAAGTACAATGGTAGTATGATTTCTTAGGTCTGACCTTTTCAGATTGCTCAAGTTATTCGTTCCCCCTTCCTCTTGAAATTGTATTGCATTAAAGTGCATTTATTTTATATTAATTTATCTTCCTATATTATATTTTCCCAGTGAAATGTCTGCTTCCTGAGGAAATGGATAATTCCAGGTCTTTGCAGTCTTAGTACTAAGCAAAACGATTTGCATATACTGTGTTGTTTTTCAATCTCTTCATTTGAGTCTTGACTCTTTATGACAATGGAATGGTTTGTCATTTTCTTCTCCAGTCCATTTTAGAGATAATGAAACTGAGGCAAAGAGGGTTAAGTGACTTGCTCGGGTTTACACAGCTAGCACTGTCTAAGGCTACATTTGAATTCAGGTTCTCTTGACTCCAGAGTCAAGCTCTGACTACAGTGACACTTACCTGCTCTCAAATATGTTTAATAAATACTTATTGAATTTATTTCAAGAAAAAGTTAATCTCTTATGTCCAAGTTTCTCCCGTATTTATCAAAGTCTAAATTGTCTATTTAATCTTTCAAATCCTTAAATTAGTATTTCACTTCAATTTGAAGTACACATAGACTGACCTGGATATACAGTACACTTGTATAATGAAATGTCATAGAAAGGCAAAGACCTGTAAATGTGTATACTTTAACAGAGTTGTAGAAAATTGCCATATGGAATTTAATTGATCTGTAACATTAGTCATACCCACATCATATTTATATATGGGTTTTAAGGTTTATAGAACTCCTCTCAAAACAATTTTCCCACATAATTACAAGTACTATTATTTGTATTTTACAGAGGAAGAAATTGAGGTTCTAAATAGTGCCATGTATCCATCAGCATATCAAAGTGAGCAAATGACCAAAACAAATTTCAAAACCAAGCCTCCTGATTCTAATTCTATCTCTGTTCCCACAATGCACTTTTCCTTCTCTGATATGTTTGATATTGTGCTCTTTTTAAAAGTTATTAATTTTCCTCACCACAGCTTTTAAAAGCTTTCACTTTAACTATAGTTCATTCATCTATTTAAAATACACATTTGCATTGCCTTCACAAAGATAAAGGGATACAGTGCAGCCACTATGCAGGTGAATAGGGTATTACACATGACTCACAGACTAAAATGACGGTGTCAACAGTGTGTTGGGCACTGATAGAAAGAGAGGAGCAGTAGCTTCCCTGATGATTCCAGCTCCTGTTGTATTTTCCATGTAGCAATTTAGCCTTCATTTCTCCTTGATATTATTAATTGATGTGAAGACCTAATTACTTCAACTTCTAGTTATTAAACTACAAATTATGAACGGGCTAAGTTATCTTTTAATTCTTGTTAATTTCCTCTTAGGAAGATAATTCTCAGAGCAGGACATGAGAAAGAGGGGAGCATCCTTGATATGATGTTCCAAATAACTATTTCTTCTGTTTCTCTTGTTCTAAATGTTTTCTCACCAAGCACACAAGTCCATGGGTAAAGCATTAAGGACAATCTTTACCTGCTCTTTCTCATCCTTTTATAAAGCAGGCAGGAATTCTGTCCCTTGCAAAATTCTGAAGATAAATTTGTTATTTGCTGTATCACTTCCTTATCCACACATTTCCTTCTCACATGTCTAGATGTTCTCTTTCCAGTTCATTGCTCTGTTGTTCACTGATCTCTTGCTACTCTCTAGATGCTGGTCACCTGACTCAGCATCCCAGCAGATCCTGCCCTTCTGATGCAAAAATCCACAAGTAACAAAAACCCCAATTCTTTTGTTTGACATTTGAAATACATCAACACCTTTGTTCCTTCAGGTGCAAAGGTTACTAACCTGCAGCCTATGAACTTGATGACAAATAATCATAACTACACTTCAATAACTGGCTTCCTTTATATGTATTTTATTTTATTCACTTAAATGCATGAGAAGGGGATCACAGGGATCAACAGATTGGCAAAGGTATCTATCAAACTCATCTTCCTTTAAGAGGCCCTGATTTAGGGAATTTATGACAACTAACTAGCCTTTGTTGTTGTTATTTTTTGTTCATTTTGGGAGGAGGTAAATGTAGGGAACTGCACTGAAGAAATTCCCTATATCATTACATATATGCAACCATTACATATTTTATTCTCTCAGAGATTCAAGATACTGAGAAGCTGTATCAACTTACCCAGGATCACCCGGCCACTATGTGTCAGAGGTATGACTTGAAACTAGCTATTTGGCAACTAACAAGTTATTCTGAGGAAAGACTTAATTAATGCTAATGTTTATGACAGTCAATAAGCAATCATCAAATAGTTATTCTTTGCCAGGTAATCTGCTAAGATAAACAAAACTGATAACCCAATTTGATATAACAACCATCTCCAGTAAGTGTGTATTTACCTGTATTCTGTCCAAATGTCTATCCATGTATACATATATGTATGTATGTATGCATATATGTGTTTATGTTTGTATCTACCTCTTTGTCATCTATGTCATCTGTATCTATCTATTCAACCTAACAGAATAAGTCACTAACGTCAAGACATCACAATTGGCCAGAGGCTCTTTTTGCCACCTCTGTTTCGCTTGAATTATATCATATTGGCAAATAGCTATTCTATACATAACTGATTCTGACAGTAGGGATGTCCCAAGTAGGAAACAGAGACAGCAAAACTCAAAAAACATTTATTAAATGCTGGTAATGATCACAGAACTTCACAAACTTGAAATTATTTTTGATTCTTTTTTCCTCAGATTCCTATATATCATCCTTTCCCAAATTTTGTCAAATTCACTTCCTTCATATCTTTTATATCCATCTTCTTCTCTCTTCTCATAGCACAAGCATTCTAGTCTAAAATGTCTCCATTTCTTGGCTTCTTTATCCCACACCAGTCACTTCCCAATTCAACTTCTCTCCTACTGCAAATTGAAATTTGAAGCAGATATATGGCCACATAACTTTCCTGCATCAAGATAAAACACACATTCCTTGGTTTTACTTTTAAAGTCCTTCATAATGTGGATCTGGTCTAACTTCCCAAAATTATTATTCAATATTTCCCCAATTATTTTACAGGGATATGGGATGGACCTGTAATTTCACTGGTATAGGAAACATTTGCCTGAGGCAACACTACTTACACATGCAGGCTGGCATTTTTCAAATTATATTCTTAGGGAATTTTCTAAAGTACTGAGAGTTTATCTCACTAACCCGAGTGGTAGACTTTGTATATTACAGTAGCCCATTAGGAATCCAAGTTTCAAGGCTTTAAGGCTACCTCTATACCCACTGTTCCTTGCTACTATATGTGTTATGCTCCACGTCATCTGCCCTCCAAGTAATCTTTGAGCAAGTTTTTCTGAAAATCCTTCATAAAGCCTCCACTCAACTTAACACAGCTCCTGCTCTGATCTTTTAAATATTTCATGAGCACCATCATAACATCATTAACTAATAATGAGTCAGCTACATTGTATTCTTGTCACAAATGTTTTGACTTCTTTTATTTAAAGTACTTGATGCAAGAGTTCATTGATAATATGTTTCAGTTTTCTTAATCTACCAAGCATGATTCTTTGGGTCTCCACAATTTTAATTTTTCTAAGGTTACGGAACTGTTTAGAAACAAAATAAAAATTATAAATCTCCCTCAAAATACATAGCAAGTTGAAAACAAAAAGAACTGAATAGTATAATGAAAGAAACATTTTAAGAAAACTGCCTGTAACTTTTAAATACAGAAAACAGAACATCAAACTAAAAATCAACAGATATATTCTGGTCCATCCTTTAACCTTTATCCTATGTGTATCCCCCTGTTTCAAATGTGTTTCTTGTAAGCAGCATATTGTTGGATTATGGCTTTTAATCCATTCTGCTATCCGTCTCCGTTTGATGGGGGAATTCATTCCATTCACATTCACAGTTATGATTACAATCTGTGTATTTCCCTCCATCTTCTTTCCCACAATTTGTGCTTTTAGTTCTGCTGTCTCCCTTCCCCTCCTCACTAGTATTCACTTTTCACCTCCTCCTCTTGCCGCCTTCCCCTCTTTCTTTAGCCCCCCTCCCTTTAACTCCCCTTTACTCTTATTGCTTCTTCCCTCCCTTTTGCCTCCCTCCCCTTTCTTTCCCCTTTCTCTCCCACTGCTTATAGAGCTAGTTAGGATTTTCTACTTAAGTTTATTGTTCCGTCCTTTAAACAAATTCGATGAGAGTACCTCTCACACAATGCTCATCTCCCTCCCCTCTTTCCCTCTACTATGATTTTGTACTTCTTCTTGTGATGTAATTTGCCATTTTCTGCTTCCTCCTTTTCACACCTATTACACTCCCTTCTCATACTTAAATCATATTTTTTATCATGATATCATTTACTGTATACCCGTTCCCCCATGTTTATCCCTTTTATATTTCTTAATAGACACATAGTTCTCAAGATAAACAGATATCATCTTCCCTTATAGGGAGGTAAACAATTTGCCCTAATTGAGTAGCAAGTTGTTCCCCCCTCCCCCACTGTTTACCTTTTTATGATTCTCTTGAGACCTGCATTTGAAGATCAAAATGTCTATTAAGTTCTGGCGTTTTGGTCAGGAAACTCGGGAAATCCCTTACTTCGTTGAATGACTTTCTCCTTGCCTGAAATGTTATGCTAAACTTTGCTGGGTAGTTGATCCTTGGTTGTAGTCCCAACTCCTTTGCCTTATGGAATATTGGGTTCCAATTCTTTTGATCTTTTCATGTAGAAGCTGCAAGGTCCTGTGTACTCCTGACTGTATCTCCTTGATATTTTAATTGTTTCTTTCTGGCTGCTTGTAATATTTTCTCCTTCACTTGATAGCTCTGGAATTTGGCAACTATATTTCTCGGGGTTTTGAGTTTGGGATTCCTTTCAGGAGGGGAACAGTGGATTCCTTTGATGACTATTTTGCCCTCTGAATCTAGCACATCCAGGCAGTTTTCCATGATGATTTCCTGGAAGATATTGTCCAGGCTCCTTTCTCCATCCTGGGTTTCTGGCAGGCCAATAATTCTTAAGTTTTCTCTTCTAGATCTATTTTCCAGGTCAGTTGCTTTTCCAATTAGATATTTCACGTTTTCTCCTATCTTTTCATTTTTTAGATTTTGTTTGACTGATTCTTGCTGTCTCATTGAGTCGTTAGTTTCTACTTGCCCAATTCTAATCTTCATCAAATTGTTTTCTTCCGTTAACTTTTGTATCTCCTTTTCCATCTTCCCAATTTTTCCTTTTAAGAAGCTATTTTCTCCAGTTAATTTTTGTACTTCCTTTTCCATTTGCCCCATTAGGAAGTTATTTTCTCTCGTTAATTTTTGTACTTCCTTTTCCATTTGGCCTTTCAGGAATTTATTTTCTCCAGTTACTTTTTGAACTTCTTTTTCCATTTGTTCAATTTTCCTTCTCAAGGAGATGTTCTCATCAGTGAATTCTTTCTTAATAATTTAAAAATCATTGGCCAGTTTATCTTCTATTTCTTTCTTCAGCTGTTCTAGGAGAGCTGCTTGTACTTGCGAGTAGTTCATAGTCCCTTCTGAAGTCTCAGATGGAAGTACAGTCTCAGCTCTGACCTCTTTGGGGTTTGTGTTTTGGTCCTTATCCCCATAGAAAGATTCTATGGTTCTTTCGGCCCTCTGCTTTTTCCTGTTTATGATTTTGATTGAGTGTTGTGGCTTCCGGTTCTTTCAGTCAGAAGCTAGAGAACTTTTTGCTGAGCTGATGTGTGAAAAAGCTAAAAGCAGGTTTTTGTTTGGTGTTTCCCTGATCAGCCCTGGGTTTAGCTTGTTAAGTGTGGAGGAAGAGTAGTCTGGTCACAGGGGATCTCCTCAGCTGAATTGCGTCAAAGGCAAGCTCAGGAGCTGGTAATCCCAACTGCCCTATTGTCTTTCTGATTCCCCTGGACAGCTGAGGCACACCTAGATGCTAATGCATGTTCCCACCCCTCCTGGGGCTCCTCTCCTGGCACTGAGGCTTGCCTGGATCCTAGTGCGAGTTTTCTCTGCCCTGGGTCCTCTGTCCTTCCTGTTTGCCTCTGACACCGTAGGAGGAATCCCACTTAGCTATTTTCCTCGTCTCAGGTGTTATGAGACTATTGGTCTCCTTCTTCTATTTCTACTAATCTGGGATTTTTCTGGGGAGATATTTTATGGTTCTTTCACAGTCATCAAGGGGGGAGGAGAGAGCATTTACTGATCACTCCGCCATCCTGGCTCCCAAAGTTCAAGTAGGTGACTTACCAATGTTTGATCTTCAGGCTGAAGGTCTCAGGAGCTGCTGCACTGATAATCTGGCACTCTGCGGCTCTCACTGACTCGGTTTGGCTTGTCTCCCGCCCTGGGTGCTGCTCCTCTGGTTGCGCCCACCACTCAGGTTTCTCAGGTCTCTTCTGCTCTGCTGCACTGGCCACACTGCGCTGTGTGCTGTGGGCTCACTCCCGCGGAACAGATCCTTCCCGTGGACCTTCCAGTCCAACCTAAGCTCTGAATCCATCATCGTCTGTCTCCCACTTGATTACGCACCTCCAAAATTTGGTCAGATTCCCCTTTCAGAGGCACCTGGAGAAGTTTGTCTGAGAGCTTAGGTGAGTTGCTGCTCTCACTCCTCCATCTTGGCTCTGCCCTCAGGAAATCAGAATCTATTACAAGCTTGTTGTGGGCAGAGCCATGATGGCAGAGTAAAAGCAGGGACTTACCTGAGCTGTCCTCCCAAATCCCTGAAATTATGGTAAAAAAAATGACTCTAAACAAAGTTTAGAGCAGCAGAAGTCACTAAGTGACAGACTGAAACAGATTTCCAGCCCAACCCAAACTGAAAGGCTGAGAGGAGGGGTCTATTGCACCAAGGGCAGGGCTGAGCTCAGCCCAGCTTGGTCATGCCAGCACAGGCTGGACTAGAGCAGGGCTCAAAGTGCTGTATCACTGCATTGTGGTTTCCAGACTTCTCAACCCACAATCACCAAATATAGATTCAAAGGTCAATGGGAAAGATCTCTTAGCTGGGTGATAGAGGAATTTGGTCTGGCCCCAGCCCAAGTCTCAGATGAAGGGAGGTGAAAGCCACTATTACAGAGGTCGTTGCTTCTGGAAGTCTTGGTCTACAAACTGTAGGGGAATAGAACAGCTGATCTGGATTCCAGTCTTGGATGGCACTCCTGGGCAAGGAAGAGCATGACATGGTGGAGCTGGTGGAGGGTATGGAGAGGGAATCCTACTCTCAGATCCAGGGCAGAAAAGAGTGCTTGTGGTCACTCACACACACGACTGCAGACCTGGAGAGGAGTAAATACCTCACTTTTCATTATAGCACTTTGAAGGAGCTGAGAATTTACAGGTCCCCAGAAATGTCGCTGAAAGCAACTACACAAAGCCTCTGAAACTTGGGGCAGTGCACCCTACACTTAACAAGGAGCTCAGAGGTGAAGCAATTGGCTGGAAAAATGATCAAAAGGGGGAAAAATTAGAGTATTAAAGGGTTTTTTTGTTGTTTGTTTTTTGTTTGTTTGGTTTTTTTTGGTGAACAGTTATTTTTTTTTTTTTGAAGAGGAAGGCCAAAGTATACACCTGAATACCAAAGCACATAACTGGAGGAAGACAGTAACAAGGTCAAGAGCTCTACATCTAAAACCTCCAAGAAAAATATGAAATGGTCTCAGGCCATGAAACAGCTCAAAAAAAATTTGAAAATCAAGTAAGATATGTATAGGAAAAATTGAGAAGAGAAATGAGAGTGATGCTGGAAAATCAGGAAAAGCAAGCTAACAGCTTGATAATGGAGACTCAAAAATTGCTGAAGAAAATAACACCTTTAATAAGGTGTTTTTTAAAGGTGTTAATTATTTAAAAATAACACCAAATAGCAAAAGAAATCCAAAAAATCAATGAGGAGAAGAATGCCTTAAAAACCAGAATTGGTCACATGGAAAAGGAGGTCTAAAAGTTCATTGAAGAAAATAATTCCTGGGGGCAGAGCCAAGATGAGGAGTAGAAAGATGCATATACACTGTCTCTTATTGCACAGCTCATAAAACACCCATAAAGAAGAATTCTCAACAAATTCTAGAGCAGTAAAAATCACAGAAAAACAGAATGGAGGAGATTTCTAGGCTAGGGTGATCTGAAAGACCTACGGGAAAGGTCGTCGCACTGGACATGGAGCAGAGCCCAGCCCAGCCTTGGCCATGTAGCACTTAGAGGAGCAGATCAAAGTAGGCTTCAGGGACAGGATCTCCAGCTGCAGCACAGATGCCTCAACCCACAGGCGCTAAAGTTCAGAGAGGAGGTCTTTTTGGCTGGCTGAGAAGGGAGCAGGGTGTCCCCATAACTCAAGCATCCTCAGGTGGCAGCAGTGGAGACAGCAGCAGACAGGGACTCCCTAGGCAGGCAGCACCAGACTATCATTGTTGAAGGTATTATCACAAAGGCCCTGAGGGAACTGAGCCTTATCTGGCAGCCTTGCCCCTACCTAAGCAGCTGATCTTAACCTCACACTGAATAGCTGCCCTGCCCCTGCCTAAAGCCCCTGAGGTTTTGGAGCAGCTCAACTGAATCTAGCCCCCAGTGCTGGCTTGGCAGAACTGGAGGCTGGGTGATTGTGGAAAGAAAACTCAGAAGTCAAGTAACTGCCTGGGAAAACACCTAAGAAAGGGGAAAAAAAATAATGCCACAGGTTATTTTCTTGGGGAACAGGTGTCTCCCATCATCCTTTCCAATGAGGAGGAACGAGGCATACCGTCAGAGGAAGCCAAGGCCCCTGCCTCCAGGGTCTCCAAAGGGAATTTAAACTAGCCTCAGGCAGTAGAAGAGTTTAAAACAAGTTAGCAGTTTACTAAAGAAGAATCCAAAAAAAAATGCTAAGGAAAATAACAGTTTTGAAAAGAGGCTAACTCAATTGGAAAAAGATGTCCAAAAAGTCAATGAGGAGAAGGAGGCTTTAAAAATCAAAATTAGCCAAATGGAGGAGAAGGTTCAAAAGCTCACTGAACAAAATAATTCTTTGAAAAAGAGAATTGAGTTCAGGGAGATGAATGATTATGAGATAAACCAAGCAGTTAGTAAACAAAACCAAAAGGAGGAAACAACAGAAGATAATGTGAAACATCTCATTGGAAAAACAAGTGACTTGGAAAATAGATCCAGGAGAAATAATTTAAAAATTATGGGATTACCTCAAATTCACAATCAAAAAAAAAAAAAAAGACCTTAGATATTATCTTCCATGAAATTATCATGGAAAACTGCCCTGATATTCTAAAACCAGAGGGCAAAATACATATTGAAAGAATCCGCCAATCATCTCCCGAAGGAGACCCAAGGAGTCTTAATATTGTGGCCAAATTTCAGAGTTCTCAGATCAAGGAGAAAATACTGCAAAGAGCTAGAAAGAAACAATTTGAGTATTATGAAAATACAATCAGGATAACAGAGGATCTGGCACCTTTGACATAAAGGGATTGAATGGCTTGGAATGGGATATTCTGGAGGTCAAAGGAACTAGAATTGAAACCAAGAATTACCTACCCAGCAAATGTGAGTATAATACTTTAAGGGAATAAATGGTCATTCAATAATATAGAGGACTTTCAATCATTCATACTGAGGAAAAGATCAGATCTGTATAGAAAATTTGGCTTTACAATACAAGACTCAAGAGAAGCATGAAAGATAAACAGGAAAGAAAAATCATAAAAGACTCTCTAAAGGTGAACTGTTTACATTATTACATGGAAAGAAAATATTTGTAACTCTTCAATCTTTTCTCTGTATTTGGATCAATGGAGAAATTGTACATACACTCACACACACAGAGATGTAGAGTACAGGGTGTATAGAATCAGAAGAGATTATATCTACACAAAAATAAAATAAAATAAAAAATTAAGGGATGATGGAGGAAAATATTGGGAAGAGTAAGGGAGAAATGGAATGGGGCAGGCTATAACTCATAAAAGAAATAATAAAAATCTTGTTTAATGGCAGAGGAAAAGGAGACGGGAGAGGGGAAAAAATTAACTTACTCTCTCCACATGTGACTGAAGGAGGGAATAACATGCATACTAAATTTGATATAAAAATTTATATCATGCCACAGGAAAGTAGGGGAGGAGGTGACAAGTGAGGTGAGGAGAATGACAGAAATGGGGGGGTGCAAATGGGAGAAGGAAGTTATTAGAAATAAACACTTTCAAGAAGGAACAAGGTCAATTGTGGGGAGAAAAATAGGGGTGATAAAGTGGGACAGAGGGTAATTTAATGATTATTACACAACATGATTATTATGGAAATCTTTTGCAAAACAGCACATATTTAGTCCATATTGAATTGCTTGCCTTCTCAGTGGGGATGGGTAGGGAGGGAAGGAGAGAAGTTGGAATTCAATGTATTAGTAATGAATGTTGAGAAGTTTTATTGCATATAACGAGGAAATAAGTAATACAAGGAATGGGGTACAGAAATTTATCTTGCCCTACAAGAATAGAGAGAAGATGGGGATAAAGGAAGGGTGGGGTGTGATAGAAGTGAGGATACATTGAGGGAAGGAGCAATCAGAATGCAAGGTATTAGGAAGTAGGGGGAGGAGAGTGATGGGTAGAAAAATTGGACATGTTACAAAGTGAGGTAAAAGTAATTAGTATTAAAACAATTGACTGAATTAATTACTGAGAATAAATCAAAGATATCTTCAGTTTGGGAAAGAGATTTTTAGTCTAAATTTACTAGAGGAAGGTACCTCGAGTAAAATTTGGCATTGATGGAAAAGTTAAGATTTTAATGGTAAATTTGATTTTATGATTCTTACTTAATCAGGACCTAGAACATGTATAGAAAGGCATGTAAGCCACCTAAGACTTCCCTTAAAAGATGTTCCTTAGTCAAAGTGAAATTATTATTATATTTGAAACCTGGTTATTGCAACTTGCCATTTTTAGATGCTATGGGACTATCAAATGACTGTTCTTCTGAGTCTAACTCCAGGTATGGATAGCAAAAAAAGTGGTCTGAGCCTCCAATCCATGAAGCCAGTAAGCCTGTGAGATGCTGGTATGAACTGCAAAAAGGGATCTTATGGGAAGGGAGGGAGAGTGGCTGTTCAGCCTGGGCTGAGGGAGGATTCTTTTGACTCAATTTCCCCACTGACACCTGGTAGACTTAAAGCCTGACTAAATGCAAGTGGACAATCTAATCCTGCCTGGAATTGACGTGAAGTTGGGAAAATATAGTATCCCTGCAATGTCCCTACTCTTGGTGGCAATTACCTATTATCAAAGGTTTGCAAGCTTAATACCAAATCTCTTAAATTATAGATTATTAGTAGGGGAACATCTGAGGTTAAGTCTAAAATTAAGCTATTAGGCATAAGACTTTAAACCAACAACAATAAGTTAGGGTCCTTTAATTCTTAATAATACCATGGAGACAATTAGGTCAAGAGCTTGTGAAGTTAGCAGCACAAATATTGTTTGTGTCTCAGTTGGTTAATGTTTAAAAAAAATTCTTTTGTGGTCCATAATGTAAATGATTTAAAAAGAAGTATCACCTGACCAAAAGTTTGAATTGTTTTTATCTATTATTAACTGTGTTCAAAATGAAAAATACAATTGAAAAAAAAAAAAAGAAAATAATTGCTTCAAAATTAGATTGGAGTAAATGGAAGTTAATGACCATGAAAAATCAAGAAATTATAAAACAGAGTCAAAAGAAGGACAAAAGTAAAAGACATTGTGAAATATCTCATTGGGAAAACCACTGGCTTCAAAAATAGATCCCGGGGAGATCACTTAAAAATTATTTTTTGCCTACCTAACAACCATAACAACAAAAACATGAGGTTAGACATCATCTTTCAAGAAATTATCAAAGAAAACTTCCCTGATATTCTACAAGCAGAGGGTAAAACAAAAATGGAAAGAATCTACCAGAAGAAAAATTCCTAAGAGTATTTTAGTCGAATTGCAGAGGTCCCAAGTCAAGGAAAAAATAATGCAAGAAACCAGAAAGAAACAATTAAAGTATTGTGAAAACACAATACAGATAACATAGGTTTCATCAGCTTCTAAACTAAGGGATCAGAGGGCTTGGAATAGGATATTCCAGAGGTCAAAGTAGCTAGGATTAAATCCAAGAATCACCTGCCTAGCAAAACTGAGTATAATACCTCAGGCAGAAAAAAAATTGACATTCAATGAAATAGAGGACTTCTAAGCATTCTTCTTGAAAAGATTTTAGCTGAATTGAAAATAAAACTTTCAAGTACAAGAGTTAAGAGAAGTCTGAAAAGGTAAATAGGACAGAAAAGTCATAAGGGAATCATAAAAGTTGATATGTTTACATTCTTACTTAGAAAGATGATACATGTAATTCATAACTTTCTGAGTTAGTAGTTAGAGTCGGGTAGTTAGAGAAAATATACACACATATACATATACACACATACACATGTGTGTATACACTTATGTGTGTATACGCATATACATACATATACCTAATAAGTAAAATTAAGTGTTCAGTGGAATGTGTTGGGGAAAAAGTTCAAGAGAGAGGTAGAATTTATTAAAGCATCTCACATAAAAAGAGGCAAGAATGCTTTTGGAATGTAGAGGAAAGTGGGGGAGATGAGAGGGAATAAGTGAGCCTTACTCTCACTGGATTTGGCTTAAGGAGGGAATAACACATTCAGTTGGGTACAGAAATTTATCTTAACCTACAAGAAGGCAGGGGGAAGGGAAAAGGAGAGGGAAGATATTAGAAGGGGCAGCATAATGGGCAAAGGGGTAATCAGAAGCAAACACTATTGTGGGGGAAAAGGACAAGGAAGAGAATGGAATAAATGGAAGGCAGTACAGGATAGAAAGAAATATGCTTAGTCTTTTACAACAGACTGTTATGGAAGTATTTTGCATGGCTAAACATGTGGGACCTATATTGAATTTGTTGCTTTCTCAGTGAAGGTGGAAGCTTTGAAAATGAATGTAAAAATAGTTTTGGCATGCAGCTGAGAAATAAGTTATATAGGCAATGGGACACAGAAATCTATTTTGCCCTACAGGAAAACATATGGGAAGGGTATGGTAGAAGTGAGGGCAGATTGGGGAAAGGGTAGTTGGGGTACACACTGTCCTGGGGTGGCTGTAGGGGAGAGATCGGGAGAAAATTAGAAACTCAAAATCTTGTGGAATTGAATGTTGAAAACTGAAATTAAATAAATTATATTTAAAAAAACCTTGCAACTATGCAAAAACAAAACTAAGCCTTTCATTAACCACATCAAAAAAAAAAAAGAGCTATATCTGCTCTCAGTTCATCACTTTTGTAGATAGAGATGAGTAGCAGATTTCATCATTAGTCCAATGGAACTTTGTTTGGTCATTGTGATGGTGCACTTAGATGCCTGTGCTTGGAACTCAATTCCAAGATCACTTTTCTCCCTAGCCTCAAGACACTATCCCTGAAAATTTCTCCTTAGTTCAATGACACTAAACCTAACAGTTACTCATGAGTGGCCCAGAGGAAAATATTTATTTCTCTCCCTGGTATAATAATAAATCATACTTGTAGGAATTATTACTTTAAACTCACTTTGGACTAGCTCATAAAGATATTCAGTACCCACTGGACTATCAATACCAACTCCCTACCTCATTATATGCACGCTGGACCCTTCATTATGTGTATCCTAGACTAAAGACATACAAATGTTCTCTACATTGTCTTTTCTAACAAGACATTGATGGATGTCAGACTGGGCATTTCTCAGTCAGCCCTGACTATTAGTTGACTTAGTGACATTTCAGGCCTAAAACCCATTCCCACTGGGAAATCAAGTAATTCAATATTGGCTATATATGTGTAGTTTTGCAAATGACTTCAATACCAATCATGTTGTGAAGGACTAACAATATTTCCCTTCATCCTATCCTGCCCCCTATTTATTCTATTCTCTCTGTCGACCTTGCCTTACCCCTAAAGTGTTTACTTCTAATTATTCTTTCTTCCCATTTGCCCTCTCTTGTATCATTCCCCCACCCCACTTATTCCCTTTTCCTTTTAAGGGAGATGGGGAGAAAATTTGGAACTCAAAATCTTATGGAAATAAATACTGAAAACTAAAAATAAATAAATTTTAAAAATATATTATATCCGTAATCTCACATTCCCAAACATGAATGATGCCTCTTTTGACCATGCTGGCAAATAGAAGTTATAAAAAAATGGAACACAGCTTTTGAGCAAAACTCAGAAGCACAGTAAAAGGAATTACATTATGGTGATTTTACTTTTCACCACATTCAATCTGTGCAAAACAATAATTGTACATGGTGTACAATGTTTCACCAAATAATTATGAATGGAAACATTTCTTTTCTGCATAGATAGAAATTACATAAAAACCAACTATTTCCTGTTGTGTAAGTTTGTTGTCAATTAATGAACTCCTACCTCAATATCTGTGAATTTTGAGTTTATCAAACACTAGTACAGAGTACATATTTACTTCTGCATATTTTGCACTTAATTTGTTAAACTGATGAATCACCTATTTTTAGGGGTGGAAAAGAAGCAAAAGTCAAGTACATGCATAATAATCAGAGAATGCTTAAGCAAACTTTAGAATGGAACATTACTTTGATGTAAGAAATGAAAATAATATGGTGAAAAGAAATATATGAAGAAATTTATGAATTGATACAGTAAAATAGAATCAATAAACTAACATACAGAACTACCACAATGGAAATGGAAATGGAAAGAACAGCCACAAGCATTTGAAGCACATTTCCTAGAATTCCAAGGAAAAAGTTTGTCTACAAAGAAAAAACATAAGACCTCACTTTTTCAGATGTCTAAACAAGGATAACATAGGTAATTTCATATATGTACAAATATTTTAGTGTCTCATTTGCTTTTACTGTTTTATCTTCTCTCTTATTTTTAAACATATTCTTTATTATGAGACACTTTTCTATGATGAAGAACTGGGAGAAATTTAAGTTAAGTAAAAAAGAAATTTACTCATACAATTGGCTAAAACTTTAAATGTACAGATACAAAATATATTTGGTATATTTAAAATATTTGGTTTTTATGTAATTTCTATGCAGAAAAGAAATGTTTCCATTCATAATTATTTGGTGAAACATTGTACACCATGTACAATTATTGTTTTGCACAGATTGAATGTGGTGAAAAATAATATCACCATAATGTAATTCCTTTTACTGTGCTTCTGAGTTTTGCTCAAAAGCTGTGTTCCATTTTTTTATAACTTCTATTTGCCAGCATGGTCAAAAGAGGCATCATTCATGTTTGGGAATGTGAGATTAAGGTTATAATATATTTTTAAAATTTATTTATTTTTAGTTTTCAGTATTTATTTCCATAAGATTTTGAGTTCCAAATTTTCTCCTCTCACACATTCCAAACCAGCATGCATTCTGACTGCTCTTTTCCCGAATCTACCCTCCCTTCTATAACATCCCTCCCTTCACATATCCCCATATTCTTTCTTTTCTTGTAGGGCAAGATAGATTTCTATATCCCATTACCTGTGTTTCTTATTTCCCAGTTACATACAAAATCAGTTCTCAATAATCATTCCTTAAACCTTGAGCTTCAACTTCTTTCTGTTCCTCCCTCTTCACACATTCCCACTGGGAAATCAAGTAATTCAACATTGGTTATATATGTGTAGTTTTGCAAATGACTTCAATAATAATCATGTTGTGAAAGACTAACAATATTTCCCTTCATCCTATCCTGCCCCCTATTTATTCTATTCTCTCTGTAGACCTTGCCTTACCCCTAAAGTGTTTACTTCTAATTATTCTCTCTTCCTATTTGCCCTCTCTTGTATCATTCCCCCACGCCACTTATTCCCTTCTCCCCTAATTTCCTGTTGTGTAAGACAGATTTTCATACCAAATTGAGTGTTCATGTTATTCCCTCCTTAAGCCAAATGTGATGAGAGTAAGCTTCACTTATTCCCTCTCATCTTCCCCTTTTTCCTCCACTGAAAAAAGCTTTTCCTTGCCTCTTTTATGAGTGATAATTTGTCCCATTCCATTTCTTCCTTTCTCCTCCCAATATATTCCTCCCCTCCTATTCAATTCACCCTGTGCCCTCTGATTCTGTCTGTGTCTCTGTCTCTCTCTCTCCCTCTCTTTATATATATATATATATATATATATATATATATATATATATATATGTATGTGTGTGTGTGTGTGTGTGTGTGTGTGTGTGTGTGTGTGTGTATGTGTGTGTGTGTGTGTGTATAATCCTCCAACTCCCAAATAGTGAGAAAAGTTTCAAGAGTTACAAATATTATCTTTCCATGTAGGAATGTAAACACTTCAACTTTAGTAAGTCCCTTATGATTTTGCTTCTCTATTTACCTTTCCATGTTTCTCTTGATTCTTGTGATTAAAGTCAAACTTTCTATTCAGCTGTGATCTTTTCAGCAAAAAAAAAATGTTTTGAAATTCCTCTATTTCATTGAATAACCATTTTTCCCCTGAAGTATTATACTCAGTTTTTCTGGGTAGGTGATTCTTGGTTTCAATCATAGTTCCTCTGACCAGTTCCTCTAGTCTGGAATATCATATTTCAAGGTTGAATTCCTTAACCTAGAAGCTGCTAAATCTTGAGTTATCCTGATTGTAATTTCACAATACTCAAATTGTTTCTTTCTGGCTGCTTGCAATATTTTCTCCTTCACCTGGGAACTCTGGAATTTGTCTACAATATTTCTAGGAACTGTTCTTTTCAGAACTCTTTCAGAAGGTGGTTGGTGGATTGCTTCAATATTTACTTTCCCCTCTGGTTCTAGAATATCAGGGCAGTTTTCCTTGATAATTTCATGAACGATGATGTCTAGCCTCTTTTTTGATCATAAATTTCAGGTAGTCCTATAATTTTTCAGTGGTTTCTCCTGGACCTATTTTTCAGGTAGGTTGTTTTTCCAATGAGATATTTCACATTAACTTCTAATTTTACATTCTTTTGGTTTTGTTTTGTGAGTTCTTAGTTTCACATAACATCATTAGCTTCCATCTGCTCCATTCTAATTTTGAAGAACTATTTTCTTCAGTGAGTTTTTGAATGTCCTTTTCCAATCGGCTAATTCTGCTTTTTAAAGCAGTTTTCTCCTCATTGGCTTTCTAGGCCTCTTTTTTCCTTTGAGTTTTTCTGTTCTTAAAGGTGCTATTTTCTTCAGCATTTTGGGGGTCTTTAGCAAGTTGTTGACTTATTTTTCATGATTTTCCTGCATCACTCATTTCCCTTCCCTATTTTTCCTCCACCTCTCTTACTGGATTTTCAAAATCTTTGTTTGAGGTCTCCCATGACACGAAACCACTGAATATTTATTTTTGAGGTTTTGGGTACAGAAGCCTTGACTTTTTGTGCTTTCCTTTGATGGTATGTATTATTCTTCCTAATTTGAAAGGATGGAAGAAAATATCCGCTCACAAAGAAAGTAAGTTTCTGTAGTCTTATTTTTTTTTTCTTTTTGGGCATTTTTCCATCCAGTTATTTGACTTTTGAGTCCCTTGTCAGGAGGAGGGCATACTCTAGGGACGTTTAAGTTCTCAATTCCTCCAACGTGGCATAATCAAGAGAGATGAGTTTACTCCTCTTGAGGTCTGTGCTCTGGTCTGGGAGCTTCTCTAAGCTTTTCTGCCCAGGATCTGTGAGTGGAATTGCCTCTCCATGGCCTCCACCAGTTCCACCAGGCCCGCCCTCCAACTCACCCCAGGGCTGCCACTCAGGGCTGAGACCCAGATCAGCAGCTGAATTCCCCCAGGGGCTTTAAGCCAAGGGTTCCAATAATGAACTGGCCGTAACTGGAGCCCCTTGAGCTGGGGCCAGGGAAGGGGAATTTTGTTCCCTTCTCACCCAGGTGAAAGAACTTTCTGACTAGCCTTTGAAACTGTTCTGATGTTTGTGGGTTGAGGGATCTGATAACTGCAGCTGCTGCAGGTGGTGCCCTGAAGCTTGCTCTGGTCCTGTCCCTGCCATGCCACATGGCCAAGGCTGGGCTTTGCTCTGCTCTGAGACTGGTTCAACAGACCTTTCTTGTCAGACTTCCAGGCTAACTTGGGCTGGAAATCTCTTTTGTGGCTTCTGTTGCTCTAAAATTTGTTTAGAGTCATTTTTATAGGTATTTTATGGGCTGTGTGAGGGAGAGTTCTTACAGCTCATCCCTCTACTCTGCTATCTTGTCTCCCCCCCAAGGTTATAATATTAATGAACAGTATGCATAATAAGGAAACTTTTATATAAGGATATTGGTGTTCAAGATCTATAAGATTTATATATATATATATAATTTTGAACAAATCAAAGGAACACTTATACATAGAAATGGATTGAGAATTTATTAAAGAGTACAAATACATTTAGAGGTCTAAGGTGAGTTAGCATATGTAGTGAAAATTTAAAAAGAAATACAATACATCTTGTAATTATATCCAGAAATCTAGAAATTTTATTGTTTTTTTCCAACTCTGATTTTTTGATTGAGTGAGAAAAACTTGGTGTTTAGTTTACAATTAAATGATTTAGAAAAGGGATAGAGAATGTTTAATATTTCAACACTCATTGAGGTATTGTTATATGACCTACAAGAAATTAAGTAGTGTGAAACTCATGAACAAAGAAAACAAAGCATTAAATATTTGCTGAATTCAAGCTAATTTCAACACTCAAGTCAGGAAATATTTATTAAGCATATCTTTTATATTAGACACTATGCTAAATGCTGGAGCCCCAGCTGCAAAGAGAAAGTGTCTTTCTACAATGAGTTAAGATTTTATTAGGAGATGACAACATATAAAGGGAATTGAATCGTGATGGAGTCTAATGAATCAGAAGGTGAGCCAACAATGAATGAAAGATGACTAACCTGGGACCAACGTTCAAATAAAGGATTCAGGAGTAGCCCAATGAGAAAGTGGGACTAAATGGGAAGAAAGGTGTTCCAAGATGAAACATTCCATTAGGGGATATTAGAAACAAGGGGCATTAAAACAAAATCAAGGAGTAGATGTCAATGGAGTAGACTTCAGGTGGTACAGCAAAGAATATAGAATCTTCCTGGATTAAAAGGAATCAGAGAAATTTGTTTTTCTGCACTGTGCTCTTCTGGATTGAAACCATAAAGTTAAGTTTTAAGTTGAAGTTTTTTAATTGTTATTTAAAAAGTGATTTTTTTTTTAAAAAAAGCAAACTTCAAAATATTAGATTTTTCTAAAGTACCAAATTGAACCCTTAAGATGAATTTATTTTTGCAGGTACCAAAAATCGGTATGAATCAGCTTTAATATTTACTGATATAAAGTGCTTTCAAAATGAGAGTTACACCAAAGGAGTTTGTTCCCAAAGACAGCAATCAGTGAAGAAAATTTTTTTCTTTTAATTTCCTTAAGTCATTCTGTAAACCTCAGGGGAGAATAGAAGTATATATAAGCTTTAACAAGAACATACATCAAATTGATATTTCTTTAGCCAAAACTAGAGGAATAAAGAGGAAAAGATTCATTTTCAGTGTTTACAAAACATAGATTATAATTGTTTTTAATTAAATCTGCTTACATAACATCAACTTAATCTTTTTATTTCCAAATGTATTTTATTGTATGCTACATAAATCACAGCATAATACCTGTAATTTTTATCAAAAATAAAAATTAGATATACTATATTTAGAAAGAAAAGGACAGTAAGAATGAAGATAAATCCAATATATATTGTAAACATTATAGACTGTAGACATTTAGAATATGAATTTGAGTTTTAATGAAGTGATAATGATTTGGTTTCTGGCACAATGATTTATTAGAATAAAGTCCCAGTCATGATGTTGCTATTACTCTTCAAAGTCAAAGAAACAGACATTACAGCATGTCCCACTCAAACACATCATGATGATTAGATTGTCACTTAGGAAAACAAAGTGGATATAACTCCTTTCTGTTCTGGTGCCACAAGAAAACAGAATATATAAGACCAAATAAGAAATGCCAATATTCTCATTTGCTAGAATGATTAAGTACAAATGATAGAACTGTAGGATCACAGAGTTAGAAGGGACCTTGAAAATCATCAACTCCTGTCTCCCATATTATAGTTGAACAAACCACAGGCAAAGGAAGTAAAGTGACTTGTCCAAAGTCAGATAAGAAGGAAATGTCCAAAGATGTGTTTAAACCCAGGTATTTTGATGCTCCAACCAATGTCCTGTACTAGAACCACAACAATAAAGTAGGCAAAATATGAAATGGATTGAAAACTTTTTCATTTTCCCCTAGTGCGACATTATAAAAAATTTGGAAATAATACACTTTAACTTAAGAAAGTTTTTTATACTATTGTTTCTTAATGCTGTTCTCTAAATCACACATTTCTGACCAAAGAACCTCAGTCATTTCAAAGAAAAAAAAAAGAGCCTATATTAAACTTAATGATAGATGATATAGAAGAACTACTTAATTCAGAAGAGAGAAGTGTTGAGACCTGTGAGTTCATTAAAAAGCTTCACTTAACCACAAGCTACATACAATACACCTAATAATGAAATAGATACCAAAAATACAACCAATAGCCCAAAATATTTTGAAAATGGTGATAAGCATACTCAGATTGGAATTCACAAAATGTCTTTTTGACTTTGTTGATATGAATCCAAGTAACTGAACAACTATATCAAAACAGAATCATTAAGAAAGAATATTATTTACTGTAATCATTAAAAGGATACATTTACAATGTATTTTAGCATAGTAAAATGGAAAACAATCAAAAAGATATTAAAAAATACTGGATATACATGCAACACAGGATTCACAGTAACAATAGAAAGAAAAACACTATTATGGAGCAAAAGTGCCATCCATAAGAAACTTCCACATTAAGTCAATCTAGAGTTATAGCCAACAAACAAGGAATGGAAAAATGACTGTCATGCAGATTTTCTTATAGAAAAAGAAGCATCTGTCATGAGTATTTAGGATCACCTTTTGGACAACAGAAATTAAAAGAAATTATCTTTAGGGAATCTAGACTTAAGAAACAATTAAGACATGCAATAAAGTAGCAAAAACTGTGTACCCTTTTGGTCATATTTGCCAAAAAAAAATATTAAGTCACATGATACATAGAAAGAAAAGGTCAGGTTACTAGATTCTAAACTAAAATTGCTCTATTCTTCATTAACTAGTAAATAACAATAAATCTGAGTACTAAAAATATAAATAAATAAAAATATAAAATTCAAATGAATAGCTGTATTGGGATCAGAAGACAATTACAGAGAATTTTACTCAGAATGACCTGGGTACAATATTTATCCATAAAATTCTACTAATACTATATATAATATATATATATATATATATATATATATATATATATAGTCATAACCAACTACATGTAATCTAAGAAATACATGAGATAAAACATTCCAGAGACTAATAATATGATCAAATAAATAATAATAACAAAAGACTAGTATTTCTATTGTACTTACCACATAAAAAGACACTGTGCTATGCATTTTATAATTATCATCTAATGTGATCCTCATAAGCACACTACCAGGTATTAAAAACAAGGGGGAAAAGGATAGAGTATTTGTCACTCCTATTATCCTGTCTATTTGCTGGAGTTGTCACAAGGTGGCTTTCAATGATTCTCCAGATGAACTCATGTCCCAATAGTTATTGAATTACAAAGAACAGCCATTTAAACATTTGTGTAACAGTACCCTGAAATCTAAATGAGTGTGCATGCATATACATATGTATACATGTAGTGCCAATGCAAAAAGACCCTACAGTGACTATGAATATGCCAACATAGTTCTGAATCACAAAATATAATAGACTTTCCACATGGAAGATGAAATTAAAACATTTATTCAGATGCCAGAAAGCTAAATCCTAACAACAGAAAACCAAATCTATCATAGCAACAAAGAAATCTATATACAATAACAATGGAGGGAGCACTACTATCCTCAAGCCTTCCGTTTATTTGATTTCCCACAAACCAGCACCCTCAAATCACACACAGACTCCCTTAAAAAGAATCACAAACAAGCTCTCCCACTCATGCTAGTTGCTGCCTGCTCTCTCTTTCCCAGATCTGATTGCTCTGACTCATATCGTGCTCCACCCCTTCTTCCTCCCCTCATGCAGCAAGCTCCTCCTACCACAGGCTCATGTGACTCAGACTTCCATGTGACCCAGGCAGGTCACGTGGGCCTATTAATGTATGGGAAAGAGCTTCCCATTTAAATTACAATGACAATATGTAATTTAAAAATTGATGCATGATATAACATATAATAGAAAATATAATATATACAAATATATGTGCAAATGTATATATCTTTGTATGTGTGTAAATATGTATGTGTATATATTCACATGCATGTATGTATTATGTACAAATAGGCACACACATATACACACACACACATATATATACACATAATATATACATGTTTTGTATATGTTGTATAATTAACGCATTTAGTACTATTATGACCTCAGAAGGCATTGAGTTAAATGACCTTAGAGTTGGAATGGAGCTCAGAAGTCATCTAAAGTATCTAGATCTTCATTCTATATGTGAGTAAAATTAACCCCACATAAATTAAGTGATTTTCTGAAGGACATGTCAAAATTGTCATAATCAAAACAACAACTCCAACTAACATGTGCCAAACATGAGGCTAATCATTTTAGAAATGTTATCTCATTTAATTTATGCAACAACTCTAGTGGGTAGGTGCTATTATTGTGACCATTTTACAATCAGAAAACTGAATTAAATAGAGGTTAAATGATCTCCCTAGAGTCATATAGTTAGTAATCCAGTAATGAAGCTGAATTTGAACTCAGGTCTTCCTAACTCCAGGCCCAGTGCTCTATCTACTATAACACCTAAGTACCTCATAAAATATTCATAGGTAGTACATAGTAAACATTCAAATGAGTTCAATTACTTTTGATGACAGTCAGGTTGTGATGTGATGGGATGTCTCAAAGTACTTCCAAAGACTCAGGCCCACTCCAAGTCAGTTAGAGAAATTTATTGTGGCTTTGAGGTTTCATGTTCTGGTGAATGGCTAAGTTCCTTAGAGGAACTAGCAATTCCAAGAAGGCGAGACAATTTGATAGAGGATATGATGCTGATTACACAATCAAAATTTACATAGAATATAAGAATGTGATTAATATTGAAAGGACAGAAAAGGTTTGTTAAGGGATTAGGTAATAAGGGAGGGGGTTCCCTTCTATGATTCAGTGGTAAAACATCCTGGTCTTGCTACTTTAAAACAGGCTAGCTATTGTGGTCCTGTCTGGTCAATATGGATAGTTAGATATTGTGGTAATGTCTTGGGCTAAATGGATCATGTGATTGTGGCTAAGTACAAGAAACCCCCTTTTCAAATATGTGAATTGCCAGTGAGTATGCTGTTCAGAGTGGACCATAAGGAAGTTAGAATATTGGAACTGGGGGCAGTTTTATTAGGATTCCATCAATTTAATTCCAAAACCATTTTTTTTTTCCCACAGAGCAACAAAGCAAAAATAGTGCCTAATCTCTCTAAAATTCTGATGCCAACCATAACCCTCAGGCAGGCACATTGATTAAGTCATAATTATCTCCACCCTTTAAAAGGACTTGTGCAAAATACTCTATGATTGGCAGGAATGCCAGATCATACTGAAAATAACAAAAATAGTCAAAACTTTTATGTTTAATAGGAGAAAAATAAATTTCTCCAAGCTATTTTTTTTCCCATGCACAGTCTATCAGTAAATACTTATTAAGTGGAAACAATCAATAGAGGAAGGCATTAGATTTTGAAAGTCTTCTTGTAGAAGCCAGAATTTTAGCTGAAATCTGAAGGAAACCAGGGAAGAAATGATAAGTCCACTCTGGTCAAAAATGTTCAAGTGGTTCCCTACTATGTATTAATTAAAACTAACTGCTCTGACTTTCAATACTTTTCACAGTGTGATAACATTCTACTTTCTAGCCTTGTGTATTATAATACTCTCAGCCACTGATTTTATTCTGTGACTCAGATAAATATGCTCCCAAGCTCTTTTTGCTCTGAAATAGGATATACTTTATTGCCTCTATGTAAAAGTGCATGTTTCTTCCTAGTTTTGGAATATCCTCTATTCCACTTTTTCCAGCTGGATTCACAATATATGTATAAGCCATATACCCTCATTAATATGTAATAGACTTCTTCTCATCTAACCTTTGTACCTTTACCAGAGGGCATAATAACTATCTCTCTTTATTACCTTTCTTTGTATTCACAGAATTTAGCATGATGTCTTGCTTAGAATAAACAATAAATATGTCTTCTTGATGATGGTGACAAATGTGGTCAATCTAAAAAAAACCAATCAATGAATTACTCTCTATACTTTATTATTGAATACTTATTCTGAGGCAGAAATGATAAAGAAAATTCAAAGGATGTAAGGCAGAGGACATTACTGCAAGAGAAACTATGCTGTGCATTATTTTCAAATTGATTGTGAGAATGATCTATATTCATAGTATTTGCACTTGAAGGTTCTTTTGCAAAAGATCAATATGAAAGTAGCACAGTTGTTATGATTCTTTTTCAGAGAGCTATATAATAGAGTCAAATGTGTAGTTTATACCAAGTTTCTATTGGACCTACCCAAAAAGAGGTCATTCAAATTCTGCTTCAAGTCCTCAGTTGACAAAAACACATATGAAAGATTTCTGACTTTGAGAGGGTCACGTTTTGTGAAAACTTTCATGATAATATTTTTTTTCCCTAATGACCCACACTCAGAAGCACTGATCTTTGGCAAGGATTGTCTAACCTATCATCTGAAAGCTGAGCAAGACAAGGTAGAAACAGCCCTTGAAATTAACCATGCCCTGATTCCTGCCCTTGTTGTCCCTCAGACCACAACATGAAATGAACTTACAGATGAGCTGGTGGGTAAGATTTAAATAGAGGTCAACGAGAAGCCCATTATCTATCTCAAGTACCACTTCAAGTTACTTTAGGAGACAATGAGATTCAAGTAGGCTAGTCAATGAAATACAAAACTAACGGGGGGGGGGTGCCCCCTCCACCCAGATGAAGGGGGAGTAAAGGGTAAACTATGGAAACCCCCTGGTCATCTCATCTCCCTCACCATGACAGGTTTTACTCTACAAGAATCCCTAGCCTCTCCTAGATGGGGGCATCTTCTTTAAGTGGAATGCGTCCCCCTTAAGCTGGGGTCTCTTTCAAAGACCCATCTCCCTTAAGCTTGCTCTCTTAGGGGTCTACATTTAGCTGTGTCTTCCTCAAAAGGTGGAGGAGCTTGCTTGGTGTGTGGTGTTACCCCAAATAAATGCCTTTATTTTACTTGGAGACAGCCTGAGCTAATTCTTTCAAGATGATCTTGTACCTCAACATTTTGTGACGCCCCTGAAATTCACCACTGGGTACTTGACTCTTCCCAGGGAAGGCCCTAGGGTCCTACTTCTAAAGCATAAACAGACAGCCTCTGGGAGCTAGGAACAGCCAGAGTTTTCTGGGGTTTCCAGGTTGTGAAAGCTATAGATCATGGATTTCAAATTGAACATTAAATTATAGCCTGTCTGCTCCAGTTGACTCACTTTATGCATAAGAAAAATAAAGCTAGGAATGGAGAATTGATTCAGGTTACTTAGGATAGTGATGGTAGTAGTGTGGTATTTAAGTGCCAGTGGACTTGGAATGAGGAACATTCAAGTTCAAATTTCCTTTCAGATGCATTGCATAGTTCTTGTAAATTCATATAACATCTAAGGGTCTCAGTTCTAAATCAATGATAGTAAAGAGCAGAATTGTATTCTCATCTTCCTTCTGTTGATGATCTATAGTTTTGGTTTCCTTTAAACATAGCTGTCCCCACATTTTCTCCTCATTACACTGTATATTCCTGATTTAAGGAATCCCTTTTGCTTTTCTTTGTAAACTGAAGTTTTTTCATGTAAGTAGGCACTTTATAAATGTTTATGGATTGATAAGGGCTCCTGTCTCCTCCTCCACTTACTACTGCTCCTCATCTTCTCAATTAAATTCCCATTCAATTGAGAACAGTGTAGTGACAGGCACAGCCTTCTTTGCCAAGAGTCAAGTATATCCCTAGGACACAAGAATGAAACGACTTGTATATCCACTTACTCCCTATTACATATGTGATGAAACTGAAGTTCCAAGAAATTAGGTGGTTTTGCCAACTCTGCCTCACTTAAATCCATTCCATGGGCAAGTAGAGATATTACCTTCATGATGTCATTGGTTGTCTTTGAAAATGAAGGACAAACAACACATTTTAAGGGTTCTTCATGAGATCTCTGCAGAGGGAGAAGGATTTCCAGAGCAGGTAGTGTGAGTTAATTTATTTCTTATATTTCTTACATGTGTGCCTCACTGATAGGGTACTTGGGTGCATATGCTTGGACCCCAATTCTATAATCCCATTTCTCTTTAAAAAATCACATTTCTCCTTAGCCTCAAAACACTGTCTCAGACAGTTCCTCTCCAGCCCAAGGACATAGCCTGCCCCAGCAGCAACAGTTATTTCCCTTCCTGCTAAAATAGCCAGCTGTACCTATAGAACCTATTAGTCTGAACCAGATGTGTACTAACTGAGCTGGCTATGTACTGGTTCATAAAGACATTTGCTACTCACTGACCAATCATATGTATCCTAGACTTAGACATACCTATACTTCCTTATATTTATCTTATCTAACAAGACATTGATGAGATCAGACTGGTATTCCTTAGTCAGTCCTGACTGTTAAGTACACTTAGTGATGTTTCAGGTTTAAAACCATACCTCCATGTAGCCACACCCCTCCTTGGGCTATTTCTCAATGAACTCTGGGTAAAATACCTGTTCAGTCGATATCAAGAGTGCATGTTCCTTTAAGAACTAACCACTCCTTAACCACTTTCTAATCTCACCCTGAATCATCCAGTTTGCATATTTGGCACAGGTTTTACTATAGAATACTCTACATAACCTTTACCTGTATCCCATTCAAATTGCAGGTTCTCTAAGAACTCTTGACCACTGAAAAGTGTAATAAATCTTTACCTTCATCTCAGAAATACTTAAATCTGTGAATTCATTTCAGGCGACCTGCCCCTGTCTAATCCCCTCCTTCCAGCCCTCATCATCACTACTATTGTGGTTGAAATTTAAGCTTACTCTATGTATGCTATGTGTATTTATGGGAAGGAGTCAACCAGATTCCCAGAAAAATGATTTTTATTAACTGTCTTTATCATGTTATCTAAAAGGTAGTGGTAGTAACAGTAGTAGTAGTAGTAATCCTCTGAGGAATCAACCTGCCAATATGACAGGAGTTGAGGAATTTTGCTGTTTTTCCTCCTTCTTCTCCTTCCACTTCTTTATCTTTTCCTTTTTTTTATTTTTTTCAAAAAGCAAGGACTATTTACTTTTGTCCTAATAGTTTTCACTTTTCGTTTCTTCAAATATAGCTTGGAAAATGACAGATTTTAGAAGGCCCATTGTATTTTAAATGGCACTACCTGAGTACACCCAAATCACTCTGGCTTTCATTTAATGGCCAATAACAGCCCCATTCCAAGCCTCTATGACTCATAATTTAGGTTTTGTTGGCTTAGATTAAAATGATTGTAAAATAGTCTCTGTTTCATTTTTCAAGAAACTCCAGTAAGTATGCCCTTCTCTGACTGATGTCTTTATGATAAGCCTATTGGGCTCTTGTTTGTTTCAGTTCCTACCTATCCTTGAGTCATTGAACAGGCATAGCCATACACAAACTGGGACCTGGAAAAGACTTTAATTTGGAAAGGCCACTGCATTCTGGACCATTTCCAGTGATTTTGGCTTTTCTCTTGCCACTGGACTTTGATGACTCTGGAGGGGAGTGAAGTTGATGACTTTGCTGCTCTGCCTAATTTGAATCCAATCCATGGGCAAGTTAAGACTTTACCCTAATGGTGTTGACAGGGAAAAGGACCAAACGAACACTTTCACCCCTTGCCCCAAAAGAATTTCAGTACCATAGGTCCTGGAAAACCCCACCTTCAACTCTTCTTGAATCTTCCCGTTTCATTTGTCTTTTTATGCCCAAATCCATTACCCTTAACTTAGCCAAGCTCTCCACAGTCTGTTACCCTCAGATTGTCTTAGGCTACTTCCCACTCCTGATCCTATCAAAATCCCATTTTCTTGGTTGCTAGTGTCTGGCCTCTAGTCACCTAAGGTCCTGGACACTTCCATCAAGACCCTCCCTAAATTTCGCTTCTAGTTACCACAGACGACTTGGCCAACCCTAGATCACTCCCTTAGTCTTTCTGTATATAAGATTCATCTTGCCTCCATGAAAATGCTCAGATTCAGTCTAGCTCAGATTCTATCTATCCAGTTTGTCTATACAAGTTTCACAAATGATCAGATTCCTCAAGTGTCTACACAGTATGGTGGATCATAAATAAACTTTGTTTTTCTTTGGCTGAAAGATGGATTGAGTTGAATTCATTTGAGTAAGACTCAGCATGTCTGTATTTTGGGGTTCTGAGCACCCCTAACTTCAATAGTGTCACTGGATCTCTTCAAGAATGAAGAATAAATAATAACAACAAGGATTAACTATTTTTCATAAAAATTTATATGTTTCAGATATTATAAGTTACATTAGTTTTGAGAAAAATTCCAAAATCTGAAATATTTTTGGAAGAGTCCCTCCTTCATGAGGTAAACATCATTATATGAAGCTTAACAGAAAACGAGTACAGAAACAGAAAATAGCAGGTAAGCTATTTGCAGATAGGATGGTTAGGTTCAGATATATATCAGTAAGCACAGACATGACTTGCACTTGACTTTATTTTGAGTGAGGGAGGGCTGTTCAAGGTCACCAGCTTCACTTTCTCCTACTGAGCTATCTGGATTCAGTGACCAGATATTCATCAGAATGACAGGACACAGCCGAGGATGCAAAGGGAGATCTTGGCCTGATAGACTAAGGCTTTTCAGGTACTCGCTTAAAGTGAGATAATGCCCATTCAGTGAATAGCCATCTTTAAAATGCAGTCAGGAGGAAGGCCACTTTAATAGAAAAAAAAATAGATAGATATATAACACTGGGAGGGGTAGGAACCTCAAGGTTTATGTTCTGAAGAGAAATTGTTGCTACTGGCATTCACTGAAAGCCAGGAGGGTCCAAAAACAACCACTGAGTGGAGTTTGGGCAGGGACCCGCTGTTGTTCAATGCATGGACTTCAGAGTGCATTGGTTCTAAGGTTTTATGGGAGACAAGAAAGAAAGAAGGGAAGGGAAGAAAAGGGAAGGGAAGGGAGGGGAGGGGAAGAGAGGGAGGGAAGAAGAGGAAATGGGAGGGGAGGGAAAGGACAAGGGAGGGGAAGGAAAGGACAGGAGAAGGGAGGGGAGGAGTGAGAACAGGAGGGGAGGGGAGGGAAGGGAATCTAATCAATGTACCCCAAGTTAACTGGGAAGCTTCTGGCCATCAAAATTTACATTCATTTGGAGAAGAGAAGGAAAAAGTGAGGGCTAGGTTGAGAAGGAAGATGAGCGGAGTTACCCAGATAGCTGGGTCCCCATTTAGGCAGTTCAGTATACTCACAGTTTGTGTTCTTCCTTGTTTTTCAAAGAGAACCATGGCATCAGAGAAATGATGACATGACTTGCACTTGACTTTGTTTTGAGTGAAGGAGGGCTGTACAAGGTCATGAGCCTGACTTTCTCCTCCTAAGCCATCTGGATCCAGTGGCCAGATATTCATCAGGATGACTGGAGATGGATCAGGATGCAATGGGATATTTTGGCCTTTAGACTAAGGTTTTTTCAGGTACTCACTTAAAGTAAGGCAATGCCCCTTCAGCAATATGCCTCTTTAAAAAGTAGTCAGGGGGATGTCTCCTTCAATAGAAAAGAAAAAAAAATAAGTTGACAAATCATACTGTGAGGGCAGGAGCCTCAGGGTGCTGGGAACACCAAAATGCAAAGATAAAGTGCAAGGGTTTGCCTCAAAAGAATTTGAACACTCAAGCCTTCTTTCAGTCCAAGTAATGAGTTTATTATAACACCAATGGAACTGCCCCGGAGTTCCAGTGAGTCTGTGCTATTTGTGACACCAATGCAAGCAGGCCAGATTTTAAGAATCTATGCATTTGATGATGAAAAGATGGATATTTTTATGTCGACTATGGAAGATCTGGATGGGATCTAGGAGCGGCAAGTTGCCTGGGTTTGTCAGGAGGTAATCAAGAAAAAGGGGTCTAAATTAGATTAAGGAATATCAAATAAGCAAATTAAGAAATCAAGGTGGGCTGGTACAGGCCAGGTACCTCAGGTAAATTCCATGGACTGGGTCTTGTAGGAAAATCCAGGGCCTTTTAGAGGTCCATCATTTGTGCCCCATCAGACAGATATGAACTGACAGTTTGACAAATTAATATGTTGCCCAGCAATGGATAATTGTTATATTTGAAAATAACCAATTGAATTTAATATTTGCATGGTGCATAAACCTTAGCTGAAGAAAGTAAACTTAAACTACTGTACATTATAAACAGCACATTATTTATCAAGAAGATAAATTGTCTATTAGTCTCTATAGTCTCCATTCTCTTTAACACATCAAGGGAAAATGACAAGAAGAAAGGAACACGAATTAAACCACTCCATTGTATAAAACTTACCTGAAAAATAACTTGACCCTTGGGAGAAGTATCATGAGTTATTGACGCACTTTTTTTATGTTCAGAAACTAGTTTATTTCTCACAAAAGTCCAAATCAATTGCATTTTTACATCTAAACAATAAAACAATGCAACTGAATCATAAATATCTTATTTCAAATGTTATTTATGTCTAATGAATCCCAAGGAAGGAAGGAAGGAAGGAAAGAAGGAAGGAAGGAAGGAAGGAAAGAAGAAAGGAAGGAAGGAAGGAAGGAAGGAAGGAAGGAAGGAAGGAAGGAAGGAAGGAAGGAAGGAAGGAAGGAAGGAAGGAAGGAAGGAAGGAAGGAAAGAAGAAAGGAAAAGGAAGGAAGAGAGGAAATAAACATGTATTAAATGCCTCAATGAGTCAAAGGATATATGCTGAAGAAACAAAAATCTATCACTTTAAAATTAGCTCTTGGCACACTTGCTCAATAAGAGTGAACCAGTTTATAATATAAATGCTGTGCCTTCTGTGTTTCAGCAAAGATTAAAATTATGTAGTAGTTTATAATCACATTTATATGGTTCCTCTGAATGGGTAGTTATAAGAAAGCCTTGAGAAGAAAGTTATTGGAAGTGGTAATTTGAGTAATGTAATTGTTTTTAGGAGAAGAAACCTTTATAAACATCATAAAAGCACTAGTATTCCACTTGGCAAGAATGTTAGGCAGGTTAGTTGCTTGTTGACTTGAATTCTTTGAGGACAATTTGCTACATGATTTCTTAATCTTTCTACACTGACTACTTTGCACTTGTTTCCAGATATCCTGGGTCACACTTCATCCGGAATTTTTCTGCTTTGCACAATACTGATGTTGGAACTGGTCGAGATGACTTTATATACTATCCTAGTTATGTTATTGTGTTTCTTCAAAGACATGTATTTTAACATAATGGCTGCATTGGTAACCAGATTAGCCATTTCTGCCAGTGCAGTCTTTTTCTTCCATTATAAAAAAAAGTAACATCCATGAGTAAGTATTCTTAGTTCATTTTAGTAATTCAAACTATTATCACAGATGTTTAATAGATATCATACAAATAAAATGTTGTTGAATGAATGATAAAGCAATGAATGGGTTAATCTGGATCATTTCTTGATTATTTTCATTGCTTCAAAAATTTCTAAATTCACTTAAAATTTTTGTGTATTTTTCTAAAACACTAAACTTATCATATTTAAAGGAGACATCCTTTAAAGTTAGAGAGTCAAGAGAATGCAGCAGTATGTCAAACCAGGTTAAGGAAAAATAATTAAGAAAGGAATGCTCTCTTTCATAGTATAACTTTCAGGAAAGTCAAGGAGAATGAGCATAAGGAAAAAAAAAAAACTCTTGCAATTTGTCAATTTATAATTCATTAGTTACCTCCTTTCCTCTTTGACCTGACTCCCTGCTAGCCCTTCAATCCAGTGTATACATGAGTCCACCAGTGGGTATGGGTATGTCCTCTTCTCTGACCAGTGCATAATGCTGATTTTTATCAGCTTCATCTCATTCCTGAGCACTGACTTCTATCCTATTTATTATTTATTTCAGGCCCTTGATGCATCAGAAAGCTACAAACTGGAACAAGTCATAGACGAATATTATACAATGAGATACAAAGCCACTAGAATTAAACATGTAGTTTGATTCATTTAGACAGAAGTGACTTGATCTACTTGGGAAGCTTATGTCTGATCTGAAAACAATAATAACAATAATAAGATTTGTGTATACTTGATTTTGCAGCAAATTGTACTCATTACTTTGGAAAGATGGCTGGAGATTATAGGATTTTGCAGTGGAGTAGATATTCATAGTTTCCATAAATATCAATCTGAAGGATTAAATTTTTCTGAAGGTTCAAAATACCATAAGCAAAAGTTCTGTAATTAGGAAAGTGTTTTTGGTGTATAACTTTGTGTGAATTTCTCAAAACTTTTCCCTTCCAAGCAGGAATAGATCTACCTATTATTTGACCTTTACAAGCTGACAGTAGTGATTGCAAATGTGAGAAATAAGGAGACTTGGGAAAATTATTTTAACTGTTTTCTGAAACATTTTTGCCATTTTCAAATAAGAAAGTGAAATGAATATCATACTAAACTGCCTTATGCTGAAAACGTTAGTGCCAAGAAAATCCTTTTGGAATCTATGCTCTTTACTCACAAGTACAGGCAATCTTAACTATGTGTTAAGAGGATTATTCAGTTTTTGAATGGAAATATGAAGTGATGGAAGGACATTTGGTCCTTAGAGTTAAAAGTCCTAGACTGGAGTCTTAACTAGCTCATTTATCAACTATTTGACCTTGGATACTCTCTGGATCTCATTTTCTCCATTTGAAAAATTGGTGGATTGAACTAGATAAGGTGGTCCTTGCTAATGATCATATTATATGAAAGCTTGAGTTGTTTTGAATACACATGAGAAATAAAAAAGCATTCATCTAATTGAATATAAAGTTGTCCCAGAAACCATACTACATGCTTGTTTAGCTTTTAGGACACATTATTCTTCATCATTGTTCATTTTGGCACCAAAGTACGTATTGTCACAGAAAAAACAAGGAGTATTTTATTTTTTTTGTAATAAAAATTTATTTAACTTTTTACATTCATTTTCAAAAAATTTTGGGTTCCAAATTTTCTCCCCTTTTATCCCCTCCCCCCACCCCAATACATTGAGCGTTCTAATTTTCCCTATCACCAATTTGCCCTCTCTTCTATCATCTTTCCCTTCTCTTGTCCCCATCTTCTCTTTTGTCCTGTAGGGCCAGATGACTTTCTATTCCCCATTGACTGTATTTCTTATTTCCTAGTAGCAAGAACAATACTAAACAGTTGTTCCTAAAACTTTGAGTTCGAAGTTCTCCCCATCCATACCTCCCCACCTATTCCCTTTGGGAAGGCAGGCAGTTAAATATAGGCCCTATCTGTAGTTTTGCAAATGACTTCGATAATAGTCGTGTTGTGTAAGACTAACTGTATTTCCCTCCATCCTATCCTGCCCCCCATTGTTTCTATTCTCTCTTTGGATCCTGTCCCTTCCAGAGTGTTGACTTCAAATTGCTCCCTCCTCCCATTGCCCTCCCTTCCATCATCCCCCACCCCCTTGCTTATCTCCTTCTCCTCCACTTTCCTGTATTGTAAGATAGGTTTTCATACCAAAATGAGTGTGCATTTTATTTCTTCCTTTAGTCGAATATGATGAGGGTAAACTTCTTGTTTTTTTCTCAGCTCTCCTCTTTTTCCCTCCACTAAAATGTCTCCTGCTTGCCTCTTGAATGAGATATAATTTACCCCATTCCATTTCACCCTCTTTCCTCCCACTACATTTCTCTGTCACCATTTACCTTAATTTCTTTTAAGATATGTCCTATCCAATTCAACTAAGAATATCCTATTCAATTCACTCTGTGCTCTCTGTTTCTATATGTGTGTGCATGTGTGTGTGCGTGCACACGTGTATGTGTGTGTGTGGTCCCACCAACTACCCAGATACTGAAACATTTTAAGAGTTACAAATATTGTCTTTCCATGTAGGAATGTTAACAGTTCACTTTTGGTAAGTCCCTTATGACTTCTCTTTGCTGTTTACTTTTTCATGCTTCTTCTCATTCTTGAAAGTCAAATTTTCTTTTCAGCTCTGGTCTTTTCATCAAGAATGCTTGAAAGTCCTCTGTTTCATTGAAAGACCATATTTTCCCCTGAAGTATTATACTCAGTTTTGCTGGGTAGGTGATTCTTGGTTTGAGTCCTAGTTCCTTTGACTTCTGGAATATCCTATTCCATGCCCTTCGATCCCTTAATGTAGAAGCCCAGCTAGTGCTTGGAGTCTGAGACTCAAATGGGCTTTCTGCAGCAGGCGTGGCTGCTATTCAATGTGAGCTTAAGTTCTGGTACTTCGGTGGGGGCAGGGCCACCTCCCAGGCTCAGTTCCCTCAAGGGCTTTATGCAGAGACCTTCAGTAACGGCCTTGAACTTCTGCCTCCTGCTCAGGGAGTCCCAGGCCGCTGCTGCTGCCTCTGCGGCTGACTCTGACGCTGCCTCTGACGCTCCGTTCACCACTTCTTCCCTGAGGGGCCCGAGTCACTGAGACACCCCGCTCCCCTCAGCCAGCCCAGAAGTCTCTCTCACTGACGTGTAGCGCCTGTGGGTGGAGGGACCTTCGCGTATACCGGAGATTCCATCCCTGAAGCCTGCTCGGATGCTCCTCTGGGGCTGCACTTCCAGGGCAGCACAAGAGTGGGCTCCGCTTTCCAAGGGTGACAGACCCCTGGGGACCGCTCTCCAGGGCTCTCTGGAATGGAAATATTTTCCACTGTGTTTCTGCATGCCTTGCAGTGCTCCAGAATCTGTGGGGAGTTCTTCTTGCAGGAAATATATGGGCTGTGCGTTCGGAGTTAGCATATGTGAGTCTTTCTACTCTGTCATCTTGGCTCCACCCCACAAAACAAGGAATATTTAAAGAGAAGTTATAAAGGTGAAATTTACAGGTCTTGGCAAATGATTAGACATGGGGGAGGGGAGTGAGAAATATGGAGAAGGTTAGAATGACACTTATGTTGTGAGAGGATGTTGCTGCCCTTGACAATAATAAAGAAGTTAGGAACAAAAGAAGTTTGGGGAAAGTGAGTGAGTTCAGTTTTTGCCATCTTGAGTTGATGAATTCCAACCTTTTCTTTTTTTTTTTTTTCAGGTACTTTTCAAACAACTGTCCTCAGAGGACAGCTTAAAGTTGGATAGATATATTTGAGATATTCATCAGCACAAAAACGGTAATTACTTCTATGGAAGCTGTTAAGATCAGCAATTGAATTATGACTGAGTGATAGATGTATGGAGAAAATTTGGAAGTATCAGTGGGGAACAACGAGTATTCCAACTTTCCCATTCTTCAGACTACAGAATTATTGGTAAAGTGAGATTATAGACATACATATGCACAAAATGGGCTTAATTAAAATAGTTAGAGAAACTATATTTGTTAAAAGGCATCATATACAATAAAATGATAACAATATCAACATATATACAGCAAGTGTTAGATCATTCAAATTCTTAAAGAAAAAGTTAATTGAGTTATAGGAGGAAACAGACAATAAAACTCTACTGGTAGGTTAACTCAACTTTTCCCTCTCAGAACTATATGAATCTAACCATTATATAAGCAAAAAAAGGCAAGGAGATTAATAGAACATTAGAAAAACTTGATATAAAAGATCTCTGGAGAAAACTGAATGAAAACAGAAAAGAGTATGCCTTTACTTGGCTGTATATTGAAAACCGAACCTTCACAAAACTGACGTTGCATTAGGGCAAAAAAACCTCAAACCAAATGCAGAAAAGCAGAAATATTAAAGGCATCCTTTCAGGTCATAACGTAAAAAAAAAAAAATACATTCAATAAAGGTTCATGGACACACAAATTGAAAATTAAAAATTAAATAATTTAATCCTAAAAAATGAATGGGTCAGAGAACAAATCATTGAAAGAATCCACAACTTCATTAAAGATGAAGACAATAATGAGACACCAAACAAAAACATGTGGGCAGTACTTAAGGAATTAAAAAAATGTAATAAAGAATAAATTAAAATCCCCATTTATACAGTAGAATAGAAGTTTTGAAATCAAAGGAAAGATTAATATAATTGCAAGTAAAAATAATGAACAAAATTGAACCAAATAATATAAGTAGGAGCAGGTTTTATGAGGGAAAACAATAAAATAGATAAGACATTCATTAATTTGATTAAAAATAAGGAAAACAAGAAAACCAAATTACCACTATAAAAAATGAAAAGATTGAATGCACTATCAGTGAAGATGAAATTAAAGGAATTATTAGGAGACATTTTACTCAATTTTATGACAGCAAAACTGATAAACTAAATGAAATAGATGAACATTTACAAAAATATAAACTTCCCAGATTAACAGAAGATGAAATAGAAAACTTAATTAACTGCATCTTAGCAGGGAAAATATCCCCAGGACCAGATGGATCTACAAGTGAATTCTACTAGAGATTGAAAGAATAATTAATTCCAATACCATGTAAGCTACCTTGAAAGAAAAAAAAAATTCAAAAGGAGTTCTCTCAAAGTCCTTCTATGAAACAACTATGATTTAGATATGCAAACCAGGGAAGAGGAAAAACAAAGGGAATGACAGATCAATTTCCTAATGAATATTGATGGAAAAAATTGTAAATAAAATACTAGCAATGAAATTACAGCAATCTATCAATAAGATCATCAATTGTGGCCAGTTGGGTTTTATACCAGGAATGTGAGCTGGTCCAATTTAAAAAAAAAAAATAATAAGCAAAATTGACCATATCAATAACAAAACAATAAAAATCATATGATTATCTCCACAGATACAGAAAAGACTTTTGACATTTCTATTAACAACAACACTAGAAGCCATAGGACTAAGTGGACCTTTCTTAAAATCATAAGTAATATATATCTAAAATCAAAAGAAAACATTGTCTGCAATGTGGATAAACTAGAAGTCTTTCCAATAACATTAGGGGCAAAGTAAGGATGTTCGGTATCATCACTATTCAATATTGTACTAGAATTCTACCTATAGCAATAAGACAAGAAAAAGACATTTAAGGAATAAGAATATCAGTAAGCAAACAAAACCGTAGGTAGAGAGCTCTACAGAATCACTGAAAAAAATCAAAACTATTAAATACTTAAACAAGATTGATTATAAAATAAATCTTTTTAAAATGGTATATCTATAAATCACAAATAAAACCTAGCAGGAAGAGATATAAAAAGTAATTCCATTTTAAAAAAAAGTCAAAAATATAAAATACTTGGGAGTCTACCCACTGAGACAAATTCAGGAGTCAAGAGTATAACACAATTATAAAACTCTCTTCACTCAAATAGAGATCTCAACTATTAGAAATATGGGTTTTTCATAGACAAGTCAAAATTATTAATATAACAATTCCATATAAATTAGTTTAATTATTCAATATCATTCCAATCAAACTACAAGTTAGTCATTTTGCAGTTCTAGGAAAAAATGATAGCAAATTTCTTCTGGAAAAACAAATCAATAAAAAAATGTGAAAGAAGGTGGCCTAGCAATTTTGTATTCCAAACTGTATTATAAAGTAGGAACCATTAAAACAATCTGACCTGGGCTATGAAATAAAGGGCTAGATCAATGGAATAGATTAAGTACCCAACAACAATCATATTACTCTCAACTTTGACTAAACCAAAGATCCAATCTTTGGAGGCAAAAACTTGCTACGTGACAAAAGTTATGAGAAAACTTGAAAACAATTTGAAGGAACTAAGTATAGATCAACATCCTACAAAGTATAGCAAGATAAGGTTATTATGGGTATGTAATTTAGAAACAAAGGGTGATATCACAACTAAATTCAAAGAGCATGGAAAATTTAGCCTGCCAAATCTATGAATAAGAGAAAAGTTTATGAGCAAACAAGAGATAGAAAGGATCACAGGATATTTACTGAACAATTTTGAGTATGTGAAATTAAAGAAGTTTTCACAGAAACAAAGCTACAGGCAGCCAAAATTGAGAGAAAATTTGGAAATTGTAAAAGTATTTTCTGGTTTCTCTAAGAAAGACCTCATTTCTCAAATGTATATGATATGCAGTCAAATTTATAAAAATACACTCTATTTCCTCACTTGATAAATGATCAAATGATATAGCAGTTTTCAGATGAAGAAATCAAAATATATTTAAAATGCTCTGTTTTCAGATGAAGAAATCAAAATATATTTAAAATGCTCTAAATCACTATTGATTAGAGAAATACAAGTTCAAAAACTCTGAGATACCTCCTCACACCTATCAAATTAGCGAATATGGGAAAGGAAAAGGACAAATACTGAAGGGAATACGGAAAAGCAGGGACTCTAATGTACTGTGGGTGAAATTGTGAACTGGTCCAACCACTCTAAAAAAAAATGTAACTGCTGAATGGGTCATAAAACTGTGCTTAATACTTTTTGATCCAGCAACCCAAAATGACATCACTATGCTAAAGTCAAGTTTCAATGTGTCTGACTGTGGCTGATCAGACCAATGCAAACTTGAAATGGTCTACCACTGGTCAGACACAAGTAATCCGTGTGAACATTTGAGGTGGGTGCTCTAAATTTGTTCATCCTGCATTTCCTTTGAGCTGTTTCAATTCTGCTTTGCTCATAGAGCATAGCACCTTCCATGATGTGGGCACACCATGATGAGTGATTCTATGACAGTGTCTTCCAAGTCACACAATGAATTGCAAAGTTCTTGAGGGAGACTTTGAGAGTGTCCTTCTATTACTTCTTCTGACCACCAAGTGTTCACTTGCCCTGTGTCAATTTTCCATAAAATAGTCTTTTTGGCAAGCATACATTTCACATTTGAACATCACAGCCAGCCCATCTGAGTTGCAGTCTCTAGAACAGAGTTTGAAAGCTCAGAAGTTTACTTTATGTAAGGATCTCAGTGTCTGGTACCTTATTCTACCAGGTGATCTTCTGAATCTTCCTAAGACACTTCAAATGTAAGCTTCCTGGCACAATGCTGGTAGACTGTCAAGATTTCACAGGCATATAACAATGAGATCAGCACAACAGCTCTGTAGCCCTTCAGTTTTGGTAGTCAGTTTAATATTTTTTCCTATATTTTCCTCAGAGCCTCTCAAAAATCTCTCAACATTGCATGTCAACCTCATTATCAAAGTGTACATCCCTGGAAAGTACGCTACCAAGGTAAGTGAACTTATTCACAGCATTCAGTCCAACCATTCTCGAAAACAATGTGGAAATGTGATGGAAGGACTATAATATCCTTTTGACCTAGCAACACCACTGATAGGTCTGCATCCCAAAGAGATTTTAAAAAATGAAAAATAATCCATAAGGACAAAAACATTTTTAGCAGTTCTGTTTTTTGTGGTAGCAAAGAATGGAAATTCTTGAACCCACATCAATTGAGGAATGGCTGAATAGGTTGTGGTATATGGTTGTCATGGAATACTACTGTGCTATAATAAATAACAAGTGATATGGTTTCAGAAAATACTTAGAAAGACATGTGAACTGATGCACAGTGAAATGAGCAGAAGCAAGAAACAATTATATCTATGGTAATGATGCAACATTGAGACAATGATTGAGTGTGAAAAACTTAGCAATACGATGATCCAAAATAGGTCCAAAAACAGTCTCATGAAATATACTTTCCACTTCCGGAAAGCAAACTGATGATTTCTGAGTGAATATTGAAGTGCATGCATACACTCATACATATACATATATTATATATACATACACGTATATGTATGTATATTTAAACATTTTATTTTAATTGCTTTTTTTCCCAAAGTAAGTTAATGTGGAAATTTGTTTTATATTATTTCACCTATATAACTGATACATGAATTATCCATGACTGTGAGAGGGAGAGAAGAAAAAAGGAATTTGGAACTCAAATGTTTAAATATATATTAAATATTATTAAATATATAAATGTTAAATATTATTAAATATATAAATATATTAATTATTATTAAATATATAAACATATATATTAAATATACATACATTACATTTTGCATTTTACATTAAATATTACATATTACATTTTTAAATGGGAAATAAAATATATTTTACAAATAGTTACACAAATCCTATTCTCTCTGAAATTTACTACTTATGTGACAAAGGAAAATTCATTTGATTCTGTATACCATGGGTAATTCTATAAAACTTAACTGCCAAGTCATAGGTGGATTGTTTCCTGCATTGAAGCCTGAATTTCCCTATAATGATGAACTCACAGATACTTCATTTTAATTTTTTTTATAAATTGTTGTGGACTACCTATATTCCATATATAATATATATATATATATATATATATATATATCTTTTACATTTGAAGACATTTTCTCTGCGTGTGAAATTCACTGAAAAGATAAACGTGAGTCCCTGTAAGATTAAATGACTTCCTTAAGGGCACAGAGATAATACATGTCATGATATCCATTACATTTATATAACTCAGTTTAGTTGCTCTCCAGTTATTGAGCACACATTTTCTTCTTTCTATGAATATTTTCTATGTAATTCCATTTTCTTGCTATTATTACCATCTGTGGTATGTATTTTGTATATACTTGTGTGTATATATATATATATATATATATATATATATATATATATATATATATATATATATATTGCTTCCTTAGAATCTAAGCTCCTCAGACACTTCAGAAATCAAAAGCAAAAAATAATGAAATTCATTTGGAGGACAAAGATCTAGAACATCAAGGTCAGTAATAAAAAAAAGGAAAAAAAAAACACAGGAAGAGATAACATTTCCAGAACTCAAAATATATTATAAAGCTACAATCAGCAACACTCTTTGGTACTGGCTAAAAAACAGAGAACAGAGTTCAGTGAAACAGACTAGACAAAAGAGAATCAGTATTGATGGAACTCAATAACCCAAAGTTCAAAAGGCACCAAATATTATTTACTCAAGAATGAACTCTCTATTTGAAAAGAACTGGATAAAATAGAAATGTCATTTAGCAATTGGGCTTAGGAAAATATCTTATAGCATATTCTATAATGAATTCAAAATGAATGTGAAAACGCAATAGTAAGTTTATGGAAAAAAAGACATATCTTGTGCCTTACACAATTATGGGTAGGAAATGAATTCTTATGTAATTTTTTATAAATGTATTTATAATATAAATTATATATTCTTATATAGATGATTACAAAACATAAAATAAATAACCCTGATTTCATGGAATTGGCACAAATAATATTAATCCATATAGGATATAGGAAACAATTGAGAGTGAAAAAAGTTTGAACTAAATAACTCTGAAAAAGTTTTGGTATCCACTGTAAAAAGACAGTTAAAAGAAATACATAAGACTAAAAGTCATTCCTCAGTAATCAAGCTATCAAAAGATGTGAACAAGTAGTTTTCAGTAAAAGTATTTCAAACTATTAGCAATTACATGAAAAAAATGTTCCAAATTAATAGCAAGAATAATGAAACTGAAACAACTCTGAAACTTCACCTTATCCAGGAAAGTGTTCCACCTGACAAAAGCAGGAAATTGTCAGTGTTGTAGGTTCTTGGGAAGACAGGCACACTAACGTATTTTTGATGGATCTGAGAATTAGTAAAACTATAATGAAAATTAGTTTGGAAATAAGAGAATACAGTTGCAAAAATGCTTGATTTCCATTGACCTAGAAATTATACTGCAAGTTCATTGATAGTAAAGAAAGTCACCATATGTACCAAATATTTATAGTAGCACTTTTGTTATAGTGAATTACAAGAAAGTAGATGACCAGAGTGTAGAGGGTTACAAAATTGTGGAATGGGATATGATAGAATTTTACTTTCTTGGAAGAAACAATGAGGGCCAACTAAGAGGTACAGTGGATAGAGCACCTGACCTGGAAGACCTGAATTCAAATTTGACCTCAGATACTCACTAGCTATGTGACCTTGGGCAAATCACTTAACCCTGCTTGCTTCAGTTTCCTCATCTATAAAATGAGTTGGAGAAAGAAATGTCAACCATTCCAATATCTTTGCTAAGAAAAACCCCAAATGAGGTCGCAGAGATTCAGACATAACTGAACGGAAGAAATGCACATGATAAATACAAAGAGGCAAAAACAAGTCTTATGTAAACTTGATGCAAATTGAAGTAAGCAGAGCCAGGAGGACAATACATGCAATGACTACAGCAGATGATGAAAACTCAGAATCAGAACTAGCAAACCTCAGTATTGTAAAGTATAATTTTTATGTTGCTTAATCATACTTAAAAGAGATAAGATTGTAAGTACTATCTTCTAGGATGGTATAATCATCATAAAGAGGCTCCTGCATATCTATTTCAATTTCAGAAATCTTGATGTTGCCTTTGTTTCATGAGGTGTTCCTGTACTACAACTGAATTCACCACTGTCAGTGGATGTTCTCCTGAAACAAATGTCAGTGTAATTCACTGTGTAAGATGGTTAAAAGTCAAAGTGGGACCCAAAGAGGCCAGTCAAGAGAAGTATTATATGAACTAAGTAGATACTATAAGAAGTTTAACTCAAAAAAACCAAGTTGGAAAATAAAGCAAAGTTTGAAGTAGGAAGGAATCAGAGATGAGAGGATAAAACCTCTAGTACAATTTATAATGGCTAATATAAGATATTTCTTGCTTAGTGGTCCAAAATCCATGTGTATATGCCACAATTCATGCTGACCAGAATTACTTTAAGTGACTTGAAGCTATAACAAGGGAGCTCACAATTGTTCTAAGGGACAAGCAGCAATCAAGTGTTTATATCTCGGTGTATTGTAATATCTTGGTGCAAGTAACATAGTTCTTAAAATATTTGATCAAACTAGAACTCACACACTACTCTTTATCTTTTTTTGATGACAGGAAATGAATCAGTAAGCTCATTAACACTGACAAAACCAACTGTACTCCTGAGAAATCAAAGACGACCGGGAGAATTGTGTGACTGAGTGAGTCAGATATACTGAACTGCTACACTTAGCTCTCTACCAGGAGCACATGCAGCGAATAATAGAAAATCTTGGATGATTTGGGTCCTCAGTACAAAGTAATGATTTGTGTAGCTTGAGCCCTCTAGCATCCTAGGCATTATTTGTTTCACTGAAAGTAGCTCATTCATCTTTGAAGTTGCGTCTCTATGAGGAATATAAAAGGACAATTGAACAGTTCAAATGGTCTGTGGAGTTTGATCTGATTAGTGTTCTTGATCAACATGGGTCACTACAGTAATATCTGTCTTGTAGTGACTCATACCATCAAGGAGAATGACACTGATGATTGATTTGAGAGTGATCACTGTACTGTATTCAAATTTTCTTTCAATGCTTAGAATATCTTATGGGGCAATAGGGGAAAAGTACTATAGGGTGGAAATTATACTTGTCAGTCACAAAGACCTGGGTTCAAGTTCAGCCCCTGTGATACATACTGGGTGTGTGATCCTTGGCACGTGATATAAGTCCTTTATGTCCCAAATAACTCTAAATTGCAGATGATTTGTTTATAATCATCAGTGGAAGGAATTTTTATGCAAGGAGTTAACTAAGTGAGATTATAGCTCTGAGGACACAAAATGGGATCATTCTAGAAATGCAAGAAAAAAAAGGAAGGAGAAAACGTATACAAGAAGAACTTTATCCATTTCATGGCTTTATAGAGATTCAAAACTGTATGATATTTAGATTTTAGACATTTTACTTTTATCACTTTAAAATAAAAATAATAGCTAGCAGGCATACAGTGCTTTACAGCTTGCAAAGTACTTTATACATATTAACTTAATTGAACCTCACAACCACCCTGGGAGGTAGGCACTGTTCCACAGATTGAGAAATTGAAACAAATAGACCTTGTCACTTCCCCAGAGTCACACAGCTAATCTGAAGGCAGGTTCAAACTCATGTCTTCTAGTCTGGCAATCTAACATTATTCATTATACGACCTAGCTACCTCAGAAGGCTGAAAAGGACAGAAAACTTTCCTCTTACCCTGAGACACTTTAAAGACCTGGTTTCTATCTATTCTGGCCCTCTTCCTACTTTAATGTGCTCTATGCTCTATAATGTGCTCCTTCCCTTTTGTTATCTCAGTGGAAAAAAAAAATAGTAGATCTATTTTCCAAGATTAAAGGCCTTCTTGATATTAAAATCTCAGTTGCACACCTAAATGGATGGAATGATAGGATTGTAGTCGGAAGGTCCTGAATTCAAATCCTAACTCTGACATTAAACACTTTCGGTTTGGTCATGTACTTTGTCTGAAAAAGGAGAATGGTAATACTTGTAATACATACCTTACAGGGTAGCTGTGACACTCAAATGAGATAGTGTATGTGAACCAATTTTTGTACCTGAATGCACTACATCAGTGGTGTTTGACTATCCTTTGAACTGCAAAACTTTTTATTCCTTCTTTGGTTATTCCAACTCCCATTTCTTTGTTATGTTCTTCCTCAAATCTTTAATGTTATCTTTCTTCTAGCCTTTCACATAGCACTCATATTCATGACCATGACTTCAATAACTATTTCTCTGCATATTACTGCAAAATATCTCTTCCCACCTATAATTATTTTCTGAATTCCTGATACTAATTGATGATCTTAATCTGGTTGTTCAACTTGCCCATTAAAATCAACAAAAACAACAATGAAAAACATACATGTATGTGCACATGCACATGTGTGTATATACACATATAAAAGCTTCAGAAATAATTATAATATAGCTACATCTGGCCTGTCAAGATTCTAGACATAACCCTGAGGAGTCTGAGTGATTCTTCTCTAATGCTATTGATCTCCAGGTCTTGGTGGGTTCTACTCCACTGTTAACCACCAATAACTACCTCCAACTCTCTCATTAGAATGTCATCAAGTAGAAAAAAGTCATATGAAGATGAGTCTAGCTAAGAAAATAAAACACAAACCAAAACCATTTGAAGACTGCTCATGTGTTTTCCAGAAGACTTCCAATATTACAATTACAATTCTCTCAGAGACAGGTTTCTTTGTCTCTTTCATGTAGGCAATTACATCAGCAGCACTTTGCACATGCTTATAAAGACAGTTCAGTGGCAATTCCCTGGGTACCTAAGAAGAGGTGAGAGCAAAGGAAAGATCACATAAAGGAAAGAACGAAGTCAAATAAAACAGACAAACAAACAAGCATTTATTTAACTTCTAGTATGTGCCAGGAACTGTACTGTATACTTTATGAATATTAGGTCATTTGACCCTCATGACAACCCTCTGAATTGTGTTATTATTCCCCCCATTTTACAGCTGAGCAAATAGAAGGGAAAACTTTAAGTGACTTGCTTAGGGTCAAACAACTGCTAAGTGCCTGAGGCTGGATTTGAGCTCAAGTCTCCCTGTCCCATGTCCCAGAGCTCTTTCCATAGAGCCACAGGGAGGAAATGTTGCATGGAGAAGATATCCCTTAAGCTCAGTATTAACATGAAGTGCTCTGTTCTATTTTGGAAGGAAGTTTTGGCCTGTGATTTCTTCTTTGTAGAGAACTACTTCCACTCATACAAATCTTCCACCATCTTTTCTTTAGAATTTGTATAGACTTTGATGACTCTGAAGTGAATAGAAACATAAAGATCATTTGAAAAAAAAAAACTGATCCAAAGGGCTCATAAAATCTCTTTTCACTCGCAGAAAATGGGATACGCATGCATACAATCAGTCAACAACGATTTATTTTGTACACATCCTATTCCAGACTTTGTACTAATCATGGGAACTGCTAAGCAAGGCAAAAGACAATCTGTCTTTGTCCTCAAGACATTCACTACTTAACGGAGGAGACAATATACAAACAACTGTGTACAAACAAGTTTTACAGGGTAACTTTTAGTTAATCAATAGAGGTAAGTCACTAGATATGGGGAATGGGAAGGGAGGGAAAGGTTGTCTGTAGAAGGTGGGATATTAGCTGGGAGCTGAAGGAAGTGAGGGCAGTCAGAAGGTAAAGATGAGGAAGGAGAGAACTGTAGTCACTGAGAACAGCCAGTGAAAATACATAGAATCAGGAGATGGAGTGCGTTGTTCAAGGAACATCAAGAAAATTCATGTTGCTGGATTGCAAATTACATATTGAGATATAAAGTATAATGAGACTGTAAACGTATATGCTAGGGAGGTGGAGAGGGTAGATTATGAAGGACTTTGAGCACCAAAGAGATTTTATATTTGATCCTGGAAGTGATAGGGACATGCTAGAGTTTATTGAATATGTATGTGTGTGTGTGTGTGTGTGTGCGCGCACGCTATGGTAATATGGATGGACATATTTTAGGTAGATTACTTTGGTAGTTTAGTGGAGGATAAACTATATTAGAGGGTGTCTTTGTATAGAGCTCTCCAATAGTTATTGCAATGGTTCGGGTGACAAGCATACACAAGGTGCTGGCAGTGTTGAAGAGACAAAGGTGTGTATTCTAAAGATGTTCTAAAGGTAAAATCAACAAGTCTTGGTAGCTGCTGGGATTAAGTACTCTCTATTTAAAAACAAAGGAAAACAACTTGAAAATAAAGAAAATAAGTAATAATTAGGTTTAGACCATCTGTGTGTGTGTGTGTGTGTGTTTGCATGCGCGTGCATTTTTGAAATGAATTAAAAATAACCACAGACAGAAGGCACTAGCATTCAGGGAGATTGGGAAAGACCTCTTAAAGAGGTAGGACTTAATTTGAAACTTGAGGTAAGCCAATAAGGCCAGGAAAATCAAGAGATGGTGATGAAGAAGAAGACATTTCTAGACATGGGAAACACTCGATAGAAATGTCTAAATCAGGAGATGGAGTGACTTGTGAGAAAAATAGAAAAGTGGCTAATGTCAGTGGATCCAGAATTCATGGTAAAGAGGGTGCAGGGTCATGAGTAAGATGCAATATGACTGGAAAGGTAGGAAAGAGGCTGATTCTGATTTTGATTGAAAATTGGATTTTAAATTTGATCCTGGAAGTGACAGATAAATTGACTGAATATAAGGGTGACATGTGAATTAGGAGGATTAATGTGACAGCTAATTCAAAGAGGTTAGATTGGAGGGGGAGAGTATTAAGCCAGGGATATCAACCAGAAAGCTAGGTGTGAAGTGATGTAGGTTGGCATCAGTGTTCTGGCAGTGATAGAGGAGGTAGAGAGAGTGCAAGAGAGAGGCTACAAAGGTAGAATTGATGTGAATCAGTTACAGGAGGAATGTGGGGGTGGGAAAGAAAGTTGAGAGTCTAGAGTGATACCCAGATTTTGAAGCAGGATGACTAGGGTGATGTTTATGTCATTGTGTGGTAATACATGGTAACAGTAATATTACCATTTATATAGTAACATACATGCAATAATATGCAATAATACCTGGTAATATTACTCAGTAATGGGAAAGTTAGTTACTAGGAAGGGCATGGAATAAAGATAATGAATTTAGCTTGTCTATGTTGAATTTAATATACAATGACTCTCCACATGAAAGACAGAACCAAAACATCTATTCAAACTCCAAAATGCCAAATCCATTACAGTAACAAAAATCTATACACAGTAACAATGCAGAGAACAACACCATCCCCAAGCCTTCCTTCTACTTGGTTTTCCACAAATCAGCTCCATTAAACAAAATAAAAAATCATCTCTCTCACACAGGCTAGCCAACTGTCTTTCCCAGCTCTGAGTGCTCTCTGACTAACCACCTCTCAACTCTGCCTCTTCCTGTTCCACCCCTCCTGCTCCACCCCTTCTTTTTCCATGTCACCCAAACTTATGTAACTCTGACTTCCATGTGACGTAAGTAGGTAACATGGGCCTATTAATGGATGAGAAAGATTTTCCTATTATGAAGCAAAATTGTGTTAACAAGCAAATATGCATTATCAATACAGGGTGGGTTGGAGCAATCCACAATTACCCCAAGTGATACAGATAAAGAGACAAGGAGTGGCTGTACAATAGGAGAACTAGGGCTATGGATACCACTTCTATATAATTCATGGATTGTTCTCTCTCTTCGTAAGTTTTTGCCCTTGTTCTCAAAACATCTTTTTCTACTTCTGCTTCATCAGTTCTTCTTCTTCTAGCCCCACAAACAATGTACCAAGGATGTCCAATAGCTGTACTCACACAAATACCAATCTATCCACTGCTTCATATTTACAGGACCAGAGTCAGCTTCAGTTTCATTTCTTTAAATAACTATTAGATTACAAATCTGTATGGTGGCAATCATAGAAAAGCAGTAAGTGACGCATACTGACTGGGTGACCCTGGGTAAGTCACTTAAACTCTCATGACTCCCAGATAAACCTCTAATGTTATAATATGTAACCCTATATAATATATAACAATCATACAGAAATACTTGCTCATTTTAATTGGTTTGCTTACCTATTTTGGAAGAGCACATTTTGGTGTTAATTTATGTGTATAACCAAACTATGATAAAATCATTTTTAAAAGAATAATTACAGTAATTGATATTTATATTAAATTTTAAGTTCCCAAAGTTCTGTGTAAATCTAATATTTTCCTTATCACATTTGATAAGGAGAATACGGAGATGGAATGATCCAGGTCAATAAACTATAACATATCAAAATCAGGGTTCAAATATACTTTACCACATTCTCTCTGTAGAGTGATACTACAATGTATGAAGAAAAATATGACATGAATTCACTGGGAAGACATCTTCATGTTATTTGTTATAGAGATGATTCTATACATCAGATATATTTAGATAATTTCAGTGAGATATAAAGTAGATCTTACTTTCCTTTAGAATAATTAAACATATATTTTAAAAGTTAGTAAATGCACTGAAGGAATTCATATATCCAGTAGTTTATTTTAAAAATTTCATGCAGGATATTTTTGGGAGTGAGGGGATGGGGAGATGCCTGCTTTAAGGTGCTAGAGAGAATAGGACTCTGGGTTCCTTCTAAAATGTGAATAAAAAAAATCAGTAATAGTATTTGAAAAATGCTTGTATTTATAAGATAAGCATGTTGTTGGCATTTGAAAAGCATGTTTTTGTCTCTCTTTTCTTTTTTAAGCCCTAATTTCATTTGAGATTGAAAATGATGAATGAGAAAGTCACTATAGCTTGCTAGAAAAGAGATTATGGAGTTGCTGGATGTAATACACCTTGGTTAAATATTTCAAGACTCTCAAAACAAAAATGAAACCATCTTTTTCTTCCATTCCTTATGAAAACTATCATTGTCCATCGAACATGGAGAAGGACTGTGCATCAACATGGTTTTCTTTTTCTTTTTATCTATCTAGACACATTAGGTAAGGTTTCCATGTATAAGTTAACAAACAAATGTTTTTGCCTTCAGTAATAAATTATATAATTCATCAGATAACTAAAAGGGTTATTTTATTTAACGTCAGTCTTGTTGTTTGATTCATATCAAATAAGATTGACTTAGAAAAAAGTCTCACTGACTTACATCAATTCGTAAATAGATTTATTGCCTTATGAGGAAACAAATGTAGCCTCCATTAGGGGATACAACTTTGAAGAGCTATGCTTCTATTCAGCAATATTTGAAGGACCCGCAATTTCATCAGTGTATATATTCAAACAATCATCAAATATTTTTTAAACAACTGTATGTGCCAGACACTGTGTCCAACAGCATAGATTAGATCATACTGTGACAACTGAGAAAGTTTTCCTAAATTTTGAGGGTCAGAAAAATCATAGAATCAAGGAATTTAAAAGTCAGAAGGATTCTTAGTACAAGGAAAATCAATGCTTGGAGATGGGTATCATATCCTACCTCAGTCTTCTCTCTTATATTCAAAATCTGCCCAACTCCTACAATTGATCTTTATATGGCAAAGACTTGAGGTCCCTTATCATGGTTGTCTTCCTCTCAACACTCACAAGTTTATCAATATCCTTCTTAAACTGTGGACCCTAGAACTGAACACAGTGCTCCAGATGAGTCCCAGTGAGGGCAAAGTGGAGTGAAACCATGAGTTTCTGTTTCTGGATTTTATGACTTCCTTGGTGCAGTCCAAGATTTCATTACATTTTGTGTCTATTGCTTTACATTGTAATCTCATATTAAGTTTTCATTTCACTAAAACAGCAAAATCTGTTTTGGAAAAAAAATTTTCTATTTAGCCATGACTTCCTCATCTTGAATTTATAAAGTTGATATTATTTTGTACCCAAATATAATATAAGATTTTTCATTTATCCCGATTGAATTTAATCTTATTATTTTCAGTCCAGTGCTCTCTTCTGTCACAATCCTTTTGGATCCTGAATGTCAATGGGTTAAGCTCAAGCAATCATATTTTACAAATTTGATGAAAATAGAGTCTATACTTTTATCTAAGTTACAATAAAATGTTAAGCAGTTTAGGTTCGAGTATAGCTCCCTGGAGTACTCCATTGGTATCCTCTTGTGACACTACTGACTTCTTGTTGTTCAGTAGTTCAGTCATGTTCAACTCTTTGTGGTACGTAGATTATACTCTTTATGGGATTTTCCTAGCAAAGATCCTAGAGTAATAGTTTGCCATTTCCTTCTCCAGTGGTTTAAGGCAAAAAGAAATTAAGTGATTTTCCCAGGGTGACAAACATAGTGTCTGAGGCCAAATTTAAACTCAGGTCTTCTTAACCCCAGGCCCAATACACCATTCACTGAGCTACCTAGTTGCCTCCTGACATTGTTGACATTGAACCATTAACAACTATTCTTTGTGTCTGACCATCCAACAAATTCTGAATGGACGTCATTGGTCTATATGATAGTTTTCCCCCTTTCCTGTAATAATTGCATGGATTATATCGTCAAAAAATTTTTTGAAAATTTTAGAAAATTAAAATCTGGGTAAATTAAGTAATTTATTCTCTCTTTAAAAAAGCTAACATTTTAAATTCTCTAATCTTGTGGCACCTCTCCATTTTTCAATATCTTTCAAATGTAACTGGCAATGACTACATAATCATGTCTGATACTTCTTTCTGATTCTGAAGATGTATAATTAATCTGACTTAGATGACAAACATCAAGTATATTTACTTTGTCTTAGGTTAATATGAGTTTCAACATGTTTTTAGTCACTTTGTTCTATTATTCGTTGTTCAGAATTCATTTTCCAAGGCATATTAAATGGAAGAATTGAACATTTCTGTCTTGTCCCTAATGGCCACTTATAACATTCTAATCAACTCCTTTAAGAGATCCCATAAATTCCTTGGTCCTCCTGTGTATCACAATTTATCTTTAAAATAATTCAATTTTTTCATCATCCTTAGCTTCCTTCAACACTTTCAATTCATTCTATAACTTAGCATTACTGATCCTATTTTGTTGTTGCTGTTGTCACTGTTTTTACATAAAACTATACTGCACAAAGGTTTATCTATGGTTACCTGGCTTTTCTTGCATCACTATAGAAATCTTTACACACACACACACACACACACACACACACACACACACACACACATATATATATATATATATATAGTTTTCCTCAGTTTACTCATCTAGAAAATGAACTAGATAAGGAAATGGCAAACTACTCCTGTATATTTACAATGAAAGGGGCCATGAACAATCAAACATGACTGAAACAACTGAATAACAAAAAAAATTACAAAAGTACCATTTGCATTTGAGTTAACTTCTTAAGTTCAGAATGCTGTCATACACATTATCCCATTCACCACACTACAGAGAGTGATGATACTATGGTTAGTTTAAATGGATTTGAGTAACTTAATCAATTAATAGAAAAGTCAGTATCCTTCAGAAGTAGCAGGATTTTGAGGCAAAGTTCCAGACTTGTATCATAAGATTGCAATTTTATGAGTAGAAGGGACTTTGAAAGTCATTGGATCTAACTGCCTCATTTACAGAAGAGGAACTATATTCAGAGAAGGTAAATGACTTGTCAAAGGTTATACAAATTAGAACTCAGTTTCTTTGACTCCAGATCAAGAAGACGAAATTGCTAATCTCAACCAATAACTACTTTCATGCCTTTATATCTTCTGAACCTAGTTCCTGGACTTTATCTGTTACACACCAGAATAAAAACATTATTTATAAATAAATTCAGGGCAAAAATTTCAGTTCAATGAAACAATGAAAGAAATAAATTGGAAACTGGTGTGTTAAGGCATTTTAAAATATGGATTACTGTATTTCTATAGGAATCTTATTGTGAAGCTACAAAATATAATATGGAAGCATGTTAATTTATTGATTTTGGTTAAAAAATGGCAAAAACCAGAAGAGGAAGGTGTGAATGACAGTTATTATGATTAGAAAGGGAAAAATATTTTATTAGATAAAATCTGACTTATCTTAGGGAGGAGGCAGAGATGAGGATGGAGAGTATTCCGAGCATAGAGGACTACCAAAAAAAATTCTTGGAGATGAGAGATGAAATGTCTTGCTAGAAGAATAGCAAGGTGATCAGTGTCACTGGATTAAAAAGCATATGGCAGGAAGTAAAATGTAAGAAGAGGAGAGAAAGATAGGTTATGAAGGTCTTTGAATATTAAACAGAGGATGTTTTGTTTGACCCTGGAAACAATAAGGAACCACTGGAGTTTACTGAGTAAGGGGTGAGTGACATGGTCACATCTATGCTTTAGGAAAATCACTTCTCTTGGCTAAATTGAGGGTGGATTAGTGTGGGGAGATACTTGAGGCAAGCAAATCCACCAGGAGGATAATCTAAGTGTGAGGTGGTGAAGAACTTGCAATGGGGTGTTGCAATGTCAAAGGAGAGAAGGGGATATATCAGAAAAATGTTACAAAGTGAAACTGGAAGTTCTTGGCAACAGATAGGATATATTGTGAAAATATGAAAAATGATTATTAATAACCAATTTTTTGAGGAGGTTCAGGGTCCCTCCTCCCTCAAAATCCTGACTTTGAATTCAGTTTTTGTTAACAAGGATATTACTGATAGATTGCATTGACTGTCCTGATCCTGGTCAGACAACACCCAAGCTTGCAACAAATTTAATCTAAAGTGGGGGAGCCCAATGTGTTCTACTCAATCTTGGGTAGAGACAGATTCTTTTGTTTAAAGAGTCCAAAGTTAGGAGTCATCTGGTATGGAGATATTTTCTCTCTCCAGAGGTGAAACGGTGGTGTAGTAACATCAGCCCCTGTTGAAAGGGTATATAAACTCACTAAGCTCAAATTCTATAGGGTATATATAACTAACCTCAAAGTGAGCTTAGTTCCTGACTGCAGCTCCCATTAATGCATGTTGGGCCATTTTGAGGGAAACAACACATACACATGCAGTTTAATTCTGTTTGTCTTTCTTAGATAAACATCACTGTATTTGGCAATTCAAAGATCACTGGTAACTTTGGAACGATGACATAGGAAATAGTAAATTGTCATCAAATCAGTGAGAAGTGAAAAAGTGAATAGATATATCTCTTATACTCTTTTCAAGAAGTTTGGCCATAACAGGAAAATAAGAAGATATGGAGTAATTCATGGGGTTAGAATGATCAAATGAATGTTTCTTTTTTTGTCAAAAGATGTGGTATGCTAAGTTGTGTGAATATGCAAGGACATAATATAATAATGTGACCAACTCCCACATCCTCACTATTTAGGTGAGATAAAAGCAGAAGTATAAAGATGAAATAAATGGTAGGACTGCTTTTGCATATTAGAAGGAGGAGAAGTTGTTATGACAGTATTCAGGAAACTGAATGTAGAATGGTGTGAGTCATTTGAATCTAGAATTAATATTCCTTCCAGTGTTAATATCATACTGGCAAAAGCATATGGCAAACAGGGATGTGAAATATATATATATATATATATATATATATATATATATATGAAAATATAATTACACAAGAGAAACTGGAACAAAACCAATGTGCATAATCATTAGCATGAGATATAACAGGAAATATAAAAGTATTGAAGAGAAAAGAGTAAGTATAAATATATACAAGAATGACCAATGAGTTTCTTTTGATACAGTAAGTATAGTTTGATTGAGAAAAAACTTTTATTTAAAAGGCATTTTGAATGTGAAGATCATGTAATGAAAATGAAAGATTATGGTTGAAAAGTTTAAGCTCCAGTAATACTCAAACAATTTCAGGGGACTGAAAGGAAGATTGTGTGTGTGTGTGTGTGTGTGTGTGTGTGTGTGTGTGTACAATATTTTTTAAAGCTACCTACTAAAATTTTTTGGTAAAGGAAATAACACAGTTGTGGATAAAGTACAAGAAATTAAAATGAAGGTCAGAAAAGTTATAAATAAAAATTGAAAGAAGCTTGATTCTCACAAAATAGATATTTAAAGAGTTATAAAATGGGCAGGATAGAGAATTTCAAGAATCTATAGGGAATGGAAAAAAATAAACTAGGATAAAATCATATAGGATGCCTTATGTTTTAGAAATCCTGGTGATTAGGGAAAATAGAATATTCTAAAAATAGGCAAGACAATATCTACCCAGCCAAAATTTGGGGGGAAAATGACATACAGAAACACCTGGTCTCTGAATCTTCCATAACAAGATTTTTGGAGCCAATTGGCATAGATTTTGAGCTTAAAGAAAAACATAAACTAGGCATGCTGAAGCTTAGAAAGAATTTAAAAAGTGAAATAAAAAGATTCATAATGCTGTACATAAAGTATGCCTCAAATTACAGAAATGCTAAAGCTTGCATATGTGTATTAGCTCCAGGAATTTCCTAGAAAAGTTGATGAAGTAATTGATGGAAATGGAGAGAAAGAAAATGCAGAGAGGAAACTAATGAAAATTTAAATGTTTTCTATGTTTGAAATACTGATATGAAATCAATTTAATGTTTTAATGGTGACTTTGCTGGCTTAGTTTTGTAGATGGAAAAACTTATAAATACATTCTTACTTTTGAATTTCACTTTTCTTTTTCAATTCCTTACCCTCTTGATTTCCTTAATTCATTCATTTGATAAATATTTATTAAATGTCTATTATGTGACAGGCATTGTGCTAAATGCTGGGGATACAAAAAGAGACAAAAATAGTCTGCTCTCAAGCAGCTTACCTGAGGTCATTCAGAGAAGAAGAGAGAGACAAAGCTAAGATTTAAAACTTACTCCTTTCTCTCTGATTCCAATATTTTTCTTCAGGCAAAATATCTATTAAGAAATTTTCCCCATGGGATTCCTATTGTCTTGAATAATTGAGTCGGGAAAGAGCAAGGCACACAATTTTTTAATGTTAAAGAATATGCTTAAAGGTTAATAATGCTCTCTGAGGATCCTGATATTATTACAATGCCTTTTATTGTTACATATTTGTCCTCTAGTATTTGTCAATCTGAGCTTTACTACAACTTATAACTCATCTTATTTTCATGACATATTTTTAGACTCTATGAATAGCACCACTCATAGCAACTGCTTCCTAGCTGATAATTTTAAGACAAATAGGCAATCAACAAATTTAATAATAATTTCCTTCTACAATGAAAGGGACATAAATAATAATAAGAAAAAAAGTAGTCCCTAACCTCAAGTGACTTACATTCTTAATAAAAACAGCTTTAAATGAGATGAGAGGAAGTGGGGGCTAAAAAAGGGCATGTTGGTAAAGACCAGGGGGAGAGAGAGAGAACGAGAGATAGAGCAACTGGAAGGTGAATAAAGCCTCAAGTTGGTCATTCCCCTGCAAAACAGTCCTGGGGGAACTCACCAATGGCAGGAGACTAGCATGGTGGATGAATGATCTTGAGTGAGAATGCCCCAGGCACTGAGTTAAATTCTAGGGAGAGAGGGCAGCCTTTTGGTGAGTAGACCCTGGTGGAATTCAGAGAAAATCAGAAACAGCTGGTAGGGGAGTGAAGCATGGCCAGTTTAAGTCAATTAAAATTCACATTTTCAGTTTTTACAAAATTTGGTTCATTTTAGATACACATGCTTAAAGTCAAAATTCCCTGGCACCAATAGTATCTTTTGCTTTTCTTTAGAATCAGTTTGATAATATTTGATATTTTTAGTGTTTTGTCGAGGAAAGCATTTTATACATACTATCTCATTCAAAATCCTTAGCTAGTCTGTGAAGTATATATATTCATTCATAAGCTCACAGCAGTAGATTTAGATAAGCACTTAGAGGCCACCTTAGTCAGTTCCTTTTTTTTCTTTTTTTTTGGAAATTGCATTTTTTTTTTTATAATTACAAGAAGAAGTAGTTTTCAACATTCATTTTTACAGGATTTTGAGTTCCAAATTTTGTCCCTCTCTCCCTTTCCTTCCCCTTCCCCAGCATTGCAAGTAATCTGCTATAGCCTATAGCCTAGAATCACCAGAAACATGTTTCACATTAGTTGTGTTATGAAAGAAGAAACAGAAGAAAAAGGGGAAAAAAGGGAAAATAAAATGCTTCAATACTCATTTGGAATCCATAGTTCTTTCTCTGGATGTGAATAACAATTTCCATCATGAGAATTTTGGAATTGTCTTGGATCATTCTACTGCTGAGAAGTGCTAGGTCAATAATAACTGATCATCACTCATCATTACTGTTAGTGTATGCAGTGTTCTCCTGGTTCTGCCCACTTCATTCATCATCAATTCATATAAGTTCAGGTTTTTCTGAAATCTACCTGCTCATCATTTCTTATAGTACAATAGTATTCCATTATTTTCACATACCACAAGTTGTTCATTCATTGTCCAACTGATTCAGGCATTCTCTCAATTTCCAATTCTTTGCCATCACATAAAGAGGTGCTATAAATATTTTTGTATATGTGGGTCCTTTGCCCTCCCCCCACCCATTTCTTTGGGATACAAACCTAGAAGTGGCATTACTGGATCAAAGAATATGCACAATTTGATTGCCCTTTGGATGTAGCTCCAATTGCTCTCCAGCATGGCTGGATCAGTTTACGACTCCACCAACAATGGATTAGTGTTCCAATTTTCCCACATCTTCTCCTGCATTTATCATTTTCTTTTTCTGTCATATTGATTTAGAGCACTTCTTCATATCTTAATTTTGTGGGTGAAAAATCTGATGTTTCAAGGGGCTCAATAACTTATTTGTGATAATACAATATCAAAGGGAATAGTTAAGCTAATTTCCTTACTCAAAATACACATTTTTTCCTAATATACTACTATTTTCTAAATATCTCAGTTAAAACTATATATATATATATATGTGTGTGTGTGTGTATGTATACACCTTATATATATATACACATATATTGTGTAAATAATTATATATAATTGTATAAATAGAATTAGTGAATTTGACTCACTTGTGGACTAATTTGAATTTATTTTTCATATTACATATATTTCACTTAAGCTGACATAGCATAATTTAATCAAATTTCAAAGTATTTATTTTCTTCTTACTTGAAATCTAGTGGTTTAAAATTGACTTAAATGTGAGAAAAGTGATTATGTTTATATTATATTAATAACCAAATTAGGTTTGAAGTCTTTTCCTTTCTATTTCCTCATTTGGAGAATAGTCCTGGTAGATTAATCAGTCTGGGAAGGACAGGGCTGATAATGAGATTTTCCTTATCTTCTGTAAACATTGTCCTCAATCTTGGTCAAGACTTGATCAAGACTTGTCCCAACTAGGATAGTTTACATAATCCCTAAAACAGTTTTTTTGGGCCACTTTTAAAGCTATCTCATACTGATGCTAGGAGGAGTGAAAAAGTCCTGGGGTGTTATTTTCACTCTGAACTCAGCCTCAATCCCCATTTCAGGGATAATCTGTGTATGGGAAGAAAAGATGATCAAGTCTTATTTGCACTCAGGAAAATGTGTGGGGAAAAAATACTCACATCTTCACCCCCTACATATAACATGTGCGTGCGCACACACGCGCACACACGCGCACACACACACGCATACACACACACACACACCTCTGCAGCTGGACAGGGGTAGGTTTTTTTTCCTTCATTCCTTGTTGACAGTTTTTCATTTTAATTAGGAATTGGCATGCTTAACTTTTTTTCATTTTTTTTTTTCTCAGAAAGCCAGGCATATTAAGAGATGAACAGAAAAGGTCATGCAAAAGAGAGATGCTGTCTTCACCCAATGATTTAGCGCATTAGCTCACCTTCTGAGATCGTAAACTAGTTAAAAGAATATCTAGGGGTGCTGGTCACTTTTTTCCTTCTCTTTTCCCTTCCCTGAATATGTGTTGTGAAATTTGTTTTTGAATTTCTAGTTAGAAAATTCTCACTGTGATTTCCCTGGAGACCAAGACCAATCTGCTCTTCTTCAGAAAGGGCAAATACTCTCTTGACTTTTTTGATTTATCTTCCTCCAGTGTTTTACTACTATTTTTTTTGTCCTAGAAATAATACATTTAATTCCAGTGTGTGTTTTGTTTTGTTGTTGTTGCTGCTTTTTGCAATTTATTCCTGCAACAGTTTCAGCTCTCAACTATGTTCAAACTTTGCGAAACATTTCTTACAGTCTTCAATACACAGCAGAACCAATAAATGCTTATTAACTACTCAAAACAGTCACCAATGACATTAGCAGCAATTACCCTGTTGTGTTGTTTGTTTTAATACACCTTCTCCAATATTTGACAGATACAATTATCCCATTAATCACGTTGGCAGCATAGTTTCAAATCCCATCAGTGGCACTTACTAGTTGTATTATCTTTGAATGTTACCTAACCTCTCGGATTATCATAATTATCATCTGTAAAGTGGGAGCAGCAATACCTAGAGTTCCCATAGAACTATTGAGAGGACTAAATGATAGGATATATTCAAAGGGCTACATATACCTACTTCAACTATTGTTACCAATTCTGAGGAAATGTCTCTTGGTTGAATGTGCTTTACCCTAATGATCACTGAATTGATAAGTGTAAATATGAATGTATAACAATGAAGTTATTTTAACATGAGTAATTGAATAATACCCATGTATGCATATATTCATATGTAAGCTATATTTTATATACATATTTTAAGATTTTCCAAGTATTTTATACACAGTATTTCATTATGCCTTAAATCTGTGAGGCAAGCACTATAGTTATTATTATCACCATTTTAAAGATCGCAAAATTGAGATTCAATATAATTTTGTAGACTGATCAGCATCTAGTGTAGTTCCTGAATAAATTAATAAAAATGAATTTATTCAATGCTTATAGTAGATATGTTGCATATATTTAAGTATGTAATGTTTACAAAGTATGAATGAAAATGAAATTACTGTTTCTACCATTTCTATTTCTCATTGTACTCTGAGTTTTCATGGTTTTTTTTTTCCTTCTCTCACGTAATTTTCTCCTATTCCAGAGTTTCATCTACACCAGATGCTTGATTTGTCTTTTGGATAATGGTTAGACTGACTCATTCACCTTCAGACTGCCTGCAAAATCATCCATCATTCTCAACTTTAGAACTTCTAAAACCCTTTCATTTAAAAATTAAGTCTGAATATAAAGGTTTTTCTACTTTCAGTAACATACTGTGTCCTTCCCAAAGGGCTATATTATACTTCCTACAATTTTGCTTAATTGTTTCCCATAAGACCAATTCATATATTTCCTCCAAAGGACATTCTCCCTTAAACACCAACCTATGCTTTTTCCATAAGCATTCAACTAGTCTCTGTAACTCTGGCAATGGAAATTCAACAAATTCTTCTGCAGAAGCCAGTTTTTAGAAAGGCATATGCCTTTAACACTCTCTCAGTGAAGAAATTTATTATGGCTGCTGTTGTGATTCACCTTTACATTTCATCCACATACAATTCACTGAGAACCAACTCAATCTTGATACTGTACTCCAAATTTTTATATAGAGGATGAAAAGCATATTTTTCCAGAGTTCAACAAAATTCAAAAAGTGAAGGGCAAAAGAACACTGAATTTGATAGCAAAATACATGGTTCAAGGCCTAACTTTGCAATTTCACAGCTGAATCGTGGTTAAGTAAATTTGAATTCCTTGAACCTCAACTTCCTCTCTATTAACTGCAGATTTTGAATATATGTCCTGGATTGCTTAGCTCACAGGGTTCCTTTTAGAATCAAATTGCTTTACATCAACAAAGTACTTTGTAACTTTTAAAGCACTATATGTCACCTATTTATGGTGTCAATTTGCAGGTATCCCACAAACTTCTGTTAATTGCAATAGAAAATCTTCAAAGATAGGTTTCTGAGGACTTAGAATGTCAGGGCTAGAACAAGAGAAATCATTCATTTTGAGACTTCACACAACCCCAATACTACAGATGAAGAAAAATGAATCTGACAGGAGGTTAAACACTTATCCCATATTATGTAGCCATTAATTAGCAGATCCAGTACTTGAAACACAAACTTCTATCAACCAGTTCATAATTCTTTCCATGAACCATGACACTGCTCACTTCTTCCTGTATTTTGCATTCTAGTAAGCAGTGGAGCTATTAAATGATCTCTTGTTCCCAATCTCTGAGGCCAGATTTGAGATAACGATATAAGGAAAAGAAGACCAGACTGAGTAGGAAGACTTCAGTTTAAATTCTACCTCTGGCACTTAATAGCAATCTAATTTTCAATCAGTTTCTTCCTCTGTCTAAGCTCAGTTTCTACATCTTGAAAATAAAAGTAAAAATACACTCCCTACTTGGAAAAGTATTTGTTAACTTTAAACCACTATGTGTACGTATACATTTTTATTTTATAATTCAATACTACATATGCTTCTCCATCTCTGGTAATGACACAGATACAATGAATTTTAAATCAAAACTAGTGCTATTTCTTTCTATTTTTCTTTCAGGAGAAAGTTCTCTCTCATTTTGGGTTGACATTCCATGAAGACATTTTGGGAGAGCATGGATAAGAATCTCAGACAGGAAAGCATGGATAGATAAGCAAGAATGACTGACAATCTGAATTATTGTAGAGAAATTCCAAATGAATGAGATCACAGATTTTATTTGAATAGTGCTAGTTTTCTGATGGTCTTCCTAGAAGAAAATTTTACAATATCTGTTGGCTTCACTTATGGGAAATTTTATAAGAAAATTGAACTAAATGAATTAAAAAAAAATAATTCCAAGAGTAGAATTCTGTCTCTAAATGGGAGAATTTAATTTAATCTTACTTTTAAAATAATGGAAAGAATCTTTTAATACTTTAAGCATTATATATTTTGAATATTACCGTTTCATTTTATTTTAATGTTCCAACAGTGTGTCCCTCACTTGACAACCACAAAACCATTAAGAAATAATCATAAAATTTTCAGCAACTGGTTAGTTCTAATCACTAGATGAACTAACAAATAAGATCTTGCATTTCTTCTGATAAATTTGTGGTTACTAAATAATCCCCAAAATATGTCAGGCTTGAGCAATCTATTATTATCTTTGTGGTTGTCTACTCTTAAACATGCACAAACACACGCAAACACCTACAAAATAAAACCGAAAGACAAATGTGCTTTTCATATGGAATAATTAATGAATGAATGAAAACAAAAAGCATCAATTAAGTGCTTATAATGTACCTAGGACTAAGCTAAACACTGTTGATAAAAATAGAGTACTGATAGTCTTTGTCCTCAAAAAGTACACATTCAAAATGGGGATAACACATACAAGAAAATTAAGCTGCAGGGTGGACGGAAAAGCAAGAAAGCCCTGAGTTTACAATAGTGGAGAAATACAGGTCTGGAGGGTTTACTACAGTCAGTTGGTAAGAACTTTAGGATGTTTGAATGTGATGATAGCCTACCATAATTGAGGAAAGAGAAGTGAATCTGAGAGCATCAAGGATTCTAAATTCTCTGCGGGGGGAATGGGAATGCAAGTCAAGCTCCAGCCAGGAAGGAGAAAAGGAAATGTTTCTTGGCAGGAAAGTTGTTCTACTGGGCTCTCTGGTGTTAGATAAATTCTGGATATGGTAACAGAAGGTGAAGGCACCCATACCTCACCACAGTGAAATATGTAACAACAAGTGTCTCAGATGGAGACACTTCTCAAAATATCGATAACTTCATCTTTTAAAATGCTCATAATGGTAACTCTCATCAATAATTGATACAAGAATTTGTAATTTCACACCTTCGTGTCATCTCTCATCAGTTTTAACCACTTTGTACTGGAAATTTCAAAGAGGCACACAATTTTCTTTGCAGAAAGAACGTTAAGGTTTTTTTCAAAATATATTATAAATTAGTGGTATTTCAAAGTGGGTATTTCGTGAGGTAGCAAGTTCCCTGTAGTCTGAAGATCTTTATATTTTGGTTTATGTATAAATTGAACTAGATTACCTCTGAGGTCCCTTCCAATTCTGATATATTGTGGTAGCATTCAGTTATGTTTTCATTGTTTCCATTCATCACTAGAAAGTAAGTTTCTTGGAAGCAGGAATTGTTTCATTCCTTGTGTTATTATCCTCAGTGCCTGATCACTTAGCTGGTCTGAGATTTTTTTGTTTGTTTGTTTTTCAGATGGACACTCTGGTCAGCTCATATCTGTGTTCTGAGAAGATTGTATTCAGTTTGGGCACCATAATTTAAGGATATTGATAAACAGGAGAGAACCCAGATGGAGAAGGACCTACATTCCATGACATATGAGGAGCACTAAAATAACTGGGAATGTTTAGTCAGCAGAAAGGAAGTCTCAAGAAGAACTTAAGACTACTTGACAAATAGTGAGTTTCCCTTCACTGGAGGTTTCAGAGGTTTTCAAGGACAGTGTAGATGACTTCTGTATTTGTTTTAGTAGGAATTGGTTTGCAGGCATAGATGGATCTAAGCTGCTGATGTCCCTTCCAAATGAGGCAGTCTGTGAGCATTTAATGAAAGATGAATGACATGAATGAATATGAACAAATAACCCTGATCTAAAAAGAGAATCCAGGCAAAGTCACTTGATAGGGGCAGACTTTTTTAGGGGTGATGGAGGAGGATGGTGTCAAGGAACATTGAAAGAAGGGAGTAGCAGCTGAGATAAGGTTTGAGAAAAGAGCTCCAATGAACATAGATAGGAGGAAGGAAGGAAAGAAAGAGAGAGAGAGAGAGAAAGAGAGAGAGAGAGAGAGAGAGAGAGAGAGAGAGAGAGAGAGAGAGAGAGAGAGAGAGAGAGAGAGAGAGAGAGAGAGAGAGAGAGAAAGAAAGAAAGAAAGAAAGAAAGAAAGAAAGAAAGAAAGAAAGAAAGAAAGAAAGAAAGAAAGAAAGAAAGAAAGAAAGAAAGTAAAAGAAGGGAGAGAGGAAGGAAGGAATCTAGCTAGTAAGCCCCAAGTTAACTGGGGAACTTCTGACCATCAAAATTTACTTCCTTTGGAGAATATGAGAGGTAGAGGAAAAGCTGAGTTAACCAACTGTCTGGGTCATTGTTCAGGGACCTTGGACTATTCACAGGTTGTGTTTGTTCTTCATTTTTGAAGAGGACTGTGACATCAGGAAAATGCTGATGACATGACTTGCAATTGATTCTGATTTGAGGGAAGAAGGACTTTGCAAGGTCACCAGCCTCACTTTCTCCTCCAGAGCCTTCTGAATCCAGTGATTTGATATTCATCAAGTTCATTGGAGATGGCCCAGGATGCAATAGGCAACCCTGGATGTTTTGGGCTAAGGCCTTTACAGATGGATTTAGAAGAGAAGACCCTGGAGTAGGGTGAGAAGGCTAATGCTGAAAAGGTATAAAAGTCTAGGAATAAATGGGAAGAAAGAGAATGAGAAAGTTAGATAGACAATTGCAATGATAGATATAGACATAGATATAAATACTTACACTTGTGGAGCAACAGAGTTATAGACAGATAGATGGTAGATAGAATTGTTTTTTAACTATTGAGGTGCGATTAATTTATATATAAAACTATATATATACATATACATTTTATATATATATATATATATACCACATGTTAAATATATTTTGGAGTGTCATTCAACGCAATAAATACCTGTTTACAGGGTAAGTTGATCCTTGCATACATGCACACACATATACATAGGCATATATTTATATATATATATATATATATATGCATACATCCATATATATATGGAGGATATGTGTATGTGTATTATTTGTGAAGATAATAACATATCATATCCATTGGCAATACCAGAAGAATCAATATGTTGTCTGTTTACTATTCAAGTATAGAGATTTTATGAATAAACTCAGACTTTAAAATAGAGAAGTTTAAGATTGTTTCAGTAAAAGCTTATGGGCAACTTAATACCCTTTAACATGAACATGATTTTTCGGAATTTTGCCTGTCTCATTCATCTTCCATGTCTGACACTTTTCCATATGTTCAGTGCTCATACATCTGTGAAAAGTTTGACACATCTGTTGTGGTGCATTGGATTTGTTCAGGCTTATGAATGATACTGTCTTGGTGAAGGAAAAATCCAAAAAGCAATTTTACCACCATCGCAAATGTGTGGTCACTCAGGAGAAAGGCCTATCTTTTCATTTGTATTTGTCCTTCTGTAGCAAATAGTCTTTTACACACACACACGTGTGTGTGTGTATGTGTGTGTAATATAAGTGCATATACACAAGCATCTGACTTTTAATGTCTTCTTCTCAGTAAGAGTAAGGAGTTGATTCTGTTTCTGCCCTGAGTTATAATTATCATTACACATGGTGAAAAGTGCCTGCCTTTTTATCTGGAGTTAAGGCAATAAAAGTTTATTATAGAATTCTGAAATATCCTCTGGTCATTCCTAAACTAACATTGGTGCTACAGAAGTTAGTACTATTCACTGCTAGGATTTATCTAATAGCAAATTTTAATTTGCATTTCTAATATTCCTTAGAGACTGTGTGGAATCATACCTATGTAGGCAAAATAATAATGGAAAAACTGAGATTTTGTGTCCTTGCACATGAATAATGGTTGTTTTTCTATGGATATTTTGGGAAAATCACACATTTTCTTGATTTTCTGAAGTAAAAAAAAACAACTTTACTGTATCATTTATTCTAATATATGTTAAGAGAAGTAAATAATCAGGGTAATTATTTTGTCATATCTTTTTTGAGGTCTCTTTCTTTTAAATCTGTGAAACATTTTCTAGCTTAAGAACTAGACAGTTGTGATTGCTCACTTCCCCTCTTTGCTTTGTTTTCTAATCATTTTTTTTTCAATTGTCTCTGACTCTTTTTGATCCCATTTAGGTTTCTCTTGGCAAAGATAATGAAGTAGTTTGGCATTTCCTTCTCCTGCTCATTTTTATAGATAAGAAAAAGTGAAGCAAAAAGGCTTAAGTGATTTGTCCAGGGTCAATAGCTAATAAATGTTTGAGATCAGATTTAAACTCAAAAATATGAGTCTTCCTAACAGGGGTGGGGAATCTGTGGCCTCTAGGCCACATGTGGCCTTCTAAATCCTTAAGTGTAACCATTTGACTGAATCCAAACTTCACAGAACAAATTCCCTTAGTAAAATGATTTGTTCTTTAAAACTTGGACTCAGTGAAAATGCTGCACCTAATGACTAACAATGCCACATACAGCCTAGAAGAGGCAGATTACCCAGCCTTGTATCCACTTCACCACCAATTGCTTCCTTGCTTTGTGGAAATGTCTATAAAATCTCAGCTTGGAAGTAGTAGTGTCTTAGCGATTTTAGGTATTAAAAAATAAATCACTGAAAATGATTTATCTTACAAGTAGAATGTAGGCACTGATAGGATTTGAAAGGTGGGGGATTCAGGGACTGCTCAAAGCCCAGATTACAGGAGAAGGTCATCAGGAATGAATTCATGGATTCAAGCATTCTTGAATTCAAATATGTGAAGATTTATTGTTATGCTTTTCAGCAGGCAAGAGTTCTTAAGGAACCTGGAACCTAAGAGGGGTATAGTTAAAATTGATGTAGAATAAACTGTAGTAAAACATGTACTAAATATCATAACTGGGTGATTCAGGGAAAGATTAGTTAGTGGTTAAGGAGATATCATTATTTAAAGGAACATGTACTTTTATTATCTACTGCACAAGCATTTACCCAGAGTTCACCAGGAAATAGCCCAAGGAGGGTGCTACAGGGTGTGGTAGTTTTAGGCCTGCAACATCACTAAGTCAAAGAACAGTCAGGGCTGACTGAGAAATGCCCAGTCTGCCACCCATCAATGAGTCTATTTGTTAAACTGTTCAATTGTTGAGGGGACGCTTTAGGGTTTGTGTTAATAACATGGAGATTTCTCTTTTTTTCTCTCTCTATATAATTTATTTTCCAGTATTCAATATTCAACTTCCACAAGAATTTGAATTCAAAATTTTCCCCTCATCTTTCCCCATTCCCACCCCAGGACAGCATACTCCCCATCCATCCCTTCCTCAAGTCTGTCCTCCCTTGTGTTACCACTCCCCCTTCTTCTATACCCATGGTCTTTGTTTTCCTGTAGGGCAAAACAGATTTCTGTATCCAAGTACCTGTATACCTTATTTTCAGTTGCAAGCAAAGACAATTTTTTACTTTCATTATTAAAGCTTTCAGTCCTATATCCTCTCCCTTCCTCATCACCCACCCTCATTGAGAAAGCAAGCAATTCAATATAGGTCATACATGTGTAGCCTTGCAAAACACTTCCATAACAGTTATGTTGCAAAATACTAACCACATTTCTTACAGATGAATCTTCCATTTATTGCATTCTCTCCCTTGACCTGTCCTACCACAGTAGTGTTTACTTTTGATTATACCTTTCCTCAATTTGCTGTCCCTTCTATTACCATCCCTCTCCTATCCCTTTCCCCCCATCTTCTTGCAAGGTGGAATAGATTTTCATATCCAATTGAGTATGCATTATTTCCTCCTTAAGTCAAATCCCATAAAAATAATGCTCACTTATTCCCTTTCATCTCTCCTCTCTTACCTTCCATTGTAAAAGCTCTTTCTTGCTTCTATTATGTGAAATAATTTACTACATTCTATCTCCCCCTTTCCCTTACTCCTATACATTCCATTCAACAATACTTTTATTTTTTAGTTATTTTACCTTCATATTCAGCTCACCTTGTACCCTCTGTCTACGTGTTTATATAATATAGATAGATGGATAAGTAGATAGATATAGATGTAGACGTTGATGCAGGTGTAGATAGATATAGACATAAAGACAGAGATATGTGGAAATATAGATATATGTACATGTATATATGCATATGAATATGTGTGTATGTATATATACACATACACACATACACCTGTGTACATATACATACCGATACATAATATGCATACATTCCCATACACATCTATATATAAATGTATACATGCACACACACATATATATGAATACATGCATGCATACATACATACATACATGCATATACCCTCTAACTACTCTAATACTGAAAAAAGGCCTCATGAGTTACAAATATCATCTTTCCATGTAGGAAGTTAGACAGTTCAACTTTAATAAGTCCCTTATGGCTTTTTTTTCCTGTTTACCTTTTCATGTTTCTTTCGATTCTTGTTTTAAAAATCACATTTTCTATTCAGTTCTCACCTTTTCAACAAGAATGCTTGAAGTCCTCTATTTCATTGAAATTCAGTTTTTCCCCCTGAAGTATTACACTGAGTTTTGCTGGGTAGGTGATTCTTGGTTTTAATCCTATCTCCTTTGACCTCTGGAATATCATATCTCTTCAATCTCTTAGTGTCCAAGCTACTAAATCCTAAGTTTTTCTGATTGTATTTTCACAATACTTGAATTGTTTCCTTCTGACTTCTTCTAATATTTTCTCCTTAACCTAGGAATTGTGGAATTTGGCTACAGTATTCCTAGCAATTTTCCTTTGGGGATGTCTTTCAGGAAATGATCAGTGAATTCTTTCTATTTCTATTTTACCCTTTGGTTCTAGAATATCAGGGTAGTTTTCCTTGATAATTTTTTTTTTTTGGAAAATGATATGTAGGCTCTTTTATTGATCATGGTTTTCAGGTAGATCAATAGTTTTTAAATGATCTCTCCTAGATCTACTTTCCAGGTCAGTTGATTTCTTTTTTTGTTTGTTTGTTTTTTTTAATGAAATACTTCACATATTTTTTTTTATTTTTTCATTCATTTGGTTTTGTTTTATAATTTCTTGATTTATCATAAAGTCATTAGCTTCCATCTCTTACATTCTAATTTGTAAAGAATTATTTTCTGCGGTGAGTTTTTTAATCTCCGTTCCATTTGGCTGATTCTGCTTTTTAAAGCATTCTTCTCCTAATTGGCTTTTTGAATCTCTTTTTCCATCTGGGTTAATCTATTTTTAAAGATGTTATTTTCTTCAGTAGTTTCTTGGGTCTCCTTTAACAAGTTGTTGACTTATTTTTCATGATTTTCTTCAATTGCTCTCATTTCTCTTCCCAGTTTTTCCTCTACCTCTCTTACTTGATTTTCAAAATCTTTTTTGAGCTCTTCCATGGCCTGAGACCATTGTATACTTTTTTTGGAGGCTTTGGATGTAGGAGCCATGACTGTCTTCTTCTCATTGTATGCTTTGCTCTTCATCATCCAAAGGGATGGAAGAAAATACCTTTTCACCAACAAAGCAGCCTTCTATAGTCTTATTTTCCCCTTTTGGGGCATTTTGCCAGTCAATTACTTGACTTTTTAGTCTTTTGTGAAGTAGAGGGCATACTATCCTAGACTTCAGAGGTTTTCTGTGGATGTTCTCTAAGGATCTGTATGTTTTCAGTTCCTCTAAAGTGGCATAGTCAAGGGAGAGGTGATTATTCCTCTCCTGGCCTGGGCTCTGGTCTGTGAGCAACCCAAAGCACTCTTTTCTTCCCTGGAACTGCAAGTAAGACTCCTGCTCCACAGCTGCCACCAGCACTGCCATACCAGCTGTCCTGGAGAATTTCGATTAGTTAATTAATGATGGTGAACTTCTTACATTTAATTTTGTCCCTGATCATGTCTTCTATTTATTACATAGGTATTACATCATTTCCTATCTATAATAACAACTTATGGATTTAACATTTTCCTTGCACAATGAATGGTTTCAAATAGCAATGATAATTAAGGGTCATCTTTATGTAATTGCTGATAGGAATGACATGGGTTTATATTGCAAACATTAACCCTTCCATTTCTATAAATAAATCCACACTCCTCAGTAATTTGTTTAACACTTTCCTATTACATTATTTATATGAATGCCATCCATAGAGGTCCATCTATGGACCTCCATAGAGGAGGTCCATAAACCACCAAATAGTGCAAAATCTGTTCAACGTTTGAATAAGCTTAATTGACTTCAGAGTTGCTTTTATTTTGCATATGCAGCTAGATTTACTCTCAGTCACTGAAAAGTATTATTGATATGACAATCAATATGGCCAGGCCTTATCTGATTACCTGGATAACTGGGTAATTCAAGCAAAAGAAGATGTCCATTTTCATAACTGTATAAGTATTCAAGGAAATACAAATTAACCAAATTCTCTGTAAGTGTAAACTTACAGTAAAAAAGATAAAAAAACAAACAAACAAACCAGAACAACCAGTGAAACAGTAAAAACAAACAAACAAGCTAGAATACAAATCTTTTGAAAGTAAATTGAGTTAACTATGAGGAACAAAAAATGGAAAAGAAAAGCTTCAATGAGTTCCACTTCAAAAATATCTGAAATCCAGTAGAAATAATTTCAATTAAAATTAAGTACCTAGTATTTGCAAAGCATTGAATTAGGCACTGGAGATATGCAGTGACAACCATTTCAGATTTGAACCCCCAATAAGGGCCAAAGTTTGAACTAATACATGCTTATCTTCACTCTAAAAATGCCCTCTCCTGTGTCATCAACTTCAAAGACCTGTTTGTCATGTGCAACTACAGTGGTAGGACTTCTATTATCTTGGTATCCCAGAGGCATATGCTATACTAGGAAAACCAGATATCCTGAGATCGTAATTTCCAACTAACACTACTTTGTCAAGTGTCTTGTCAATTTGTATTTACAACTTATTTAACTAAGAAACTTCCATTCTTATGGTATATTAGACACATAGGGAGATCATAAATCTGAGGGAAACAGACATCCTGGGATTGTCCTAAAACATATAAGAACTTCGTCATTTTTTATCAGTCAGTCAGAACTTATGCTTTGGCTCCTTGTATGTGCAAGTTTTCTTACTTCACCTAGCTTTAAGGGGATAGATAATCTGGATTTGCATATCACTTAGCATGCTTACCTCCTTTAACCAAACTTTCAAGTCCACAATAGCCAAAAATATTAAAAAAAAGATCAGTTCCTGCCCTCAAGGCACTTATATCCCACTTAAATAATACAAAATGTATAAAGGAGTACTGAGAGAGGAGAGAGTACTAAGAATAGTGTGGGTACTTATACAAAAGAGGTGGTACATTCACAAAATTTATGACATGACAAGACTAAAGACTCAAATATAGCATGAGATAAAAATAGAAAAGAACTGGATACAATATGATAAAGATTGACAGGAGAAATTGCAGAGCATAAACTGAATGGTAAGACAAAGTTGTGAATATTTAAAATTCAGAAAACTTCTACTTTCAAGTGTCTGTGAAGGAGAAGAAAACTAATTGCTTTGAAAATTTTCAAATCATGTATTTTAGGTATTACTGAGAAAGAAAATGTGAAAAACAAGAGAATCAATATAATTACCACTCCACAGGAAAATTAGTAAATGACCTCTATAGGTACATATCAACATGCTATTAGAGACTGCCACTGGAGATTCTTCTCTGAAATTGTGATGTTAGCTTAGGGAGCTGATGGTCTCAGAATTGATTTTATGACAATTTAAAAACTTATTCCATTGGACGAATAGATTAAAAAGATTAATACTTTTAAAGCTATACAATCAAATTTCTCACTTTCCCTCCATTTCTTTCCAGTCTTCTAATAATCTTACTCCCTGATACTTTTGATCCACTGATACTTATCTCCTAACTATTGCAAGAACATCTCTTTCATTCTCTCAGGCATACATCCTTGCCCTCTCTCTGCTTCTGGAACTACCAGGCCTTTTCTCTTCCTTGAAGCACCAGCTAAAATACCACTTTCCACAGAATGTATTTCCCTACCACTCTTAGTACTTTACCTCCATTAATTATTTCCTGTTATCCTGCATATAGTTGACATAGTTTGGTTTGTATATATCTGTTTGCATCTCATCTCCTCCATTCCATTATAAGCTCCTTTTACATCTTTTTTTTTTTTTTTTTTTTTTTAGCACACTGGCTGACACATAGTAAGCACTTAATGTTATTTACTGATTGAGCAGAAAAGGAAACCATTCTCCTTGACAGAGCTAGTTATATGTACTTGAGTTCCTGTCACCTTCTCTTTCTTACATAACCCTGACACATCTGATCCTTTCCTGTATGCATCTTCATTTACATCTTCTCCATTGACTCTTCCTTAGTCTAAAAACATTCCCATGCTTAAAAAATGGTTAAAAAAAAAAAACTTACCTCACTCACCCCTTAAGCTGTTTCTCCATTTTCTAGTCTACATAAGGGACAAATTATTTTAAAAAATGAGAATATCATAGATCCTCAGATTTAGTAGGAACCTCCAGGGCTATCTGGTTCAGGTTACCAGAGCAGGAATTCTATCAAGAACATATCTGATGGGTGGATATATAGGTTCTACTTAATGTTCTTCAGAGAAGAGGAAATCACTATCTTTCTGAATATCCCTCTATCTAAGGATAACTCCTTTTGTTAAGAAGCTTAGTTTTTCAGGTCAAAGGGTAGTGTGGAGGGAAAAAAAAGATTCTGGACTTAGCATCAATGATGGCTAGACTATATATTTTTTCTCCAGGACTTGCTACCTGTGTTACCATGGGAGAGTAAATTAACTTCTCTAATTTTCAATTTTCTCTTCCATGAGGTGGGCAATAATAATAACAGTAATACCAATCTCACAAGGTCATTGTGATGATTAAATCAATAACTGTATAATCAAATGTGCAAAGTGTTTTGTAATCCATAAAGCATTATGTCAGTTATTATTAGTTATTTCATGGAACCAATTTTTTTTTCTTTTGATTTTCCAACCATTAATCAAAATTAAGCCAACTAGGTTGAAGGAAAATAATTTTAAAAGTTTCCTCTTGCTAGTCTGAATAAAGTTAAGAAATGAGACTTAGTTTGCTCACCTTATAAAATGGGTCAAAATACCAATTTTATGAGAAGGAAAACACTTTAGAAATGTTAAAATGTTATAGTAATGTAAGATTTTTTAAAAAATCATAAGTGAAGAAACTAATTCCTCTATTAAGTTCTCTAAACAGATGTTCCTTTAACTCTTCCATATGTGGAAAGCTATCTAGTTCTCTCATCAATCTGTTTAGCCTCCTTAGTTTCTATATGAGTTGTAGAATGTCCTTGCTAAAAATATGATACTGAAGTCAAATGTAATAATCACAGAATCACAGAACCTTAGAGATCTTTATGGCCTTGTATAAATGAATTAACCTTATTGGACCTAAGTTTTCATAGCTATAAAATGAAGATTATTTCAAAGGTCTGTAAAAGAAGAGTTCTCACCCTTTTTACAGTGTGTCAGTAAACTCTTTTGCAGTTTGGTGAAACCTACGAACCACTTCTCAGAGTAATGATTTTAAATATATAAAATGAAATATATGACTAAGGAAACTTTTGAAATAAAGTTATCAAAATATATTTAAAAAACACTAAAGTTCATGGATTCTAAGTTAAGGACTCCTGCTTTGAGCAATAAATAAATGCATCATTTTTTGACATTGTGATTCAATACATTGCATTTTTGTATTATCCTACCTTAGCTTTGGTACTCAGGGACACAGATGTCTGACTAAGGCAAAGTATAAGAGAACGATCACTTTCCCAGTCCTTGATACTGTTTATTAATGCAGCTTGAATACATATTACCCTTCTCAGAGGTCATATCACATAGTTGGCCATGTCTAGCCTGCAATCCACTAAAAGATCAACCTTTTTTTTCAAGTTATACAACCGCTATTTTGTATTTGTGAAGTTGATTTTTAGGCTAATTTATAGGACATAACCTTCATCCTTATTAACCTTTGGTCTATTACATGTGGCCCATAATTCTATCCTTTTTAAATTGTGGCAATTATTATAGTGTTAACTCTCTCTCCCAGCTTGAGGGCATCTTGAAATTTATTCCTTTACCAGAATCTAGTTATTACTGATACTTCAATCCTCAAATGATTATGTGATCTCATTGATTTGGATATTTTCTCCTAAAGATAGTAACTCATTCGTGCTTTCCAAACTTTTGTGTGTTGCAAAGAAAAAAAATGATGCATATTCAATAGGGATAGGGAGAAATGAGGAAACTACCTCATCTGAAGTAGGTTGATGTCAACTCAGCATATTATAGACCTATTTTTCCTTGGGGCACTGAGAGTTTAAGTGACTTGCCTAAGATCAATCAATGATTATGTGTTAGAAGAAGATGATGAACTGAGGTATTCCTGGCTTTAAGGCTATCTATCTATCTGTGCCATTTCTAAATAATTTAAAGATATCAAATATATGCCCTCCTTTAATTCAAACACAAAGATATATACTCAGATGATTGAAGGCTTTCTTGCTTTCTTCTTCTATTTTTAATATAGCAGAGGACCAAGCATTAAAAACAAACCAAAAATATGTAAATAAAAGTTACTTATGATCCAGCACAGATCACACAAGTGTAAGTACATGAAGAAAGTATTACACTTTCTTAGTAAGTTCAAAAGAATGTGTCTATGCTCCTCACATGAATAGAATGAGTAATAGAAAAAGCAATCCTTTGAAGTTTTGGGTTAGACATGTTATTTCTAGAAAAAGATTTGAAAAACATGAGTAAAATTCTTATTTAGTAAATAGTAAAACCCTACTTTACCCAGAATGCTTTGGCTTACTAATGCAACAACAAGAAAGCTTCTACAATTACAAAGTTACTGTGGGAGTGATATTTCTTTTTATCTCTTGCAGAATGCTTTTTTAAACAAGGATTATGATTTTGAATGAAAATTAGTCAAGAATGGAGTAAGCTATTGGGTAGCAAGCTCCTAAAGCTTCCAAAGGTATAGGGAAATATAGGAACTTCCCATTTTCTGAACTACCTGCAGGGAGAATGCTTTAATCTTCATTAGTCAGATATGCAGGGAACCTTGAGGTCTCAGCAAAATGCAGAGTAGAGTCAGCAAGGGACATTTCTACTACATCTATATAATGAATACCATGAGAATTCCATTGGTTTCATATTATAAATGTGATGGAACAAGAGACATTTTTATCTATTGAATTTTCCTTCAAATTGCAGAGGAAAAATATAAGGAAATTTATCACTAGCATATGTATTGGAGAGATATCAATCTATCAGTTTAGCATTTATTAAGTATCAGTTATGTGTCAAGTAGATAGTAAGCTTAATTCAAGGGTTATTTTTCTTTCTTTTTTTAATCTTTTTTTTATTGTCAGTGTTCTATACTAACTACCATATAAATTAAATTTTTTTTCCTTCCCTTCCTCTCCTTCCCTCTTCTTCCCCCTCCCTTCCTGAGACTGCATACAATTTTATATAGGTTCTACACATACATTCCTATTAAATGCATTTTCACCGTAGTCATGTTGCATAGAAGAGTTAAAACGAATGGGAGAAATCATACAACAAACCAAAACGTAATACAAAAGAAGATGATCTACTACATTTTGTGATTGAATCCTACAGTTCTTTCTCTGGATGTGAAAGGTATATTGCCTTAAAAGACCACTGGAAATTTTTTAGGTCCTTGCATTGCAACTAAGTTCTAAGTCTACTAGAAAAAATCCTTACACACTGTAGTTGTTGCTCTGTGCAAAGTTCTCCTGGTTCTGCTACTTTCTCTCAGCATCAGATCATATGAGGCTTTCAGGCCTCTCTGAAGTCTTCTTGTTCATCATTTCTTATAGCACAACGGTATTCCATTACACTCATATATCATAATTTATTCAGCCATTCCCCAATTGATGGGTATACTCTTTATTTCCAATTTCTGGCCACCACAAAGAGCGCTGCTATGAATATTTTAGTCCGTATGGGAGCCTTTCCCATTTCTATGATTCCTTGGGAATATAGTTCTAGAAGTGGTATTGTTGAGTCAAAGATTATGCACATTTTTGTAGCCCTTTGGGCAGAGTTCCAAATTGCTCTTCAGAACAGTCGGATCAGCACACAAGTCTACCAACAATGAATTAGTGTTCCAACTCTCCCACATCTTCTCCAACATTTGTCATCTTCCTGTTCTGTTAGGTTAGTCAGTCCGGCAGGTGTGAAATGGTACCTCAGAGTTGTTTTGATTTGCATCTCTCTGATCATTAGTGACTCAGAGCATTTTTTCATATGACTATAGATACCTTTAATTTCTTCCTCTGAAAACTGCCTATTCATATCATTTGACCATTTATCAATTGGGGAATACTTGCATTCTTGTATATTTGGCTCAGTTCTCTACATATTTCAGAAATGAGGCCTTTAACACAGACACATGCTGCTAAAATTCTTTCCCAGATTTCTGCTTCCCTCCTAATCTTGGTTGCATTGCATTTGGTTGTGAAAAAACTTTTCAGCTTAATGTAAACACAATTATCCATTTTGCACTTCATAAAAGTTTATCTCTTTCTGTCTCTTGAGAGTCAAAAATTCTTCCCTTCTCTATAAATCTGATACACTATTCCTTTTGCCATTAAATTGTTTATAGTGTCAATTCTCATACCTAGACCATATACCCATTTCGATTTTTATTCTTGTGTGCAGTGTCAGGCATTGGCCTGTGCCTAGTTTCTGCTACACTGTTATCAAGTTTTACCAGCAATTTTGTCAAACAGTGAGTTCTTCTCTCAGAGACTAGGATCTTTCAGTTTATCAAACAGTAGATTGGTATATTAATTCACTACTGTGTCTTGAGTACCAAGAATATTCCACCGATCTACTCTTCTGTTTCTTAGACAGTACCAAGGGGTTTTGATAATTGCTGCTTTATAATACAATTTGAGATCTGGTAGAGCTAGGCCACCTTCCCCAACATTTGTTTTCATTAGTTTCCTTGATTTCTGGACCTTTCTTTTTCCAGATGAATGCTAATATTATTTTTTCCAGCACTAGAAAATAATTATCTGATAGTTTGATTGGTATGACTCTGCACAAGTAAATTAATTTAGGAAGAATTGACATTTTTATTATATTGACTCACCCTACTCACTAGCAACTGATGTTTTTCCACTTACGTAGATTTAACTTTATGCATGCAAAAAGGATCATGTAGTTGTGTTCATACAGTCCCTGGATTTGTTTTGGCAGGTAGACTCCCAAATATTTTATAGTGTCTACCCTACCTTTAAATGGGATTTATCTTTCTATCTCTTGCGGTTGGGCTTCATTAGTAATATATAGAAATGCAGAAGTTGTGTGGGTTTATTTTGTAACCTGTAACTTTGACAAAGTTGTTCATTATTTCAAGTAGTTTTTACTTGAATCTCTGGGATTCTCTAAGTATATCATCATATCATCTTCAAAGAGTGATAACTTAGTTTCTTCATTGCCTATTTTAATTTCTTCAGTTTCTTTTTCTTCTATTACTGCTACAGGTAACATTTCTATTACCAAATTGAATAATAGTGGTGAAAATGGACATCTTGTTTCACCCCTGATCTTTCTGAAAATGCATCTAGCTTATCTCCACTGCATATAAAGTTTACTGAAGCTTTTAGGTAGATACTGTTTAATAATTTATGGAAAATTCCATTTATTCCTGTGCTCTCCAGTGTTTTTAATAGGAATAGATGTTGTATTTTGTCAAAAGTTTTTTTTTTTTTTTTTTCTGCATCTATTGAGGTAATCAGATTAGATTTCTGTTAGGTTTGGTGTTGATATGATCAACAGTTCTAATACTTCACCACTCCTGCATTCTTGGTATGAATGCTACCTGACCACAATGTATTAGTCTCATGAAAATGTGCTGTATTCTTTTTGCTAAAATGTTATTTAAAGGTTTTGCATCTATATTCATTAGAGAAATTGGTGTACAGATTTCTTTCTCTGTTTCAATTCTTCCTGGTATAGTTATGAAAATCATATTTTATCATAAAAAGAATTTGGGAGGACTCTTTCTTCTGCAACTTTCCCCAAGTCTATATAATAATGGAATTAGCTGTTCTTTAAATGTTTGATAGAATTATCTATAAATCCATCCAACCCTAGAGATTTATCCTAGGGAGTTCCTTAATGACTTGTTCAATTTCTTTTTTTAGATGAAGTTATTTAAGTACTCAACTTCCTCTTCTGTTAGTCTGGGCAATTTATATTTTTTTAAAATAATCATCCTTCTCATTTAAATTGTAGAATTTATGGGCATAAAGTTGGGCAAAGTAATTTCTAATTATATTTTAAATTTCCTCCTCATTGGAGGTGAGTTGACTCTTTTCATTTTTGACATTGCAACTTGGTTTTCTTCTTTCCCTTTTTAATCAACTTGAACAAAGTTTTACCAATTTTATTGTTTTTTTTCATAAAACTCGATCTTAGATTTATTTATTAATTCCATTGATTTCTTACTTTCAAGTTTATTAATCTCTCCTTTAGTTTTTAGTTTTCCTAATTTGGTATTTACTTGGAAGTCTTCAATTTGTTCTTTTTTGAGCTTTTTCAGCTGCTTGTCCAATTTATTGAACTCCTCTTTCGCTATTTTATTTATGTAGGCATTCAAAGACATAAAACTTCCCCTATGAACTGCTTTTGCAGTATCACATAAGATTTGGTAGATTCTCTCATTATTGCCATTCTCTTGAATGAAGTTGTTGATTGTTTCTATGATTTGTTGTTCAACCAACCCACTCCTTCTTTAGGATTAGGTTATTTAGTTTACAGTTAATTTTTGTTCTATCTTTCAATGACCTTTGATCACTTATAATTTTTATTGCATTATGATCTATGAAAGATTCATTGACTATCTCTGCCTTTCTGCATTGTGTTGTAAGGTTGTTATGCCCTAGCACATTGTCAATTTTGTATGTGTGTGCCAGGTACCACTGAGAGAAAAGGTATATTCCTTTCTATTCCCATCCAGTTTTCTCCAGAGATCTATCATATCTAACTTATCCAGAGTTTTGTTCACCTCCTTACCTTTTTTCTTGTTTATTTTAAGGTTAGATTTATTGATTCAGAGAAGGGGAGGTTGAGGGCCCGCACTTGTATAATTGTGCTGTCTATTTCTTCCTATAACTCCCATAACTTCTCCTCTAAGAATTTGGATGCTTTACCACTTGGAGCATATATGTTTAATAATGATATAGCTTCATTTTCTGTGGTGCATTTTAGAAGGATATAGTTTTCTTCCTTATCTCTTTTGATTAGCTCTATTTTTGCTTTTTCCTTTTCTGAGATTTAGATTGCTACTCCTGCTTTTCTTAAATCATCTGAAGCACAATATATTCTGCTCCAACCTTTTACATTTACTCTTTGAGTATCCCTCCATTTCAAATGTGTTTCTCCTAAACAACCTATTTTTGGATTATGGCTTTGAATCCATTCTGCTGTCTCCACTTTATGGGAGAGTTCATCCCATTCACCTTCACAATTATGATTACTATCTGTGTCTTTCCCTTCATACTCTTTCCCACCATTTGTGCTTTTAGTTCTCCCTTCTACCTTTCCCACCACATAGAGTTTTAATTTTTGAACAACACATCCAACAGTCTTCCCTTTCTTCTTTCAGCTCCCCCTCCCTTTTACTCCCCTTTATTCTTCCTGCTTCTTTCTTCTCTTTTAGCCTTTCCTCTCCTTTCTTTACCCATTCCCCTTCTACTGCCTATAGAGCTAGTTAGATTTATATACTTAATTAAGTTTGTTCTTCCCTCCTTGAATCAAATCAGGTGAGAGTATCTCTCAAACAATGCTCATCTCCCTACCCTCTTTCCTTCTGCTGTAATATAGTTTTATGCTTCTTCCTGGCATGTAATTTACCTTTTTCTGCTTCCTCCTTTTCACATCTCCTGATACACTCCCATTGCATGCTTAAAAGATATTTTTATCATCACATCATTTAGTTTGCATCTTCTGCCTCTATGTATATCCCTTTTATATTTCATAATAGATACACAGTTCTCAAGATTAACAAATATCATCTTCCCTCATAGGATATAAACAGTTTGCTCAAATGGAGTAACCAGATTTTCTTTCTCCCTGTTTACCCTTTTATGCCTCTGTTGAGACCTACATTTTAAAACTGAATTTTCTGTTGAGTTCTGCCCTTTTTATCATGAAGGTCTGGAAATCTCTTACTTCACAGAATGTCCATCTCCTTGCCTGAAATGTTATACTGAACTTTGATGGGTAATTGATCCTTGGTTGTAGTCCCACCTCCTTTAACTTATGAAATATCTTATTTCAATTCCTTCATTCTTTTAATGTAGTACTTACAAGGTCCTGTGTGATAATGGCTGAGCCATTTGAATATGTTATTTGAATATTGATATTTGAATCATTTCTTTCTGGCTGTTGCTAGTATTTTCTCCTTCACGTGATAGTTCTAGAATTTGGCAACAATATTTCTTGGTGTTTTAAGTTTGAAATCTCTTTCTGGAGTTGAATAGTGGATTCTTTCAATGACTATTTTGCCCTGTGGACCTGGCACTTCTGGGCAGGTTTCCTTGATGATTTCTTGGAATATATTGTCCAGGCTCTTTTCTCCATTCTGGGTTTCTGGCAGGCCAATAATTCTTAAATTTTCTCTTCTGGATCTATTTTCCAGGTCAATTTCTTTTTCCAATTAGATGTTTTATATTTTCTTCTATCTTTTATTCCTTAAATTTTATTTGACTGATTCTTGATGTCTCTTAGAGTCATTAGCTTCTACTTGTCCAATTCTAATTTTTATCAAATTGTTTTCTTCAGTTAACATTTGCATCTCCTTTTCCATGTATCCAATTATTCCTTTTAAGGAATTATTTCCTCCAGTTAGTTTTTGTACTTCTTTTTCCATGTATCCAATTTTACCAGTTAGGTTTTGTTTTTCCTTTTCCATTTGTGTCAATTTTCATTTTTAAAGAGCTGTTCTCTTCAGTGAATTCTTTTTTCATACTTTTAAAATTATTGACCATTGTTTCTTCTGTTTCCTTCTTCAGCTCTTCCAAGAGTGCCCTTTGTGCATGTGAGCATTGTCAATACCAACCTTCTTGGTATTCATGTTTTGGTCTTTGTACTCTTAGAAAGATTCTATGTTCTTTTCCTTCCTGCTTTGGTTCTTACTCATGGTGATGAGGCTTTGTGTGTTGTGGCTAAAGAATCTGGTGCTGAGCTAGCTGGTGTGATAAAGTAAAGGTCAGGTGAATCTGTTTGTGTTTCCCCAGTTTAGCCCCGGAGCTCTCTTGTTAAGTGTGGGAAAGTGGTGGTCTGGTCCCTGGAGATCTCCTCAACTAAGTTAGAGCAAAGACAAGCTTAGTGCTTGGTGATTCTGGCTGCCATAGTGACTTCCCATTTTTCCTGGAGCTCTGAGGCATGCCTGCGGTCCTGATGTGAGGTTCCACCCCCCTGCTCCTCTGGTCCTCCACCACAATAAGAAGACTTCTCCTTAGGGAATTTTCCTAGCCTCAGGTGCTTCCAGTCTGTTTGTCCCTTCTACTGATGCCACTGATCCAGGATTTTTCTTGGGAAATAATTTATGGTTCTTTCAAGGTCAACAAGGGGAAGGGGAGAAAGCATTTACCAATCACTCTACCATTTTGGCTCTTGAAGTTTCAAGTAGGTGACTTACAGACATTTAATCTGCAGACTGGAGATCTCAGGAGCAGCTGCTTCAGATACCTGGGGCTCCTTCTGTGGCTCTCACTTACTCGACTCTGCTGGGTTCCTGACCTGAGATGCTATCCCACCTTGCTGTTGCTTCCTCAGACTACCCCCGGGCTTTTCTGCTCAGCCTTGCCATGGCCAGGAAGTGTTGTGCTGTGTGCTCTGTGCTCCTCCTCCCCTGTGGAACAGATTCTTCCCCTCAATCTTATAGTCTGTCTTGTGCTGTGAAACTGGCACAGTCTGTCTCCTATTGGATTCTGCACCTCCAAATTGTGGTCAGTTTCTCTTTTTTAGAGGTATCTGAAGGAGTTTTTCTAACAGCTTAGGTGAGTAGTTAGTCTTTCCACCAGCTTGGCTCTGCCTTCCCAAGGGATTTTTAAAAATACAAGTGTGAAGTTTTTTTGCGAAATCAAGAAAATTTCAATGTATTGAGAGAAAAATAGAAGTCAAATTGTGACTAATATAGTAAATAGCTACACACTACTTTAAATATGTGTAAAAGTAATTTTGAAGAGGAAGTAATCACTTGTGAAAAGATCATGAAAGCTCTCAGAGACATGATGAAGTAAGCCTAAAACCTTGATGTAGGCCTCACAGAGAAAATTCAGAGTGGAACAAATGAGGTCTGATCCCTTTCCTAAACTCATGCTCAGAGTACTTCTAAGAAAGTTTGGGCATTCAGGGAAAAGAAACTACATGTTTGCAAACTCATGAAGACATCCTATATCATGTATCAACAGTAGTAGCAGTGTCACTGGTGGTAGTTGATGCTGTTGATACCAACTAGACACTAAGATAGCAGCTGATATTAGTGTATAAGAAGGCTGAAAGTCTGAATAAAATTGAAATTTTGTATACCATATATGCATGATAAATAAAGGAATACGGACAGACAGAAGAATGGTTTTGCCACAGCTTTTGATTTATTCAAGATCCTCTTATACAATTCATTTTCATTGAAGAAAATACCCTTGATGAATGCCTTAATTTAAGAAAAAAAATGCATAAGTATTAAAGTAAGCATATAGTTTGTTACTAATTGGTGTTTTCTTCATTGCCTTTGACATTTTTGTTGCTTTGAATATCAATAAGAGCAGAGATTTTTGTTTTTGTCTTTGTTTTGATTTTCAAGGTCTCTGGCATAATTTTCCCCTTTTGATTTATTGAATTCTGAATGCCCTCACAATAGTGCAATTTCTCTTTCACAAATCTCTATGCAGACTTTGTCTAATCCAGATGCTTACTCTTTCTTTACACCTCTGGTTAAATAAAGTGATTGGAGTTGGCTGTCCAAATGAAGGGCTGACTTCACAGCAATGAAAGACCTAAAACATTCCCAAAGGACCCTTGAGGCAAAATGCCATCTGCATTCAGAGATAAAAAAAACCTATGGAATCAGGATGCAGAAGGAAGCAGATTACTTTCTCTTGTATTATGTTTTGTTTGATTTTGTTTTTTCTCATAGCTTCTCTCATTTGTTTTAATTCTTCTATGCAACATGATTAATGTGAAAATTTTTGGGTGGGGGGTGGAGCCAAGATGGCAGAGTAGAAAGACTCACGTATGTTAGCTCCGAACCCACAGCCCATATATTTCCTGCAAGAAGAACTCCCCACAAATTCTGAATCACTGCAAGTCACTCAGAAACACAGTGGAAAAGATTTCCATTCCAGAGAGCCCTGGAGAGCCGTCCCCAGGGGTCCATCGCACCACGGCTGCCCTGGCCATGTGGCCAAGAGGAGCAGATCCGAGCAGGCTTCAGGGATGGAACCTCCGGTGGCCAGGAAGGTCCCTCCACCCACAGGCGCTACAAGTCAGTGAGAGAGATGTCTGGGCTAGCCAAGAGGGGAGTGGGGTGTCTCCGTGGCTCGGGCAGGTTGGGAGGAAGCGGGGGAGGCAGAGGCAAGGGCAGGAAGTGGCGGAGGCAGAAGCAGGGGCAGCAGCAGAGGCAGCAGCAGCAGCCCGGGACTCCCCGAGTAGCAGGCAGAAGCTCAGGTCTCTGCATAAAACCCCTGAGGGAACTGAGTCTAGGAGACAGTCCTGCCCCCACCCGCTCCATTACTGAAGGTGTCTGCACAAAGCCCCTGAGGGAACTGAGCCTGGGAGGCAGCCCTGCCCCCACCTGAGCACCAGAACTTAAGCTCACATTGAATAGCAGCCAGAGCCGCCTCAGAAAGCCCATTTGAATCTCAGACCCCAAGCAATAGCTGGACGGATCTAGGCAGGGGTGGACAGGAATCTCAGAATTCAAGTAACTGGCTGGGAAAATGCCCAGAAAAGGGAAGAAAAATAAGACTTTAGAGAGCTACTTTGAGCAGGTGCAAATGTTCCTGCCTTTTAATTCTGATGACGAGGAAAAATTCTTACCATCAGAGAAAGATGTGGAGGGTGGGGCTTCTGCATCCCAGACATCCGAGGTGGATGTCCGGTGGGCTCAGGCCATTGAAGAGCTCAAAAAGGATTTTGAAAATCAAGTTAGACAGGTGGAGGAAAAACTGGGAAGAGAAATGAGAGAGATGCAAGAAAAGTATGAAAAACAGGTCAATACCTTGGTAAAGGAGACCCCAAAAAATGCTAAAGAAAATAACACCTTGAAAAATAGGCTCACTCAATTGGCAAAAGAGGTTCAAAAAGACAATGAGGAGAAGAATGCTTTCAAAAGCAGAATTAGCCAAATGGAAAAAGAGGTTCAAAAGCTCACTGAAGAGAATAGTTCTCTCAAAATTAGAATGGAACAGATGGAGGCTAATGACTTTCTGAGAAACCAAGAAATCACCAAACAAAACCAAAAGAATGAAAAAATGGAAGAGAATGTGAAATATCTCATGGGAAAAACAACTGACCTGGAAAATAGATCCAAGAGAGACAATTTAAAAATTATGGGACTACCTGAAAGTCATGATCAAAAAAAGAGCCTAGACATCATCTTCCATGAAATTATCAAGGAAAATTGCCATGATATTCTACAACCAGAGGGCAAAATAAGTATTAAAGGAATCCATCGATCACCACCTGAAAGAGATCCAAAAAGAGAAACTCCGAGGAACATTGTGGCCAAATTCCAGAATTCCCAGCTCAAGGAGAAAATCTTGCAAGCAGCTAGAAAGAAACAATTCCAGTATTGTGGAAATACAATCAGGATAACTCAAGATCTAGCAGCTTCTACATTAAGGGATCGAAGGGCGTGGAATAGGATATTGCAGAAGTCAAAGGAACTAGGACTCAAACCAAGAATCACCTACCCAGCAAACCTGAGTATAATACTTCAGGGGAAAATATGGTCTTTCAATGAAATAGAGGACTTTCAAGCATTCTTGATGAAAAGACCAGAGCTGAAAAGAAAATTTGACTTTCAAACACAAGAATGAGAAGAAGCATGAAAAAGTAAACAGCAAAGAGAAGTCATAAGGGACTTACCAAAAGTGAACTGCTTACATTCCTACATGGAAAGACAATGGCAGCACAGGGGTGGGCTCCACTGTCTGGAGCATGACGGAACCCTGGGGACGGCTTTCCTGGGCTCTCTGGAATGGAAATCTCTTCCACTTTGTTTCTGCGAGCCTTGCAGTGTTCCAGAATTTGTGGGGAGTTCCTTTTGCAGGAAATATATGTTCTGTGGGTTCAGAGCTAGCATACGTGATTCTTTCTACTCCTCCATCTTGGCTCCTCCCCCGAAAATATTTTTAAAAATAATATATGCGTAGAATTTTTATTTAAGATTGTATTCTGTCTCAGGGACTGAGGGAAGTAGGAGAGGAAGAAAATTAAGACATGGAAGTAAATGTTGACAACTGAAAACAAAAAAAAAAATGATTAAATTAAAAAAAAAAACTTATTTAAAAAAAGAGAAAATGAAGAGCTGAGTATCTCTTGGATTGGGAAAGTATCTCTTTACCAGACCACCCATAGCTTTAGGCTATCAGTTCAAAGAAGACATAGCCCACCTATGCCAGAACAGAACACAATAGCTTTCCCCACCCTAGATTTACATTCCTTGCAAGGTTAGATGGGGTCTGATCAAGAACAGATTGAGAGTTAATGTAATCTCATTGTTAGAAACGTCCTTCAAGAAAAATTGAACTTGAAGTCAGGATTTTGGATGAAGGCCAAGGGAGGTCTGAGTCTCCACAAGATATTGGTTATTTATAATCATTTCTCTCATTCCAGAAAAACAAAAACTGAGGTTGTAGCCAAAAGTTAATAGGTTTTTGGTTTTTTTTTTTTACTCCTTTGAGTCTTAGTTAATTGATAACAAAAGATTTTATTCCACAGGGACTGAGTTACACTGGACATTTCATCTCCAGCACCTAATTGAAACAGGAACAGCTAACTTTATAGAAAAAATACATTGAGTTGTTTTTGAATAAAAAAAAATCTCTGGTTTGTTTTCAGTAAATATTTAAGATTTTTACTGCGTTTTATTTCTAAACTATGTAATCTCTTCTTTTGGATTGTTTTTCCTTGATGATTGATCTGTTGTCACAGAATATTGTTATATTCATGCTAATAAAGTAGTCTTCTTTAGCTGTTTAGTGTTTAAGTTTCCAATGTTTATAATTTGGTTAAATTATCTTGTTATAAAACTATGCTTTGCTTTGTAATTACTTAGTTATAGATGGAAAATTGAGAGATCTATAAAAATAAGCAGGAGCAAGTTATAAAGGATAATTAGAGTAACCAAGAAAACAGTGAGCTCAGAATTGCAAAGTACGATTCATCTGCTAATAAAAAGATATTCCATTGAGGTTTGTTTTTCTTATATTGAGCATAAAATGAGGAAAAATTAACTCTCTCTGCCAATAATAGTGGGCACACAGTGCAAGGCGAAAAGAAATAAAATATACTTCTTTTCTCCTCCCATCTTCCTAAAGGAAAACAAACAAAAAAAAAAAGAAAAAGAAAAAAATTAATTACTAAAGAATTTTATTTTTAATTGAAGAAGAAAAAACAAATTATTTCCAAGTATTATGTATAGTGGGACAGGCTGTATTAGATAAACATTGGCTGTTAAGTCTCAAGAACTTTCTGTGAGTCATCATCATTTTTATTATTGTCTCAGGGAAATTATGGGTATTACTGTTTATAAGACTGAAAGATTATAAAGAGGGTTCTATAGTTATATAAATTCACACTGCAAATTTGACTTTATATAAAGAATTCAGAAATAAACCCACATTCCAAAATAACACGTGTTAACATTACTGTACAGTACTATGTTGTCCAGTTCCTGCCCCGCAGGTCAATGCTAATGGATCCCAACCCACACCATAAAAAACAAAAACAAACCTCCAAGTGAAAGCAAAGCCTGATAGAGGCTTGGCTTAAGAGTTTGTATTGAGAAGACCTTTGCCCTGTGCTGCCAGCAGCCTGTGTGTCCAACCTTCAAAGTGTCTATCTTCCAACAGTCTATGCTTAGGTACAGTGTGTCTGTCCCTGGCCCTCTACACTCTGTGTCCTTGTCTGGTCTCACATATCTGCCAAGTCCCTCTCTCCAATCCCCTTCACTCCCCCTCACCCTTTCTTCTAGATTATGGCTAGGCTCCAATTTGTTCAAACCCAGCCTTTATGTGTTCCTCCTCCTGCTCTGACTTCTCTATCCCATGTGCCCATGTGTACTTGAACTATGTATGACCTACTGGCCTCTTTCCTTCCTCCTTCTCTCCCTTCTACCTGTCCTCACCTATTGGAGTAAATTCACAATATATAAAACTTGCTTTATGTAGAGGTCTAACAAATGCTCCATTAAATAAAGCAAGGCCTTCTTATATCTGAGGTTCATTTAATTGGTGATAACCTTTCAACTTCAATTTTTCTTCCTATTCTTCTTCAGTCTTTTAGCCCATAACACACATTATGATGAAAATATAGCTTTCACTATCATCTCCAGTGAAGAATGTTCTACTCAAGGTCCTTGTGCTCTTGAGGCAGGGGATAGGCAGCAGAAAGAGCACTGGAGTTCAAATACAGTTTCAGACACTTACTACCTGAACGACCCTGAGCAAGTCATTTAACCTCTGATTCAGTTTCATCAATTGTAAAATGGGGATAATCACCTACTTTGCAAGGTCATTATGAGGATCAGTCAAGCACTTAAACATTCATTAAGTTCCTATTACATTCCAGACTTTGTGCTAAGTACTGGATCACATGAGATAACATTTATAAAAAGTACTTAGCATAGAAACTGGCATATAGTAAGTGCTATATTAATATTTATCAACTTGTTTCTTCTATTTCCCTGTGCTATGCCACAATCTTTCTTATATTATAGCTGAGTCCAGAAGGACATTACTGAGAAAGCTCATGTACACAGTAAGTGGACAGGCATGGAATCATCCCTATCTTTATATCCTCTATCTTTTTCAATCCTGGCTAAAGTTAAAGAATGCAAATAACTTACATGAAAAGCCGTAGATTTATGGAGACAATGAATCAAACAGTAGAATTTTCCTTTCTTTCCTGATAAAATGAAACTAATCCTTAATCCTCAATCTCTGTTTCTCTATCTGATTTTCTACTTCTTTTATAGTCCCTTAAGTTTGTATAGTTTTGGGAAAAGGGAAAACAAGCAAACAAACAAAGAAAACTGCTACTGATCAGAACTGGCTTTTTATTTATACTTGTGGAATCGATAACTGTGGGCAGTGGATTAAACACTGTGCTTAAAATCAGGAATACTCCTCTTCATGTGTTCAAATCCAGCCTCAGATACTTACTATGCAACCCTGAGGAAGTCACTTAACCTGTTTTCCTGAGTTCCTCATGTGTAAATGAACAGGAGAAGAAAATGGCAAACTAGTACAGTACCTTTGCTGAGAACACCCTAAATGACGTCATGAAGAGTTGGACACAACTGAACAAATGAAGGGGAATCAATAGCTGAATATCCCAAACTTTGAATTTTCATGGTCCAGTCCTAATATTAACAACACCTTTACAAAATGATTCTCTCTTAGACTTGTATTATGTCTATCCACAGTTATTCCTATGAAAATATCAAAATGTTATTTGAATAATTAGAGTTTGCAAGTCAGTATGTGGTCATTTCCTATGGTTTCCTAGGTTGTTTAACAGTCTATAAGTTTAACTGTTAAGTAAGGGTTATAAATTTCATCCATCATGTAAAAGATACATAGAGATGGGCAAACAATTAATACTAGAATTACAGCTGGTAAAATAGTTGAGATTATTTCTACTTCTTGGGCATCTTTAGTACTTGTATGGGTTTTGTGGTTAATATTAAAATAATAATATATAGTACTAATGAACTAATTAGGAAAATGATTATTAATGTATAGTTGTGGAAATACATTAATTCTTCTATTCTTAGGGATATGGCATCTTAAAAACGCAATTGCATTGAATAAGGTATGGAAGGTATACAGAATGTAAACCTATAATTAAACTATGGCAAAGTTATGTAATAGTTATCACTAATATCTTATGAGAAAGTCATAGAAATAATGGGAATTGACTTGAATTCAACTTTAAGGGTTCGATTCCTCCCTTTCCTGAATTTAAGTTTAAAGAATACTGGTTGTTCAAATGCATGATAAGATGAAGGACAATTGTGAATTTATTCAATATTAGTAATAGTCAATTCTACAGAGAATACTTCTCAAATAATGAATATTATCAGAATTATGGCTGTTAGTGAAATGAAAGAGCCAATTGATGACAGGATATTTCATATTGTATAAGCTCCTGACTAATCTAAATATCATCATGGCATTCCAAATGAGGGGGAATCAGTAACTTAATACCCCAAACTTTGAGTTATCATGGGCCAGGCTTAATATTAATAGTGCCTTTAAAACATTATTCTCTGTTAAGCTTGTATTATGTCTACCCAGAATTACTCCTGGGAAAATACCAGAATTTTGTTTGAATAGTTTGAGCTTATAAGTCTGTTGATATATGTAAAAATATTCTCTAAGGTGCTATATAAACAATTAAGGTAACAATGAGCATATTAGGTAAAAACAAAACAAAAACCTACCTTTATTTTGCTTCACAGAAAAATGTATAAAGTACATAAATCAATCACCATAGACCCTAAGATATCTGTACAATTCTCTCCTATCCAGTGAAACCCACCACTTTCCCTAGGACTCTACACAATCCTATAGATTCATAACACGACCTTGTGGTTTGGACACCTTTTAAAAGTACATTAATGAAATGGTGCTAAGCAGGTGATTCATCTGACATACTGGAGTTCCACTCTAAATGCAGAGGGCCGTATAGTCATCCAAACTAAAGATTTTACCATGAGGACGATTTCCTTCCTATAGGACCTTCATAGAAGCTCTCATTTGTCTTATGGAAGAAGGAAAATTTTGGATACACATAAGCATCCCATATTTCGCCCCACACACACACACACCCAAGGACCAATGTGTGCTCAAAATATAGCCAAAAATGGGAACTACTTCCCTGTAGGTAGGTGGCTTTGTTCCAGATCATACTGAGCCAACCAATTTACATCCAGTAACTGGGACACATTCTCCATCCATTGTTATTGCCCTTTCTATTCTCTGTATGAAAAGATAAAATAGAATCTGGCATAACAGTGCACACTTTTAATCTCTGCTACCAGGGAAGTAGAGACTGGTACATCATTTGAGCTCATGAGGTCTGAACTGCACTGGGATAAGCTGATCAGCTGTCCATATAAAGTCTGGTAACAAAATATTTAGCAGGTCAAAGTTTTCATATAGAACAGAAGTGGAATTAGGTCCATAAATCCAATATAAAAACTCTGAAAAAAGAGAGAGAAAAAACATAAATTCCCCAAATAGACTTACCATGCTCTAAGTTCATCTCAGAGTATTTCTCTCATCAATGTACTATGATTGTTTGGACTCTCCCCCTATTCTCCAGGAAGGAAGTAGCCTTCCTCTACCTAAAAATTAATTTTAAGCAGGCCAGATATGATATCCCCCTACCCCCTAACTAATGGAGCCAGGAAAAGGACTTGCCACATTGGTGTTTTATCACTGCTATTTCAAAGCACTTTATTAGCATCAATAAACAACTTTTCCTCCTTTGAGAGTAATGAAATTAAAGTTTCAGTCATATAATTGTCCCTATTGCAGTTATGGTGTAGGGTGTTTAGAGAAGATTAGTACTTCTGATGTGAGGGCTGCCAAGCCATTTTCAGGGTGGTTTTCCACCTTTGGCATCTATCTGATTTGTCTAGATCTCATATGTGGCTCCAAGAATCTGTAGCATATAGCAATGGGGGCAGCTAGGTGGTACAGTGGATAGAGCACCAGTACAGGAGTCAGGAGGACCTGAGTTCAAATTTCAGTTCAGACACTTGACACTCACTAGCTGTGTGACATTGGGCAAGTCACTTCACTCCAATTGTCTTATCCTGGGTCATCTGCAGTCATCCTGATGAATATCTGGTCACTGGATTCAAATGGCTCTGGAGGATAATTGAGGCTGGTGACCTGCACAGCCCTCCTTCACTCAAAACAAAGTGAAGTGCAAGTCATGTCACTACTTCTCTGATGGCATGGTCTTCAGCAATGAAGGATGAACACACACACAACATACAGCAAGCACAATGACCACACTCCTTAAATAGAATGGTAGATGGTCTAAACAAGATTGAGGGGAACCGAGGGGTCTCAAACCCATTAATGACTTACTGACTTGTTTGCCCCAAGCATGTGAACACTTCCCTTAGTGGAATTGGTGCTTGAAAACAATTTATACCAAAGGCAATCATAGGTGGCTGAAGGAGGCACTGTGGATCACTTAGAGCTTAGCTGGACACTGAAGAAAAACAAGATCATTCGCTGCATCCTGAACCATTGCCTGTCATCGTGACTTTTGTCTTGCCACTGGATTCCAATGACTGAGAGAGAGGGAGAGTAAGGCCGAGAACTTTGCACAATGCTGCCTCACATCCAATTAATATGAGAATCAAAAACATCATCCATCCCATTTAGCCATTTTTTCCTATGTCAAAATCCTGTAATAGGCAAGTGACAAGGCAGCAGGTGTGATACATGAGGAACTGTAATCACAACCCTTCACAGAGGTTGTCTTCTCATGGGACTGAAGCAGCAGTGGGAATTGGCAGTCTCCTGTGTGACTGAGCAGCTCCTTTTAAGGACCACACTACTCACCTTTGGTGTGAGTTAGAGATTAGAAAAGGTACCCTAAAAGTTGACTCTTTCACCCAATCCTGGGCTGCTTATCAAAGCAAGAGAGAATCACACCCTGTGTTCAACAAACACACACAGATACAAACATACAAAAACTTTTGGGAAAATAATTTCACTCTCCAGTGATAAATGGAATTTGAGCACACTTAAGGATTATGTGAAATATAGTAGATCTGAAAGATAAACAGTTTTTGTTATGAGAGAACTTAGCAGTTTTCCCATCCAAATAGCTCTGAATGACATGAGACTGGCAATTGAAGGTCTACTAACGGACATAGAAGCTGGATACGTTTTTCTGTACTGACTTGTGTATTCTTAATGTTCTACATAATAGAATGGGAAGATCTTTCCCATACAGTAATAGACTTATGTGACCTGCTAAAGTCACGTGGAAGCCTGGGACACATGAGTGTAAACCATATATTGCAAGACAGGGTAGATAAGGAAGGATGGAGCAGAGCTGAGAGGAAGTGAGATGGAGAGCAATCAGAGCTAGGAAAGAGAGAGGAAGCTAAAAAAGCTGTTAGGAGTGAGAGAGGGAGTGATTTTACTTAAGAGAGTTGGTTTGTTGGAAGACCTGATAAAGAGTATAGACTTCTTTGTTACTATGATGGATCTGGCTTTCTGGTACATGAATAAATATCTTGGTTCCACTTCAATGAAGAGGATTTGTTAACATCTTGCAATTTAAAATTGGAAATATGCTGGCATTCTTATAGCAGCCGCTGTGTGTGTCAGCTTGATGATATAGATGGGGAACACTGTGAATCTGGTTTAGGTTTTCTAATCAAAATGAATCTAGATCATATGTTTGGATGCCACCCAAGTGGTGTGAATGACAGGTGTACATGACAATATTTGACAATACTGCCACTTGCAGGAAAGTTCCATGCCACTATCATGCGTATGCTCCCATCATAACAAACCTTGATGAGGACAAAGACAAATTTTATGAAGATCTGGAGATCTTTATCATCAATGCACTAAAAGAACACAAGCTTATCATTCTGGATGACTTTAATATCAGAGTAGCCTCAGACTATCAGACTTGGCAGGGAGTCCTATGGAGGAATAGAGTTGGAAAGAGCAATGGTAATGTTCACTTATTACTGAAGTCTCATGCATCTCATGTCCTTCTCATCAGTAAAACCATTTTCAGTTTATCTAAATGCAATAAAACTTTGTAGATGCAGCCTTGCAACAAACATTGGCATTTAATAGATTATGTCATTGCAAGGAGAAGAGACAGACAGATTATGAAAGTGTAATGCCAATCATCACAGCATACCTGTAGACTGCTGCAGTGAATTTTAAAGGGTTGACTTGCAAGGTATAATAAGTCCTTCCTTTATTCAAAACTAAACCTTATTCAGGAAACTGACACATTCACAATTCATATTCCAAGGAAACCATAAACAACCACAAAATCCCACCTTGCTTGCCCTGACAGAGAATGATAAAGATAACGTGTGGCACAGAGTGCTGCACTGATCATAGACTTTTTTTCTGCAAACTAAACATTTGCATTTCACAAAAGCAGTGGCCCCAAAGCAGAATGGCTGCCATAAGACAATGCCAGCAGATTGGAGTGCTTCTCTAACTATGAACAGTTTATTTCTAACTTGGAGGGGAAAATGAGCCAACATGTGGTTGGCAACAGGGGAGTAGAAAAAGGGTGGGCAGCTTTCAGAAATTTGGTGTACAGCACTGCATTTATTCATCTGGGCCAGAATAGTCACAAACTTCAAATTTGGTTTGATGAAAATGATGGGAAAATTCAGGAGTTGACAGGTGAAAAATAAGAACTCCATAGGTTATACCCGCAGTATATTTCATCTGTCTCTAAGAAAGTAGGATTTAGCTTCATCAAAAGTAAAGTAAAATCACAGTTTAGATATGCTAGTTAAAGATCTTCTCCACTTATTAATGGACCTACCCATTAAGGGAACTGTGATTAGAAGATTTTTTTTTTGATGGAAGGCTCATATCTTCTGTTAATTTCTAATGAGACACTGGTTCTCAAGGGTCGTTATGCCCTCTCTCTCTGAAAAGTATATAAATACTCTCAGGTGAGAATTTACTTTAGGGCTTACTCATTGGAAGTGATTGTTTGGCAAGAGGAGATTCTGGGCAGTTATTAAGGAGCCCTCAGATTTGAAAACCCAGATTTTGGTGCTTTTCTCTCTAGTAACTATGTCTGTATGGTCAGATAGTTGGATATGTCTGTTATCTTTGCTTATCTGTTATATTTTTCTCTGATATTCAGGGTGCTGACTTTTTTCCCCTGAGCTATGTGAATGATATATGTGTTTGACTAAAGTGCTTGTTGATCCCTCAAAAAGTTTCTTTCCTTTTAGAAAAAAAGATCTAAGAGCTTGTACAGCAGGCTCTCCTATATATGTTAGGATCCTTGCTGTTACAAATGGGCTCAGTACTTCCACAGTGATCTCAGTAGTCTATCACCATTCAATGCTCAAACCATTTGCCATACACTTAAGGTTAAAGCTAGTCCATCTCTAGCAGAATTTCCAACTGAAGAAGGGGTGTTGAACGCCAGTAGGCTCCTTTCATGTGTCAAAGAACCTGGTGTTCATTTTATTCTAGATGAGATTTACAAATCAGGAGGTTTACTGCTCATATACAAGGTTATGGAAATTTTCTAAGTAATATGGCAAGAGGTGGTTATCCCACAGGAGTTCAAGAATGCCTTCATTTTCCTTCTCTATAAAGAAAGGGGAAATAGATTGTCCTGTGACAATCACAATGGGATATCTATCTTAGTCATTTCTTGTGAGATTCTTTCCAGGGTCCTGTTTGATAGGCTGATCCTCCAACTGCAAAATAGTCATCTACCTGAGAGCCAGTGTGGCCACAGAAAGTAATGAGTAATAGTCAATATAGTGTTTGTGCTCAACATCTCTAGAAGAAATGCCAGGAGCAGAACAGAGGTCTTTACTCAACATTCATTGACCAAACCAAGATTTTGATACTGTTAGTCATGAGGGCTTATGGAAAATTATGACAAAATTTTGTGGCCTGGAGAGGTTTATCAGTATTGTATGTTAGTTTTACGGTGGCACCCTTTCACAGGTTTAGGATATGTGTGGCGCTATTGCACTTTTCCAGTCACCAACGAAATGAAGAAGGGCTTGCTCCCATACTTTTTAGCATGATATTTTCATCAATGCTGTTAAATACCTTCAGTGTGGATGAAAATTGCATCCCAACTCTTCTGCAGAAGGTACAACTCTGATGGGCTGATTTCCTTGATCAAAAGTCAAACGTGTTTGCTTAAAATCCTATTTTATAGAGAACTCACCCAAGGCAAGTGCTCACACAGAGGTCAGACAAAATGATACAAGGACACTCTCAAATCTCTCTGACGAACTCTGTAATCAACTGTGAGACATGGAAGGCATTGATTGGCACAGGACCATCCATCCAGCATGGTGGATCTATGAACAACACAGAATTTCAGTAGCTCAAAGAATGTAAGATGCACAAATTTTGAGATATCTCCACTTTAAATATTTATGTGGACTATTTGCATCTAATCTGTGGTAAGTTCTGAGCTCAATTTGGTCTGGTCATCCACAGTAAGACACACTGTACCTTGAATCCAACATTGTGATGTCATTTTGGTACACTTTTAGAAGGAAGGTCAACAATTAATCGATTTTGTTGCAATCATCTACTAACCACCAGCACACTCTTCAAGTCTTCCTCAATAACTTCAGCAACTGGATTGCAGTCTTCTCCATGGCAATTTTTAGCATTATCCTTGATTTTTTGTTGACTTTAATAATATTCTAGTCTTTATTCAATCACTACTATAATCTTCAGAACTGGTTATGAGATCTTCAAATAGAAGAACATTTTGTGATTGTTGCACAGAGGACTCTTGTTATATGAACACTTGGACTTGATGGCCATTGAAGGAAATTTACACTTCTCTACTCCTATAGAATATAATCATCTTGAAAAAAATTAAATATTATACTAAAGACATCAGGCATAAAAATTGAATTAAATACAATTAATATTTCTTAAAAGCCTACAATGTAAAAGTAAAAATGTTAAGTAGGTAAAATAGATTAAAGAATATCCAAATAATCCTTTCTTACATGGAAGCTATACTCTAGTGGAGAAAATGAGACACAGATATATAATAAGTATGATTAATGAATCAAGTAAATCAAATATGAATCAAGTAAAATATCCAAAGTTCAAATATGGAGTCTAAATAAAGTTCTATGTGAAATATGAGGGAGGGATAAATTTCAAGTAAGGCAATCAGGAAATAATTTTATAGAGAAAATTACAATGGGTGACATTTGCTTTATAGTTGAAGGTTTGAAGATGTGTTTCATGTTATTTCACTGATCATCACAAAAATTTTGAAGGCTCTTTTTATTATTACATCCATTTTACAGATGCTCAAACTGAGACTCATATAGGTTAAATGAATCGCTCAGGTTTACACAGTATATGACATAATTTAAACTCAGGTCTTCCTGACTTCAAATCCAGCATTCTATCCACTATACCACCTAGTTTGTAATTATGGTTGTAAAGGAGAAATAATGAAAATATAGTCCAGCAATCACTCTAGGTTTAAAAAGAGTAGATTTCAAATAGCTGAGAGAGAACATAGATAAGATCCTATGACTTACAATTATAGAAATATTTATACCAAAAATAATGAAGAATTCTCAAGAATTAAATTCTCATGTCACAAAGATAATTGATTCATATGAAAAAGAACAGAAGGAACCATTTAAATGAAAGGTTGTACCTTCTAATATTATTTATATGCAGCCTAAAGAGACAATGCAATAAGGGCTGAGTGGGAGAGTGTATGCTTCTACACATGGTGTTCAGTAATCAATCCGTATTTTGAAACATCAATGAATGGAACATAAAAGTAGAAAAAAGCAGTATAATTATTCATTGTTATTGAAGAAAATTCTGTACTCTGTAGTGTGTACACAAGACTGTTAGAAATATGTTTTTTATTAATTAAATCAAATGGATTCTAAATATCTTCTTTGGGATGGGGAGGGTTTACGGTCTACAAGAAGGGCAAAATTTTTCTATGCTTTAAAATCTAACAAACATTATTTTGGAATTGCAATTTATATTTAGGACAATAGAGAAATTCACCTGTTAAGATTAAGGAAAGGTTCAGAATTTAGGTAACAGTTTCAAAATAATAGTAAGTTAAAATATCTGCTCAGTCTATGGAAGCATTTTCTTAAAGTTATGCAATCTCTCTTTAACTACTACATTAAAAGATTATCCTTTCTACACAGCCAGAGATGAACTACAGAGATACTTCTCCCAAATAAAGAAAGCAACATTGTCTTACTTCTCTTAGTATGATCATTATCCAACTCATTTTACAGAGGAAACTCTCCTGAGAGTATCTGAAGCAGTGGTTCTGTGGAGTGGATGAGAATCTCTTTAGACCTTCAAAAAGAATGATGTAAGAAGTTTTCAGTTCAAGTTGCTATTTTGATTAATTAATGATAAGATTGCTCGTTAAAATATGAACAATGAATTTAGAATAAAGTACCCATTGATATTATTTACATGCAACCTAAAAAGACAATGGAGTTAGGGTTATGTCAGTGAGTGTATGTTTCTACACATTATGCTCATTAATTAATTTAGATTTTGAAACATCAATGAATGGAAACTAAAAACAAAAAGGGCCAGTAGGATGGTTTTTTAGGTGTCAGTATTGTAATCATAATTTGTAACACAATTTAGCATATGAGATATTAGGGAATAATTCCATTCTCTTTGTACTGAAACTATAAAAAGGGATCTTTGTTGCATGGGTACAGTTTGTACCCTTTTTGGAGATATTGCTCAAAAGCTGAGTATGGCTCAGGGAAAAGTAGAACTAAGGGGTCCTGGGCCCAGAGAATAAGTTAAGATAGGAAAAATATGTTTGTAAACCGTTTCCACCACCATCCCCCACAAAAAAACTACCCTTGTCAAATATATTGTTCACCTATGTCCTGAGATGACCTCTGTCTCTTCAAACTCTGAGACCAGGGAACATAACATGAAAACACTGAATAAAATTTCTTTTGCATTTATCTCTAGAGAAACCTCACTATCAAAAACAAATTCAACTGCCTTAAAATATAAATGCAAAGTAGTTACAAATTGTCTTAGAATGTGATTATGAAGCAGAGAAAGCTGCAGAATAAAAAAAAAAATTTGAATGTCCGGTCTTTTTTCAAAATTTCTATTTTATTTAAACTACTCAATCACATGTACTTTTAAGAGTGAATCATCCAAATCACTTTAAACACGACTGGACATGTGTAACATTGAAATGAATGTTCCAGATGCAGTACCTTTACTTTTGACCAGATTTGATGTCAACTCTAATCAACAATGTTTCCAAGCATAGACAAACATTGCTGAGTTGTATCAGTCATGTGTGACTCTTTATGACCCCATTTTGAGTTTTTGTGACAAAGATGCTACAGTGGTTTGTCATTTTTTTTGTCCAGTTCATTTTTACAGATAAGGACACTAAATCAAACAGAGTTAAATGACTTGCCCAGGGTAACATAGCTAGTAAATGTCTGAGGGTATATTTGAATCAATCCTGGCTCCAGGATTGGCACTCTATCTACTGAACCAGTTAACTACCTTTAACTAACATTAATGAGTCTGTGTAGACTGTGTGATTAAAAAGGATAGCAGAAAAATATTATCTGCAATTATGCTGACCAAATCAATCCTCTGCAATATTAAAAATCAAACAGTTTCTCTTTAGTCAGCAATAGAAAGAATATCTAACACCTCTCCCGAACAAAACAAAACAAAATATTGTTCAATATCCCCAATTGATAGTAAACATGAAAACCTAAAATAGTCAAAGTGCTGGGGGAGTTATAGAAAGACAATGGAAGAGATGTCATCATTCATTTTAAAATAATTATACAACAAGCATAAAATAACTATATTTGGAGAAAAAGAGTGACAATGATGAAAAAATAAATCTAAGTCATATCATATTAGGATAATTTTGCTGAAATGGGGAGGTTTAAATTGTAGAAAAGAAGGCATAAAGGGTAAATAACACCTTTCTTCAAAGATTTGAAAGCCATAATTTTATATAATAGAGGAAATAAAGCTTCTTTGCTTATCCTTGGAATCCAGAAAGAACTAAATTCAATACATGGAAATTAAAGGAATGCAATTTTTGATTCAATATAAGGAAGAATTGCCCAATAATTTATGATGCCAAAAATATGACAGATGTATCATTTCATAAGGAAATGAGTTTATTATTATTTATGACATTTAAATTGAAGTTGGGTCATCAGTTTTAAGGAAACTTTAAAGGAATTTTGCCTTCCATTGAGAATTAAAATAGATCACTTCTGTTACTGTGGCTCAAAAAACATTTGTGTAAGACTATTTTCATTCATGGAAATTGGTTCCTCAATGTTCTACACCCATATTAGGGTTGGAATTGATTAGAACTTGAAAGAAGAGAAATCTTGGTTTTCTCACTACCAGGTTTAGGAGGGAAGTTGATGGTTCCAGACTCTCTTCAGGGTCTTAAAAGGAGAAAAAGGCTTTGGGAAGAAACTAACATGTAGAGAGACCAGAATCTTCAATATGTCTCTTTGTCTTTAATACATTAGAGGCTTTGGGAAGTTTCCCTTTGGGTGAAATCTGAGACTTTTTTCATTGAAATTAGTTAACTTGTTTCCAAGGGGAGAGCTCTGCATTACCTGGCATATTCTGTGATTCCTCTTTTTCTGTTGACTTGGATAAATGGATTGATTTGCCCCCTTATAGTTGCTATTTGCTATGTGTTGTCATTATGCAACTAGAATTTGATGAGAAAGATGTCAAGTCTTGGATATATAGCTTGGGGTATTTGTCCCCCATTATTCAATAGCAACCAAGAGCACAACATGAATTCACAAATCATTTTCCCTAGACTAACAATTTTTAAGGGAGCAAATGGATATAATTTTAGCTCAGTCCCCCTTCTCTTTGAGGAGGGAGGAGTAGTTAATCTCTCACCTCAGTTTTCTCCTTCTCCTCTTGGTAGTAATTAAAGTCGTCCTTAGAAAAGAAAGGGAAGAGGACACTAGGAAAATCAATTCTTGCTTCCCTTAGTACCATATCTAGATGGATCAATGTGGGTATGATCAAAAAATAGTTGTAGGTTCTCTAGAAATTAGGTATTTGAACTCACACATAGCTCTCTTAAGCAATGCAGTGAAGAAGCATATTGTGACATATCTGAATTTCTTTGCTCATTACTGTGTCAATTTTTCTGTTTCTAAAGAATGCTTGAGGCATGTGGGTATCACCCAAGGAAGAAAAAAACATGCCTTAAACCTAAAACTAAAACAATACAGAAACATACCAATGCAAATTGACAACTGCTTTGCAACAGAAAAATTTAGGTATTTCCCTGAGACACTGAGAGTTCAATTGGCTTGCTCAGGGTGATGTGACCAGTCTGTCCCGTCTTTAAAACTGACCTTTCACTCACCATACCATGATGCCTCTTGTGTTAAGAATGGAAATATGGACAATACTGAAGACTTAAGAAGGCACCAATTTATTTTTCCTTAAATACATCCCTTTAATTCCTGTTCTGCTGTCCCATTGTTTCATTAATATGATACAGCATTTGCAAAGGCAATATTCCTTATAATCACAAACTCTAGAAGACGCCATCAAGAAAAAAGGGCTTTGGGATGGAACAAAATGCTCCTACTATATTTTTTGTCCAAGGATCCAAACTCAACCCTTTTCTAAATGTGTCTATTTCTGTCAAGAATGTAGACATTTGTTAGATTATTTGGATTTTCATTCTTAGAGTCTTTCTGAACTCCACATTCTCACTCATTTCACATGGGTCAAATTTCTTCAGATTGTTCCTCTTCAGCCCAGATGAAAGGTTTCAATATTACCAGTACTCCATCCCAAACTGCTTCCTCTGTGCTAGTTCTTCCTTTCACACCTGGTTTGTATGAGATACTTTCTCCTTTTAACCTTTTTCTACCCAATTATATTTTTCAGAATCATCTTATCAAGCTTAACTCAACCCCAGCATTTCTTTTAAACTGCCTTAGTAATGATAAAAGTTTTAGGAATATTTTTATTACTAATAAAAATTACTAATATCAATAACATTTTCATATATCATAATCAAGCAGTCTAACAATTATCAGTGCCTTATAATTAATCTTTAATGAGTTCCATAGATTTCTTCTTGGTCTTTTAGTTTTTAGTTTTTTTTTTCTTTTTCTCCCCATTTACTTATTTATCTATCCATTTATTTATTTATTCATTCATTCATTCATTCATTCATTTATTTATTTGTTTATTTATTTATTTACCTATCTATCTATTTATTTTTGGTATGAAATTATTTATTTAACTTTTTACATTCATTTTCACAAAATTTTGGGTTCCAAATTTTCTCCCCATTTGTCCCCTCCTCCCACACCAATACACCAAGCATTCTAATTTCCCCTATCACCAATCTGCCCTCTCTTCTATCTTCCCTCCCTTCTCTTGTCCCCATCTTCTCTTTTGTCTTGTAGGGCCAGATGACTTTCTATTCTCCATTAGCTTTATTTTGTATTTCTTAGAAGCAAGAACAATACTCGACAGTTGTTCCTAAAACTTTGAATTCCAACTTCTCTCCGTCCCTCCTTCCCCACCCGTTCCCTTTGGGAAGGCAGGCAATTGAATATAGGCCATATCTGTGTAGTTTTGCAAATGACTTCGATAATAGTCGTGTTGTGTAAGACTAACTATATTTCCCTCCATCCTATCCTGCCCCCCACTGTTTCTCTTCTCTCTTTTGATCCTGTCCCTCTTCAAGAGTGTTGACTTCAAACTGCTCCCTCCTCCCATTCCCCTCCCTTCCATCATCCCCCCAACCTTGCTTATCTCCTTCTCCCCTACTTTCCTGCATTGAAAGACAGGTTTTCATACCAAAAAGAGTGTGCATTTTATTCCTTCCTTTAGTCGAATTTGATGAGAGTAAACTTCGTTTTTTTCTCAGCTCTCCTCTTTTTCCCTCCACTAAAAAGTCTCCTGCTTGCCTCTTCTATGAGATAATTTATCCCATTTCATTTCACTCTCTCTCCTCGCATGACATTTCTCCCTCACAATTTACCTTAATTTCCTTTAAGATATGATCCCATCGTATTCAATTCACTCTGTGCTGTGTTTGTGTGTGTGTGTGTGTGTGTGTGTGTATACGTCTGTGTGTGGTCGCACCAACTACCCAGATACTGAAAAGTTTCAAGAGTTACAAATATTGTCTTTCCATGAAGGAATGTAAACAGTTCACTTCTGGTAAGTCCCTTATGACTTCTCTTTCCTATTTACCTTTTCATGCTTCTTCTCATTCTTGTGTTTGAAAGTCAAATTTTCTTTTCAGCTCTGGTCTTTTCATCAAGAATGCTTGAAAGTCCTCTATTTCTTTGAAGGACCATTTTTTCCCCTGAAGTAGTATACTCAGTTTTGCTGGGTGAGTGATTCTTGGTTTTAGTCCTAGTTCCTTTGACTTTTGGAATATCCTATTCCACGCCCTTCAATCCCTTAATGTAGAAGCTGCTAGATCTTGAGTTATCCTGATTTTATTTCCACAGTACTGGAATTGTTTCTTTCTAGCTGCTTGCAATATTTTCTCCTTGACCTGTGAATTCTGGAATTTGGCCACAATGTTCCTAGGAGTTTCTCTTTTTGGATCTCTTTCATGTGGTGATCGGTGGATTCCTTCAATACTTATTTTGCCCTCTGGTTCCTTCGTCTTTTATATATAATTTTCCATTGAGTTCTTGTCTTTTTGTTACAAATACCCCAAAGGCTTTTAATTCATTGAATGACCATTTTTTTTTTTCAATCAGGATGATACTCAGCTTCGCTGAATTACTTATTCTTGGATTCAACCTCAGCTTGTTTGCTCTTTGAAATATAGTGTTATAAGACCTACTGATTTTAGTGGAGAAGCTTCTAAGTCTGCTCTTTTCTGTGGCATTTAAATTGTCTTTTCACTTTTTTTTATAAATTGTAGTATTTTCTTTTTAACCTGTGGATTTTGATAATTGCTGTGGCATTCCTATTAAGTTTTCTTCTTGGGATTTCTTTCAAGTGGGAATTGGTGGATTTTTTTCTATTTCTATTTTACCTTCTTGTTCTAGAATTTAACGACAATTTTTCTTAATAATTTCTTGGACTATTATATCCAGATTGTTTTTATTATAACTTTCAGGTAGTCCAACAATTCTTCCATTATCTCTCCTCTATGCATTCTCCCAGTTATTTTCTAATGAGCTATGCCAAATGCTCCTGTATTTTTTTTTTGGTTTTCTTTTTCCCTGATGTCTTATAATATCATTTGTTTCCACGTGCCCAATTCTAGTTTTCATGCAGTTATTTTCTTCCTATTGATTTTGTATCTTTTCCAAATTGGTTAATTTTCTTTTTATAATTTACTTGTATTGCTTTATTTTTTTTCTCCTGATTTTCCTTAGTCTCTCTATTTGATTTTTGAACTCCTTTTTAAGTTCTTCCAATAGTTCTTTTTGGGCTTCTGACCATTTGACATTACTCTTTGAAATAGGAGTGACATTTTTTGGTCTTATTATCTTCCTCTGAATATAACCCAGATTTTATTTAACACAAAGTATCTGTAATTAGGTTCATTTTTCTTTGCTTACTCATTTTTATTTTTAAATTACCTTATTTTAGCAGATGATGATGATGATGATGATGATGATGATTATCATCAGCCCTAGCCATGCTGTATCAAAAATGTTATTACTCCCTGTGCCACCCTACTCACAAAGTTTGTCTCATTCCTCCTTGTCAACAGTCACAGCCCTTCATCATGTATGGTCAACACCTCTAGACCTGGCTTCTAGAAACAGCTGGGGGTCCTTCAATAAATATTGCCTTACTCAGAGTCTGCTATTCCTTAGATGGAAATTTGTGAGGTAAAAGTTTATGAGGTGAAATTTCTTGAGTCCTGGTCTCTTTCCCTTAGGGCCTAGTGTTTATTGGTTCAGTGGAAACAACTTTGAGGTGTTTACACTTCACTTAGGCCAAATCTCAGCCTCTGAAGTATTTTCTGAAGTCCTCTTAATTTGTCTTAGGAGGATAATTGCTTTACTCCTTTATTTTTGCCAATCTTTATTCATTCCATGGCACTTCTCTGTTTTTGGAGGAAATCCGCAGAAACTGAAAATTTCTGACCTACTTTACCATCTTCCCAGGATGCCTCTGCTAATACTTTTAAGATCAAATGTAAATCTCTTATTTGAGAAATACAGTCCATTGCAATTTCGTCTCAATCATTTTTCCAATCTTATCACACATTACTCCTCTTCTCTTAGGCAGCTAGGTCAGGTAGTAAAGTGCTAGACTTATGGTCAGGAAGTTCTGAGTTTGTGTGACATGAGATATTTACATACCGAGTGAGCAATTCACTTAATCTTCATTAGTATCAATATTTTCATCTATAAAATAAAAACAAAAACATAATCTACCTTTATGGCTTTTATGAAGAGCAATTGAGATAATTACAAACATTTCCTCAATGTTTTATCACTATGTAAGTGATAGGTATAACTTTTGCATGCTATTGTCTAGCTAAATTGAGCTTTTTTTTACACTTCCTTATAAATAGCATACTATCTCCCATATTCATACATTTGCAGTGACTGCCTCACATCTTTAGCATGAATTGCTTCTTTATCTCCATCTTTTGAAATCCCTTGTTTTTTTCCATGTCAACTCATCTTAACTTATACATGGAGACTTTCTTGATCTCTTTAATTATTAGTACTTTTCCCCCTCATAATTTTCTCATCTCTATTTGCTATATGCATGCATATATACATGAAAAAATGTACATGATTCTGGACTTCATATGTGCAGTTTTGTATTTATATGTTGTACATGTGTATATTTTATATGCATACACATGCACACATGTGTATGTGTTATATATATGTATATATTCATGTGTTCTTACATATAAACATGTGCATGTATGTGTATGGGCACATGTTGTTTCCTTTGACTAGAGCATAACTGCTCTGAGGGTGGAAATCATCACATTTCTCTTCGTATCTTCAGTGCCTAACTCTTTGTAGGAATGTAATATATATGCATACATATGTGTATATGTATACATATGTGTGTATGTATCTACATAGGTATAGTCTCCATCTAAATACCTCTCTGTCTCTATCCCTCCCTAAGAATGGGATACAGAGTATATCATACTTGTTATTTTAAGTGGAGTTTAATGATTTTTTTTTTGGTTATAGCTTTATGGAAGTAATGACTACTTTTTTCCTGAATTTACTTTATGTCCTAGTATTTTACTGAAGTTGCTAATTGATGTGATTAATTTTAAAAATTAGGTACTGCTCTTTTTTAAGTAAAACATTATTTTGTCTCCAAATGAGGCACAAGTTCAGTTCCTTTTAGTCTATGTATATAGGTTTAATTTGCTGTTCTTACTATAACTGTATAACTATAGTCTAATACTAAAATAGCACTAAGGAAAGAGGAAATGTTTACTTATCTTCATAATTATTACAACAATTTTCAATATGTCTCCATAGGTGTGTATATATTATACATGCACATATATACACCTATGAGTTTTGAATATGTGTATGTTAACAAAAAAAAGAATATTTTATTTGGTCAAAAAAGTTTTTTTTTGTATTGATATAATTATATATATATTATATATATATATATATACTGATTAATTATATATTTTTCTTTTATTACCTTTTCCTTGGGTATGTGGTGTAATTACAACTTGATGATAGTGAATGATGACTTGAAAATGTTGTTGAAATCTCTTTGCTAAAACTTTAATTTAAAACATCACCTAAATAGTTTTTAATGATACTGGTCTATGGTTCTTTTTGTTATTGTTGTCCTTGTTCAGGAACATTTGTCTTATGAAAGATATAAGTTGACTTCTATTTTATTGAAGGTAGTTTATGTGGAACAGATATTATACTTTGTTTTAATAATTGACAAAGTATACTTTTAAATCCACTTCATCAGGACTTTCCCAATCCCCAATTTTCCTAGTTAATTGAAGGCTTCATTAATTTCTTCTTTTTCTCTGAGTCTGTTTTTCTTCATTTTTAAAAAATTCTCATAGGCGATTATCAAATTACTCTTACATTCTCAGTTTTCTGGCACATAGTTATGTGTAGAGTCTTCAACAAATTATTTTCACTTCTGCTTATTGTAAAGTTACACTGGTTAATTTTTTAATCAGTTGTTGGTTTTTATCTTTATTAGCACAGCTAAATGTTTGGTTATTTTATAATATTTATCTATAATTTATATTATTATATATGATATGTAATATGGTTATATTATATAATTATATAATCATTATAACATCATATTATACATGTTAATATACAATATCCATAGCAATAAAAATAAAAACCCTAAGTTGCCATGGATTTTGATTGTTTTTTCAAGTTTTCTCCATTTTTCTTCTAATTTTAAAGATTTCTTCTTTGGGTGATCATAATTTTTTTTTTTCTAATTTTAAAACAGACTCAGCTCAGTATTTGCTTTGCTTAGATTTTTATTCAGAGATTTGAGGACTGTTTTAATGACAGTTTGTTGAGTTCCCCAAAGATCTATGCCTGCATGAGATCTTTCTTCTGAGCGTGAATGAATGACGTGCGAGCAAGGATGGTATGCACTCCGTTTATTCTCAGGTAGCTCAGAGTATGTACAGGCATTCTACTTCCATACATGCAAGAAGCTCATATACACTGTGTGCTGAGCTTATGTGTTTGACTGTTGCTGCTCTTGTTCAACATAATTGCTGAAGGACAGTTATTGTTTAAGGGTGGTCCGTCACATAAATCATGCAAGGATATAATGTCCCATGAGATTTCTCCTGAGGACACCATGACCCTGATAACATGAGAGTTCCATAACCCTGCCTTTTTGTTTTCATGATGAGCTTTCCTGAGAACTTGTGTGTTATGATCTAGCCTCTTAACCACACCTTTTAAGACCAAACAAGCAAACTTAACAGTAAATGGTAGGATACATAAAAGAATTAATAGGCAAATAACAAAAAAAAAATTCCAGCATGAGCTATATGACTGAAAATAGATGGAATGGATAAAATGTTTGAAGAAATCTATAATACTTTGTGCAATTTTATCAGGAGTCAAATCTTGATTTGCTGCATCATACAAAGCTCGGGCAAACTTATATAAATATTCAATTTCCAGGGTCAAGTTCTGATTATCAATAATCTCATTTAAACGGTTTTTGATACTTTGACAATCATAAACTGACTCATTATACAGGTTGTTAGACACACATAGGAAGGTCCAGCGATAATCACATATTAATCGTTAAAGAAATTCCAACCTATCCACCTCATCAACTGCTACAATAGCAGCTCTTAATTCCTTTATTGTTGTATAAAAGTCCAAATAAATTTTTCTTTGTTCCTGGAACCCTAAAGATACATTTCGTGCCAACTCTTCCATGAAGTTAGCTTGTACCCTTTCATTCTGTACTGTGGATACTGACATAGTCAATGAAAATGAGAATGTAATCAATGAGATCAGCAAAGATATTCCTAAGATTACACAACTAACACATCTTTTATAATCTTATCTTAGTTCCTTCTGCATAACAAATTTGGGGTACACATTCAGGGTCAGGACAAACTCATCCTTGCTTATCAGGAGTGGAATGGTGACCCAATTTCCTGAGAACATCAGCCTTTACACTAGTATAAGTCTCAAGTACTTCACATTCTGGACTCCATCAGTACTGGCTCTCTACCTCTCCCCCTTTTTTCTTTGCAAATGATTTCAATCCATGTAGGTCTGTGCCAATCTTGACAAGAAATTGATGTAGTTTAAAAAGGCTTTTTTAATTTTTTTTTTTAACAAAGAAATGCTATTTTAGAATCAGAATTGGGACCCAAGCACATACACCCAGGCACCCCATCATCCCCCCCTTAAACCGATGGGACCCAGAATCCTTTGAAGTAAGGGATAAAGGTCTCAGCTTCTGAAACTACTTCCTTTTGAGACTGGACATAGAGATGTGTCTCTGCCTCACAAGGTCCCAAGACTGGAGAGTTTGAGTGCTTAGTTACTATCAGGAATGTGGTCCAGATGGCAATGTGTAATGGTCCCAGATAGAGGGTGATATACAGTCAGAATGGTCATCCGAAATTGGAGAGCACTAAGCGTGGAGGAGATAAATCTGGCAAGGTAGTTAAACAAACAAGGGCTAAAAAAGGACCAGAAGGGGTCAAATTGAGTTGGCATTCTTTAGGTATGGCTATTTCCAATTTGATTAGGCTATTAATTAGCAAATCAAATAACAACATTTTTCTGTTTTCTGAAACTACTTCCTCATGCTTTCTCGACATAAACCCTCTGAGACTGGAAAAAAAGTACCCAGAGTTACTACCCCCATTTGCCCCAACCTTCTTATCTGCTTTCCATAGTTTCTTTTTTTTTCTTTTTTAATTAATTTATTTATTTAACTTTTTACATTGATTTTCACAAAATGTTGGGTTCCAAATTTTCTCCCCATTTATGCCCTCCCCCCACCCCAATACACCAAGAATTCTAATTTTCCCTATCACCAATCTGCCCTCTCTTCTATCATCCCTCCTTTCTCTTGTCCTCATCTTCTCTTTTGTCCTGTAGGGCCAGATGACTTTCTATTCCCCATTAACTGTATTTCTTATTTCCTAGTAGCAAGAACAATACTCAACAGTTGTTCCTAAAGCCTTGAGTTCTAATTTCTCCCCATCCTTTCTTCACCACCCATTCCCTTTGGGAAGGCAGGCAGTTCAATATAGGCCATATCTGTGTAGTTTTGCAAATGACTTCGATAACTGTCGTGTTGTACAAGACTAACTGTATTTTCCTCCATCCTGTTCTGCCCCCCACTGTTCTATTCTGTCTTTTGATCCTGTCCCTCCCCAAGAGTGTTGATTTCAAATTGCTCCCTTCTTCCATTGCCTTCCCTTACATCATCCCCCCCTCCCTGCTTATCTCCTTCTTCCCCATTTTTCTGTACTGCAAGATAGGTTTTCATACCAAAATGAGTGTGCATTTTACTCCATTTAGTCGAATGTGATGAGGGTAAACTTCATGTTTTTTCTCAGCTCTCCTCTTTTTCCCTCCCCTAAAAAGTCTCCTGCTTGCCTCTTGAATGAGATATAATTTACCCCATTCCATTTCACCCTCTCTCCTCCCACTACATTTCTCTCTCACCATTTACCTTAATTTCTTTTCAGATATTGTCTCCTAGGCTCAGCTCCCTCAGGGGGTTTATGCAGAGACCTTCCGTATTGGAGCTCCTTCCTGCTCGGGGCATCCAGGCCACCACTGCCTCTGCAGCTGCCTCTGCTGCTCCCTCTGCCACTGCCTCCCAAAGGGGCCCAAGTCACAGAGACACCCCGCTCCCCTCTCTGCCAGCCCAGATGTCTCTCTCACTGACCTGTAGTGCCTGTAGGTGGAAGGACATTCCCCGCCGCTGGAGATTCCATCCCTGAAGCCTGATCGGATCTGCTCCTCTGGGGCCATGGCCAGGGCAGCACAGGGGTAGGCTCCACTTTCCGGGGCATGACAGACCCCTGGGGATGGCTCTCCAGGGCTCTCTGGAATGGAAATCTCTTCCACTGTGTTTCTATGAACCTTACAGTGATCCAGAATTTGTGGGGAGTTCTTCTTGCAGGAAATATATGGGCTGTGGATTTGGAGCTAGCATATGTGAGTCTTTCCACTCTGCCATCTTGGCTCCTCTCCTGCTTTCCATAGTTTCAATCATACCTTTTATGTATCCAAATCCTTTGAGCCCATCATTCAGACTGCTTCACCTTCCTTAATCTTTCTACCATAGACAGGATACCTCACAAGTTATTACTCTTCACTAGCATAGCTGTATTGTCTTAAACAGAAGAGGTTCCTAACTTAAACTTCACAACTGAATAGATTTTCATGGATGTTTCACAGGCTTTTTTTTTTCTTTTATCTTTTTCTGGATTATAGTCATTCTGGAAGAAAAAAACATTTAGAAATGAGGTTGTGAATACACTCACACCTGAATTTCAACTGTTACATATTAAAACAGCAAGATCTTTTCTGCTTCATAGATCATTACATGTTAATTTTAGCAATACATTACTCGGAAGTGAAAATTTTAGTTAGTTTGGCTGAAAACACTTCTTCCAGAAGTATGTCTTCTTCCTTTTAAAACAGTTTAAATTTTTATCCGGATTTTGAGAGTCATTAAACATTTATAAAGAAAATTAGTTGAAACCTTTTACAATGATAGTTTTCTTTTCACTTTGAAAAAAGAATAAGCCTTATACAATTAAAATTCATTAAAATTTTGTTGGTACAACAATGTCCTCAAGTAATATGAATTTCTAAATATTCGAACAAACCAAATTCTTAATTATTACACAATTCCTAGGTATCACAAAATGCTTTCGTAAAAGTGCACAATAGAATCTCACATTAGTAACAGTAAGAGACTGATTACAGAAGAAAACACTAATGCTTTTAAAATACTTTTAAACAATGAGGACATTTTAAGGTGAGTCCTAAGTAGTTTACACAAATTTCTGAACATGTTCCAATTTCAGATAAAAATAATATTAAGTTTTCCAGTAAGATTACACAAAAGGTCTCACATGTTATACTGAGAACTTATAATTGATCATAGAAGTTTGCTGTAGAAGAAAAAAGTAGGGACACGTGATATAGCAAATATGACAGGGTAAAACATCCTTGACTCTGTCTGAATTCAGATAAAAGTGAAAATTTCCAAACATGTAGTATCTGCATTATAGCCAGATGCAGGAATAGTCAGGTGAGAAATATTTCTTTTTAAAAAGACATAATTGGGGGGAGGAGCCAAGATGGCAGAGTAGAAAGATACACATATGCTAGCTCCTAAGCCACAGCCCATAAAATATCTGTGGACAGGAGCTCCCAGAGAATTCTGGGGCAGCAGAGGCCACACAACAGGAGAATGGAGGGGATTTCGGTTCCAGAGAGACCTGAGGGACTGATATCTGAATTCCATTGTGTTCTGGACATGAAGTAGAGCCCAGTCCTGCCTTGCCCATATGGCACTGAGAGGGACGGATCTGGGTGAGTTTCAGGGGAGAGTCTCCAGAAGTGGGGCAGATCAGTGAGAAGGTCTTTTCAGCTTGCCAAGGGAGGAGTGGAGTGTCTCCATGACTCAGGCCCCCTCAGGAGGTGGCACTGGGGATGGTGGCAGACAGGGGCTCAGATCATTGTTGGGGGTCTCTGTGTGCACCCTCAGAGGAAACTGAGCCCCATGTGGTGGCCCTGCCCCCACCTGAGCACTGGAACTTAATCTCACACGGAACAGGAGCCTTGCCTGAAAGCAATGAGGCTGGGAAGCAGCATTTGGATATCAGCCCAAGCACTAGCTGGGTGGACATGGAGGCAAGGTGGGTGTGCAGAGGAATCTCAGAAATCAAGCAACTGACTAGGAAAATAACCAGAAAAAGGAAAAAGAAAATAAGACCATAGAAGGTTACTTTCTTGGTGAACAGATATCTCCTCCCATCCTTTCCGATGAGGAAGAACAATACCCACCATCAGGGAAAGCCATAGAAGTCAAGGCTTCTGTATCCCAAACATCAAAAATAAATATTCGATGACCTCAGGCCATAGAGGAGCTCAAAAAGGATTTTGAAAATCAAGTTAGACAGGTGAAGGAAAAACTGGGAAGAGAAATGAGAGAGAGGCAAGAAAAGCATGAAAATCAGGTCAAAACCTTGGTAAAGGAGACCCAAAAAAATGCTGAAGAAAATAACACCTTGAAAATTAGGCTAACTCAATTGGAAAAAGAGGTTCAAAAAGCCAATAAGGAGAAGAATGCTTTAAAAATCAGAAGTAGCCAAATGGAAAAGGAGGTTCAAATGCTCACTGAAGAAAATAGTTCTCTCAAAATTAGAATGGAACAGATGGAGGCTAATAACTTTATGAGAAACCAAGAAATCACCAAACAAAACCAAAAGAATTAAAAAATGGAAGATAATGTGAAATATCTCATTGGAAAATAACCGACCTGTAAAATAGATCCAGGAGAGATAATTTAAAAATTTTGGGACTACCTGAAAGCCATGATCAAAAAAACACCCTAGCTATCACCTTTCATGAAATTATCAAGGAAAACTGCCCTGATATTCTAGAATCAGAGGGCAAAATAAGTATTCAAGGAATCCACCAATCATCGCCTGAAAGAGGTGCAAAAAGAGAAACTCCTGGGAACATTGTGGCCAAATTTCAGAGTTCCCAGGTCAAGGAGAAAATATTGCAAGCACCTAGAAAGAAAACAATTCCAGTATTGTGGAAATACAATCAGGATAACACAAGATCTAGCAGCTTCTATCTTAAGGGATCGAAGGACGTGGAATAGGATATTCCAGAAGTCAAAGGAACTAGAACTCAAACCAAGAATCACCTACCCAGCAAAACTGAGTATAATACTTAATACTTCAGGGGCAAAAAAAATGGTCTTTCAATGAAATAGAAGACTTTCAAGCATTCTTGATGAAAAGAGCAGAGGTGAAATGAAAATTTGACTTTCAAACCAGGAATGAAGAGAAACATTAAAAGGTAAACAGCAAACAGAAGTCATAAGGGACCTACTAAAGTTGAACTGTTTACATTCCTACATGGAAAGATAATATTTGTAACTCTTGAAAATTTTCAGTATGTGGGTAGTTGGTGGGATTACACAGACACACACACACAGACACACACACACACACAGATGTGCACGCACACACAAAGAGAGCACAGAGTGAATTGAATAGAATGGGATCATATCTTAAAGAAATGAAATTAAGCGGTGAGAGAGAAATATATTGGTAAGAGAAAGAAAGAAGAGGAACGGGGCAAATTATCTCTCATAAAAGAGGCAAGCAAAAGACTTTTTAGTGGAGGGGAAAGGAGGGGAGGTGAGAGAAAACCGTGAAGTTTACTCTCATCACAAGCGACTGAAGGAAGGAATAAAATACACACTCATTTTGGTATGAAAACCTAATTTACAATACAGGAAAGTGGGGAAGAAGGGATAAGTAGGCTGGGGGTGATGATTGAAGGGAAGGCAATGGGAGAAGGGAGCAATTTTAAGTCAACACTCTTGGAGAGGGACAGGATCAAAAGAGTGAATAGAAGTAATGGGGGGCAGGATAGGATGGAGGGAAATACAGTTGGTCTCACACAACACGACTATTGTGGAAGTCATTTGGAAAACTACATAGATATGGCCTATATAGAACTGCTTCTCTTCCCGAAGGAAATGTGTGGGGAGGAAGGGATGGGGAGAAGTTGCAACTCACTGTTTTAGGAACAACTCTGGAGTATTGTTCTTGCTACTAGGAAATAAGAAATACAGGTAATGGGGTATAGAATGTTATCTGACCCTGCAGGACAAAAGAGAAGATGGGGATAAGAGAAGGGAGGGATGATATAAGAGAGGGCAGATTGGTGATAGGGGCAATCAGAATGCTCGGTGACTTGGGGTGGGGGTGGGGACAAATGAGGAGAAAATTTGGAAACCAAAATTTTGTGAAAATGAATGTTAAAAGTTAAATAAATAAATTAAAAAACAAAGACACAATGAGGAAACTGACCAGGAGGATCCCATCCTAGATTGTGTCCAGACCTGTCCCCTTGGTATTTCCTTTTCAGGTACAAACTTCATCTGTTAACCATGCACGATCACATGCCTTCTGAACAAGTTGTGGTAGGTCTCCCAGGTACTGATGTAATGCAAACAACTATACCCAAATTCAAACTTAAATAAAAATATTTATAGTCCCAAATGCTTTTACCTTAAACAGCAAATTTGATTAATTGCAACTTAAAGCCAAATACAGTTATTTGTATTCCCATGGAGATGAAATAAGCAACGAAGTTTAATAGGACTCATATACATAAGGGATTCCATCAAAGATGCTTCCTTTTCCAATTAAAACTTGGCCTGGTATAAAAGTCAATCATTAAAAATTCTTTTTTACAAAATAAAAGGATTGGCAAGGACCCATGCCTGTAACCCACAAGCATAGAGGAGGGCTATTCTGAATGGGCAGAACCAGTCTAAATAAAATTTTTACTCCATTCATTTCTTTTCACACGCAGTAATCAATTAACAATTTTAGGTTTAGAATTAAAACAGCAACTTCAAAAACTTAGTTAACAATCTTACAACTTTTATAAATGATAACCAAATTATTTTAGCTGTAACTTCTTTAACAGGCAAAGGTGAAAATACTTGGTTTTCTAAGTGGTAATAACAAATCATTATAACATAAGGTTAGCTGGACTGATAAAATTTTACATAACATAACTGACTTTACACAATTTTTCCAACATCTGTTAGTTTCAACAAAATTCAGATTACAAATTTCTTTCTCTAACACTATTTCTGGATTACAGAGTAAAATAAAAATCTCAGTGGTACTAACTTTTACTCAGGAAAATTTCACGTCTGTGTCCACTCCTTAAAAATGTTTTTGAAAGAAAGTGTTGTGAAACTGCAAGTGGAAGTGAGGGAGACTCTGGAACAAAGTCCAGTGGTGCCTAGTCCCCTCCTTTCCACTTGGGAGTTCAAAGCTCTCTGAGGTGTCTTTTTTCATTTTCAAATTTATGCATTTTCCCAATTTGCCTTAGTGCCAAATAATAGATCAAATTCTGACCTGTCTTAAACATGGAATTAGGAGTGACATGTTTCACTTAAAATATGACCAGAATAACTAAATTTTGGTTGTATTCCATATACAAAAACTTTTCTCTTTTAAGTGAGGCATGAGATAATTAAAATGCTATTCAATCTCCCTTTCTGATATGAGGGGAAAAATTTCCCAGATTTCTTCTTTTGTTTCTCTCCACCTTCATAACTAGGCCAGGGTTAGAAGGTAGAAAGAGAGAGAGAGAATTTTACCAACAACTTTCCAATAAATTCTAAAACTTTTATGCTTTCCTGAAACTTAATACCCATGTTGTTCTCCTAGTGGGCTTTGATTAAAACCCCTTTAAAACTTCACATACCATTTCCTTGTATTTCTTATGTAAAACTGCATTTAGCAAACATATAAACTAAATAGTATAAGATTAGTTTCTCTCTTTCTCTCTCCCATTCTCCTCCCTGATGGTGCAGCCATCAGAGAGAAGGGAGGAGGGGGAGGGAAAGAGATAACATTCCAAATTCCAGCTACAATGGAGCCAGCTGTAATAACTCACAAACACACACACACACACACACACACACACACATAGAACATGTAAGGACAAGACACATATACAGACAATAAAAAAGAATCCAAAAACTGAAAAAAAATTGTCATAAATTCTCTGCACATCTATACCTTTGGCTTACTAACCGTGTTCCAAACATAATATCAATGTTAGCCTCATTTCCAAACATATTCCTCCTCCTCTTTCTGTGGCTTCCTGAAGGACTTTTTGTATAATCCCTTCAGGCTCCTGGATTATGCTCAAGTTGGGACAAAAGTTGCTATATACCTGGGGACAGGGGTGGGGTAACCATTTCAGACTCCCTAGGAGTAGAGATTTGAGTCTGAACTGCAAAGCACCGAGGGTCAATGAGATGGTCCTTATCAGATATACTTGCTTTTGTAAGATTATATATGATAAAGACACCTGGAGAGACAAAATCTGGATTTTGCTTCTGAAACTCAGTGAGTTGTTCTCCCACTGCAGTCCAACAATCCAGGTCTATGGTAGACTTCTCAGTAAGCCAAGGGGAAGTCTCCTGCAGAAGAGTAATGAATGTTCTTATTTGTTTAAGAGATATTGGGCACCCCTGCTTTTTTATTAGCTTGTATATGACTTTAGCATAGGTTTGTTTTTGTGAAGTGGCTAGATGTTACCCCATGGAAAGTCAGTGTTAGAACGATGCTTACACACCTTCTCCCTGCAGAATTGTTCCAAAAAACCGGTTCGCCCCAGATGCTTCCCGCTGCCTTTTGTCATCCTGAAAGTGAAACTGTGGGTCTCGGCTGTTCCTCGCAGCTGCTCTATCAGGGTGCAAGCTTCCCCGAGCTTTCTGCTCCTTTTACTCTGGAACCAAGTATCTTTTAAAGAAGCCCCACACTGGATACAAAACGTTGAGTCCCCCAAAGATCTCTTCCTGCATGAGATCTTTCTTCTGGGCATGATTGAATGAGGTTGGAGCAAGGATGGTATGCACTCCGTATATTCTCAACTAGCTCAGAGTATATATAGGCATTCCACTTCCATGTATGTAAGAAACTCGGATACACTGTGTGCTGAGCTTACATGCTTGGCTGTTGCTGCTCTTGCTCAACATAATTGGTGAAGGTCAGTTTTTGCTTAAGGGTGGTCCATCACGTAAGTCATGCAAGGACATGAAATCCTGAGAGATTCCTCCTGAGGATACCATGACCCTGATAACCTAAGAGTTCCAAACCCCTTACAACAGTTATTCATTTTAGTATGTTATGTCATCAATTGTAATTCTCTTCAGAATTAGTATTTGTTTCTCATGAGGTGTTTAGGTGCCTATGCTTGGGCCCCAATTCTAAAATCACATTTCTCTCTAAAAATCACATTTTTCCCTACTCTCAAAACATTATCCCAGACAGTTTCTCTTCAGGTCAAGGACATCTTGTCCTAGCAAAACCTTTATTTCTTTTCCTGATACAATAGCCAGTTGTGTCTATAGAATTTATTAGTTTGAATCAGCTGCGTACTGACTGAACTGGCTGTGTACTGGGTCATAAGGACATTTACTACTCACTGGCCAACCACATCTGTACGTACATACATACATACATACATATATGTATATACACATACATATATATATATGTGTGTGTGTGTGTGTGTGTGTGTGTGTGTGTGTATTAGATTTAGAGAATGTGTACTCCCTTATGTTTCAACAAGACATGGATGAGCCCTGACTGATAGTTGACTTAGTTGGTTAGTTAACAAGACATGGATGAGCCCTGACTGTTAGTTGACATTTCAGGCCTCAAACCACATCTCTATATAGTTCTCCCCTTGGTCCATTTCCCAATGAACTCTGGGTAAAATATCTGTGCAGTAGGTACTAAAACTACATATTCCTTTAAGAAATGAACACTCCTTAACTTCCCAATCCTGCCCTGAATCACCTAGGTGGCATGTTTGGCACATAACTCATTATAGAATATCCTATATAAACTGTACCCCTCTAAATTTGCAGTATCCCTAAAACCTCTTGCCCACTGAAAAGTGTAATAAATATTTACCTCCTTGACATTAAGAATACTTGAATCTAATATTTCTTTTTCAGATATCCCACACAGGGAACTCCAGTCTTGAATTTCCTCTATCTCTCTAGCCCTCAACATTTCCGTAATTTGGTCTTTGCAAAATAATTGTTTAAGATGTCATTATTTATTTTCTATTTTTTTCACAGTACCACTCTATTGTATGATTGGAAAATGGTTATGCTTATTATTTCTATAGATATGTGTGTATGATCTATAGGCCATAGCTTAAGGACATTGTGTAATATATAAATATATCTATATGAATGTTTATGTACATACACATAACTATATATATACATGTCATGTATATATATATGTATATATATATATGCTTACATATGTGTGTATCTATATTTTAAGTTTATATTAGTATATTTTATTTTTTGTGTGTGTTGAAGTGTAAGTCTGTTTTGTATTGGTAGAAGTAGTTTTGTTATGTGTTCCCAGTATATATGTGGGCATATATGTAAAAATCTATACATATATATGTATGTATGCATGTGTGAGTGCATGTGTATGTATATGACACAGTAAAATATACCAGAAGGAACAATGTAAAAATAGAAAAATGACCTCAACTTTTCCATTTTATTCCGGAATACATAAAAATATTTTCAGAGTACTTTTGAAGCTCTTAACAAAGACAGACTGCAGCAAATGGAAGGCATATTGTGGGTAAGTAAGAGATTGAGAGCAGAAGAGAGGGCCAGACCAGAATCTCAGGAATTAGGGGCAGTCTTGATCAGGTCACATTAGAATATAGTGCCTGAGCAGCATTAAAGCAGTCCATCATGCAGTCAGGCTATGCCAGATTCACAGCAGAAACTATGTGAGGTGAAAGGCTCAGAACAGCAATTTGTAAGAAAAGCAATTTAGGTCTATGTAGGAGTCCTGGTGCCAAAAATATTTGATTGAGGCCTGTCAGATAAATAACAAGTGATTGAGTCAGAATTAGCAAAGAAAAAAAATTCAATTGAAACATTTTTAATGCATAAGAAAGGCCTGAAAAAAACATATTCAGGTCAACTTAGAAAGTTATATGTTGAATTTATTATATATTTAAAGAGAAACTTGAGCATAAAAGATATGAACATTTACATGCAGAATCATCTTTTTCCCTCATACTATATATATGTGTGTATGTGTTTGTAGAAATGATATGTGTGTACAAATGGCCATTTTATTGGTTGTTTACTAAGTTCAGAATAAAGTCCATCAATGTTTTTAAAGAATTTTGAAAAGTATTTTTTTTTACTTCCATTGTATCTCTTATCCTTATCCTGTCACATAGTAAATAGATAATAGATTCTTATTATCTGGCTGGCTGAATGTCAAGAATTCAGAGATATTTGGAAACAATTAAGTAGTCTGATTTAAAGTAAATAAGAAGAAATAGAGCAATTTAAACAATGAATGTTTGAAATAATCTAAAAGAGAAGGAGGTGGCAAATGATAATTGTGGAATTAGTCATACATTTTTGCTTTTTGAAGTAGTCTGATTACAAGTCCTGCTTTTTTAGATTCACTTGATTAATGCTAATTTTTTTCATCCCTCCAGTTTTATTCTATGTATGTCTTTTTTAATGTATTTATTGCAATTTGGGGGATTTTGTTTTCTTATCAAATCATCATTTTTTTTCATTTTATTCAGTTGTTTGGCTATTGATATTTACAGTCATGAAATTTAGGCTCCTATCTTCTTCCATTTGTCTCTAATTTTTTTGTCATTATAATATTCTCATCTTCCATAGTAAATACAGTACTGTCTCTTCAGTTACTTTAGCCTATTTTTTTTTAAGCAACCCTGTTCTCTATGGTTCTCTTCTACTCAACCACATGTTCCCTCCCTTATTTGGTACTCTGTTCCCTTTGAAGTTTTGCTTAATATTTTCTTTTTAGTTACTGATATGCGCTGATTATGTAATTATTTCTCTCTTTTTTCCTCTCTCAGACAAGTAGAATTTCCCTTTTTTCCCTCCTTTTAACTTCTCCAAAGCACTAGTTGCTATTTTTTAATTATTGAATTTTTGGCACTTCTTTTTCAGAAAAGATTTTTATCCCTCATTCTCTACAGTATTCATCTTTCATTTCTGTGTACTCTAAACCCTCATTCTCTGGTTCTAGTCCTTCTCTATGTTGTGTATTCCTTGTGGGATCCAACCTACTGAGGTGACCCCTCTCCTCGAAGCATTTTCTACAGCTGCCATGTAAAATGTCAATTCCTTCAAGTGATAGAGAAGAAAGCTTCTCTGGAACAGAACCCCTCCACACACCCTAGACTGCCAAATATCACTGATCATGCAGCTAACTGATCTTTGATCTTACCCTGGTCTTCTTCCTTTCAAATTTGCATTGAATTCTCTCCCCCTTGGGTCTATGCCCTCAACACCATTATCCATCGTAGACTTGGGACAATATCTCTTATTGGTTTCTTTGATATAACTCTGTTGCTGTCTTTGTCTGTTATATTAAATAATTACCTCCTGAATTTCTTAAGTATGGGATGTTTCTAGAATCAATCATTTATTTATTTCCTACTATGGGCCAACACTGTACTAGGGATAAAAACGGGGCAAAGGAAAGTCTCTACCTAAGACAGTTTAAGATCTGCAACATGCAAAATACATAAAATAGGCTCTATGGAGGATAACTAGGAAATAATTAGCAGCTGGTAGGCACTAGAGTTGGGATGGGAGTTTGGAGAAAGTTGTCAATAAAATAGAGAAGTAAATTATCTCTTCTGGACTGTTTTACTTTCTTTTTTTTTTTTTTTAGTGTTTCAAGTTATTTATTATTGACATCCAACTTTTTTTCTTATTTATATTTAAGCTCACATTGACAGGGTAGAATAACTGGGGTAGTACCTTGAGCTCTATTATTCTATTCTTTCTAATATTTCCTGGTTAGTGCAGAATAGTCTTATTTTTCAAATTTCTTTTCCTTTTAAATTGAAGGCCTTTCTTATGGTCATTTGAAAATTTGTTGTTTCTGTATGGAATTATCAAATTCAAGTACTGTGTGTGTTGGAGTTTGCAGGCTTTTCTTTTTCTGAAGAGGTAAACAATGTTGTTGTTTTAATTACTACTTTGTTTTCTATATTCAGAACTTCTGGGAAGTTTTCTTATATTATGGATTTGAAGTTTTTATACTTTGTATATTCTTCTGAGAAACCTATAATTCTGAATTTGTCTACATGTTCTGTCTCCTGGGTCTTTAAGTTTTGCTTGTATAGAGAATATTTTTGATTTTTTTTCTTTTTTTCCCTTTTCTTATTTTTGTTTACTTCTGTGTATTTGCATTCTGAAACACTTATTTTATCTTTTGTTTTTATTGGTAAGAATTGCCATTGCAGAGGCAGATTTTTCTGTTCTTCTAGTTCTTTCTGCTATGTGGACCACACATTCTGTTGTCACAATAGTCACCTCACTTTGAGAAGCACTCAAGAGCAAGGTAGTTTGACTCCCTGCTCTCTTCAAAATCCACTGCTTCATCAGGGTCCTCTGCTGCATCAGATGTTCAGTCATTTTCCTTTGTTGCATAATCCTTATTCATAGATGCCTGAATTAATTTGTTATATCTGGATTCCACATTTTCCTGTTCTATTAATGTTCTCCAAATTCTTTGTCTTCTTATGATCAATGTTTTTGAAGTTTCTTCCTCCTGATATTTTTGGTAAAATTATAGTTTCTTTCATCTTATTTTCCTCTATTGCTCATTTTTATCTCCTTCCCCTCTAATGGTGTGTTCTTTGAGGATTAGATCTCATTGTCTTAACCTTTTCCCATGCTAAGTAACTCATGTTTACCAAGCCTAAGCTTTGCCCCAAGTAATTTTGTTGGGGGGCAGAACTGGCCCCAGATGAATGTTAGCTTCTTTCCCATTAGCTTAATGTGTTGCCACACAGCAACTTCCAGTTGGTGAGTGCAGGAGAAACTTTAAAGGACAATGATGTAAGAAGAAAAGTAGTTTTTCTGCCAGTTCCACCGAATTCCAGTGAGTTGCCAAAATGACAAACATAAAAGGAAAAAGGAGAGGGACATGACATATGTTTTCTAGGCCCTTTTGCAAACATAATGTTGTCCCTTTGGCTATTCTTATGCTAATATACAAGAAAGGTGATATTTTAGATATAAAGGGCATGGTCACAGTTAAGGAAGGAATGCCCCACAAATGTTAGTATGGCAAGACTGCACTGGTTTATAATGTTGCTCAACATGCTGTAGGCATTGTTTTAAACAAATAGGTTAAAGGCAAGATTCGAGCAAAGAGAATTAATGTGCATATTCAGCATGTTACCATTCTAAGAGCAGAAATAGCTTCCTGAAGTGGGTAAAAGAAAATGATTACAAGAAGGAAGAGGCCAATGAAAAAGACACTTGGGTTCAACTGGAATGCCAGCTTGCTCCACCCAGAGAAGCACATTTTGTGAGAACCAAAGGCAATGAACCTGAGCTGGTGGAACCAATCCCCTATGAATTCATGGCATTAATAATAATAAAAAAAACCCAATCACCTTGGATTATGAAAATAATAATAATAATAAAGTAAATATCCAGAACACTTGTAAAACTTTGAACCTTTTAGAATTATTCATCCTTCAAAACTTTCTTAAGTTTTTAAATGAAGAATTTGGGGATTCTGAGAATCATATTCCTCTTATTTTCTAGAATGCAGAGAAAAGTTGTAAAAGAAAGCGTAGCTAATGAAATGAGATATTTTGTAGGTGGAGTGAATCTCTTTAAAGTGTTCAACTTACTGTTATGGAAGAGTTGATATCAAATTATTCGGTGAGCTAAAATAATTAATTTTCCTTATGGATGAGGATTTTATGTTAATGATCAAGCTAAATATTAATGAGGTGTAAATGTTGGTAACTTGTTAAATTTCATATCATCTAGTTTGGGAACACAAAGTATACTTAATTCTTCTGCGAGTATTATCCAGTGAGAATAAGGAAAAAAATATAAATGAGGTAACCACAGAATGTCAAAGTTGCAAAGGAGATAAAAAGTCATCTTTACTTAACCATGAACTAAATAAACATTTTACTTAGAAATGTTTGCTAAGAAAGAAAAAACAATGTATCCCTTCCTAAACCACTACATTTCATTTTTGGAAAACTTCTAAATGTTATCAGTTTTTATATAACAATGAAGCATAAATCTGTCCCTTTGCAATTTTTTTTTAGTTCTGCTTTCTGAAGTTAAACAGAAGTAATCCAACCCGTCTTCTATCTCAAAGCTCATAAAATACATCAAAAACTGTTAGACATCATTAACAAAGAATAATTATAAAAGCCTTCAATATGTTACTGTGAAATATTATTTGAGATGACCAATGTAATTTGGTATAGGAAGATCACTTGATTTTGTGTCACAAAAACTTGTGTTCACATTTGCGCTCAGATGTTTACTAACTGTATAATGCAGGGAAAATCATTCCATGTAGGTCAGCTGTACTTTTCTGTAAATTAATGATGATGATGGTGATGATGACAATAACAATAATAATACATTGCAATATATTTATCCGAAGTGAAGCATTCAGAATCAGGAATGTATATGTGCATATATACATACAAGCATATATACATAGTGAATTCTCATCTCATTGAACTATCTTCAGAATTTTGTGATTGATTTCTCTACTATGCCCTCACTTAGAAAATTAAGGAGGAGGGATAGAGTGGAATATTTAAATGATATTCTTTTGGAAAATTTTTTGCTTTCACAGCTAAAAGAGAGAAAAGCAAATCAGTGCACTGGGAACACAATTGATAGCCTGGAACAAAAACAAATCACCCCACTACAATAGGGCAAAAAAAAATTAAAAATTGTGAAAATTACAAAAGAAATTAAAAAAGTCAAAGCAAAAAAATGAACAAATGAATAAATCTCAACGTTTATATAGAAAAAATGATAAATATCTAGTTTTATTTTTAAAAGGAAAATGAAATTTTATGTATTAATTTAAAAAATAATTCAAAGACAGAGAAGATGGATGAACACTTGAAAAGATATAAAATACTCATTATGGAAAAGAGAAACACACTATTTTTGTATGATATTAGAAAAATAAATTAAACATGCCATAAAGGAAAGTCTAGTGTCAGATGGATTTACAAGTGAATTCTAACAAAAATTCAAAGAATAGATCTTTCCAATATTATATGAACTGCAATAATATGAAAAGAGTGCACTTTCCTAGTCTCTTTCTATGACCTCAAAATACTTTTGATACCAAAACCTGGAAGAAGTAAAACAGAGCTCAAAAGTTATAGACCAACATTCCATTGTGATAATTAATGCAAACTTCTTTTTTAAAAAATAGAAAATAGGTTACAACAACACATTGGAAAGATTATATACTATGACTAGATTATATTTATATTAGCATGGAAGGTCGATGCAGGAATCTCAATTTCTGGACTTAGAGTCGGAAACACATTAGGACATTTTCTGCCAGAGATACTTACTAACTTATAATCTGTTCCTATTCTGCATTAAAGTCACCTAGAATTGCAGGTTTGTCCCCTTTTGGCACATTGATGATGTGGTCATTGTAAAATTTTTCTTTGATATCATCAGGGTTTGTAATAGTGTGAACATAATGCACTGATGATGGTGGCATGACTCCTTCCCACAGGTGACAATCATATTGTGATCAATCTGTCTTTCACTCCTTTTGGGAGGCATACAATCATGTTGGCTAGATTTGTTTTGATTCTGAAACTTATGCAAGTTTCATGATACTCCCCATCACTACAACCACTCCAGAAAATGATAAGTTGGTGTTAATTTGCCAGCCTCATTTCGCTCATGACTACAATTTGGATTGGATAACTATCCTGAGTTCTATCACTACAGAAGTTGTTTGCCTGTCAGATTTACTCTATTTCATGCTGTCCACAAATGTGATCAAATTCCATGTACTGATGATGAGTGGAACCATCTTGCCAAATTTTTTTTTGTACATGATTTTCATGTGTTTTGACTACAGGATGTGACTCCCCATCCCTCCACTGATATTGGTAAGCAGGTCAGGACTGAAAGAAGTAGTCAAATTTTAGGGGACCTTGTCTACCTTCTTCTCACACCAGGAGGCTCCTCAGTTACCCAAGGGACTGCTGAATCACAGGGCTTACTCCAGTGAAAAGACAACTCTAAGGCCTGCCCAGACTTTGTTCAGGGTTGTGACTACAACTTCCTATGCCCTGCTGCTTTGTCACTTGTTTGTCACCAAAGGAATTTGGAATAGGTAAAAATGGTAAAATGGCATGGTACCATCTTTTCATTCAAACATAAATTGGTTTAATGTGAAGCAGAGTTGCATGAAGTTGTTGGTCTCATTCTCTCTTCCAGTCATTGGAGTCTAGTGGCAAGACAAAAGTCAAGATGACAGTTGATGGTTCAGTATGCAGTGGGTCACCTTGTTGTCTTCAGTGCCCATCCAAGTTCTAAATGCTTCATAGTACCTGCTTCAGTCACCTTCAAGGCCATTGAGAAAAACTGTTCTCATCCTCCATTCCACCACAGGACATCTTTACATGACTGAGGTAGACACCCTCCTAATTTACCAAAGGTTTTGAGACCTCAGTAACCATCAAACTGGTTTATTCTTCTGCTGAAAGTGTTTATCAAAGTGTGGCTGCTGTGCTACAGCTTCCTAAACCTACCTAATCACTGCTCCTACTTAGCATGATATGAGAAATTCTAGAGAAAGGAGAAATTAAAGGAATGAACTTACATAAAGTGGGAACAAAGCTGTTACTTTTGGGGATGACAAAATTATTTAATTAAAAAATCCTTAAGATTTTAACTTAAAAGTAGCTATTAACAAATATCACAACATTTCAGAACATAAAATAAATCCTAATAAATTACCAACATTCATATATATTACTGATAAACTCCAGGAGGAAGAAACAGAAATTCCATTCCAAAAATACAAAAAGACATAAAATATGTTTATCTACCGAAATACCTCCCAAAATTATATGAATATAACTAAAAAATGTTTTACAGAAATTAAAGCAAAAAGTGGAGAACTATTAAATTCCTAAAAATGGAACAAACCAATATAATAAAACAAGTAATATTACTTAAATCAATCCATTTGGCATTGTATAAATTTACCAAAAGAAATTTTTATAGATTGAGGAAAAAAAATATTATTAACCTTAAGAAACAAAAATCAAGAAACTCAAGAGTGAATAATAAAAAAGAACTGGGAAGCAAAGGGATATATCAGTAATATATTGCCGAAGTCAGGAAACCATATATTGAGATTTGGGGTGCTTAGGACTCAAAAATATTGACATCCCAGCTCCTACTCGAATGTATTACACTCAAGCCTTATTTCAGCCAAAGAAAAATAAAATTTAAGATTTGCCCTGATTCCTGGAACTTCAACACCTGAATTCAAGGACTTGCACGTGAGAACAATATATCACTTAACTTCTCAAGTCAGCTACTCCACCTTGGAGAAGGGGAACTCTTGATAAGTGACTCTTTCAAACCCCTCAAAGTTCTCTACATAATCCAACTGTGATATATGAATATAATGTGATATTAACGGGCCATCAGGAATGTGTTGACCTGAAATTTTGCATAAGAGAGACAAATAGGATAGATGATATATAAGTACATCATTTGTTCCCTTAAAGCTAGCAGATACATGCACATAGGGCCAGAAGAAAATTTCTGACTAATTGATAAAAGAATGAGAAAGGTTAAATACGTTTTAAAATTATCTCCACTCAAATTTATGATCTCCATATGCTTTTTATCCATAACATGGGATGGGAGTTGCATAAGCCATAAATGCAGACAAAGTGCAATGTGTCCCTGAGCAGGAAAGCCCCCGGGGTGGCCTGAGGCAGTGGCAGCACAGTGGAGTGGCATGGGAGTCCAGCGGAGTAGAGCCACTGAGAGCTTCTGAGTCCCAGGTATCAGCAGCAGCTGTTCCTGAGGCTATCAGCCCACACATTAAACTTTTGTAAGTCTCCTACTTGGACTTCTGAGAGCCAACATGCCAGAGTTGAATGGAATGAAGTTAATGAAGATTTCTCAGTGAATAACAAAAGGCTTTTAGTAGATGGTTAGGCCTAAGTTTCCATTTTCCAGAAATCATGTGCCTTTTGGGAATAGGAAATTAAATACCACGTTGGGTTGCCACAACAGCATAACACAACCTCCCTTGGGTTGCCACATTAATGTAACATAACCCCGCCTTCCGGTTACCACATCAGCATAATGCCTGCCAGGCTTTCTACTGGTTATTCCACTGCTTCCTTGTCCCCTATTCACAGGGTAAACAGTCATGTTTAGATTTGAGCCTGCTTCCCAGTCAATGGGAGGAAAATACCAGCTGGGGTGTGAGATCAGTGTTTGGGCTATATAATCTCTATTGTTGCCTTCCATAATTGTCTCACTCTCCTGACTAATTATTGGAGAGAAGATGCAATTTCTTGTAAGATCGTAATAAAATCTGGCTGCTTTGCTTCTACCTTAAGAAGTCTCTGATTTTTATTTGAGTCAGTAATCTTGGACCCACACAGAGTGATTGGTAAATGCTCTCTCCCACTCCCCTTGTTGACCTGGAAAGAATGACAAATTATTTCCCCAGAAAAACCCTGGAACAGTGGGATCAACCAAAGAGGCAAACAGTCTCACAACACGTGAGGCTAGGAAAATCACTAAGAAGTATTCCTCTTACTGTGGTGGGGGACCAGAGCTGTCCCAGACAGCCCTACTTCTGTGAACAGGAGGAGATCCAGAGCTACAGGGGGATGAAGCTTCCTAAACACCAAAACCAGGAGCACAGGTGTGCCTCAGTGCTCCATGGGAAATGGGAAAACAATAGGACACCCAAGATCACCAACACCTGAGATTTCCTTTGTTCTACCTCAGCTAAGGAGATCTCCTGTGACCAGACAACCTCTCTCCCACACTTAACAAGCTAGTTCCAAGACTAATTCAGGGAAACACAAAACAAACAAAAGAAATGTCACCTGGCCTCTGGTTTCTCACACCGGTCAGCTCAGCAACAGGTTCTTTAGCTTCTAGCTGAAAGAACCAGAGGCCACAATACACAAAACAGCATCATCATGAGTAGAAAGCAAAGCAGGAAGGAATACAACATAGAATGTTTCTATGGGGACAAGGACCAAAAACAAGAACGTCAAAGAGGTCACTATTGAGACAGTACTCCCATCTGAAACTTCAGAAGGGACTATGGACTGGTCAAATGTACAAAGAGCAATTTTGAAGAGCTGAAGAAGGAAATAGAACAAAAACTGGCCAATGATTTTAAAAGTGTGAAAAAACAATTCACTGAAGATTACAGCTTTCTGAAATAAGTCATAAATACAATGAGATGAGAAAACTGGCAAAGTAATGTCAGTTAGAAATTATGACCCCAGAATATCTGAGTGTCCCCTGTGTAACATATGTTTGTGGGATACCAAGATAAAACAAGTCCTACCACTCTGGTTGCAGGCATTCTGTCAGAAACATGAAGAAAACTCCTCTTCAACCTTATCTGGTCTTTGAAGTTGGTGACACAGGAAAAGGAATTTTTAGAGTAAATCAAAGCATTCTGGTTCATTAGTTCAGACTTTGATTTTAATTGGGGTTCGTATGATCTTAAATGATTGTCAAAAGATTCAAGAGAAAGTTTCGGGGGACAAATGGGATCTTTATTAATTAAGTCAGACTGAACTAAGTAGATCTAGGAGAGCAACATAAACAATTTTAAAACCATTATTTAAAAAATAAACAACTTTGAAATATTGTATTACAATGATATAAAAAAAAAGGTCCAGAGATCTGAAAATTGTTGTTTTTTGTTGTTTTTGGTAAACTCATCTTCTCCCAAAGAGGTGATAAAATTAATGTCAATAATAAGACAAACATTTCTAGATATGACCAACATAGGATTTGCTGAACCATATGAGTGTGTTGGAATTTTTTTTTCCTCTTGTAAGAGTTCAATTGCAAGGCAGTGAAAGACTGAGATCATAGACCAGTAGATAGACAGCTGGGCATAGAGTCAGGAGAATGAATTCAAATCCAATCTCAGATATTTATTAGCAAGGTCACATATCACATTCTCTCAGCTGTAAAAATGGGGAGAATAATAACACCTACCTCAAAGAGACTGACTGTGCTTGGCAATTAGTTTATGCTCTATGGAAGTTTCCCCCTCCCCATTCCCCTATATTTCCCCTATTCCCCTACTCCTATTTGCTTAAATATATATATATATATATATATATATATATATATATATATATATATATATATATGTATATTCATCATTCTAGACAATAATCAGTGTTCCCTTAAAGGGAAGATTAATAGGATGAGAATGACAGGATGGTCCATGCAGTCCAATCTGGAGAAACTTTTGGGAGCATTCAATGTTCTTTGAGAGAAAAATTGAGAAAAGTTTCATAGATAGCATCATACAGCATGACCTTAGTGTTACAAGGTGACTTGGAAGTCAGCTGCTCCAAACGGATTTTATATAAAAATTTACTGTGATTCCCTCCAAAAAACAAAACAACATAAAAATATAAATTTTGATTATGATAACATCTCTCTCTCCATCTCTGTGTCATCTGTCTCTATGTATTTATCTCCATATCTATCTATCTGTTTATCTATCTATACATAACTGATCTGTTATCTATCTATCCATTTATATCACACCTATAAAAAATGGTAAATATTTGCTAATGAGTAAAAGACTACTTAAGTTAATGTCATGTTACAAAACAAGAAAAAATAGTTCTAATAAAACTTTCTATTATTTAGTGTTATCACAAAATAATCACTTTAATTTTTTTTTTTTTAATTTAACTATATCAATTGTATTTTAGAATATGGTATTGTGGGGGGCGGGGAGCAGAGTCAAGATGGCAGAGTAGAAAGACTGACCTGCTCAAGTTCTTCTCCCAAAGTCCATAAAATACCTTAAAAGTGACTCTAACCAAATTCTAGAGCAGCAGAAGCCATAAATACACAGAATGAAAGAGATTTTCAGCCCAGAACAGCCTGGAAGGTTGATAGGAAAGGTCTCCCACACTGGGCTCAGAGCTGAGTACAGCACATCCTTGGTTGCCTAGCAGGGACAGGACTGGAGCTGGTTTCAAAGCATGGAATCATGGGCATCAGCTGTGGTTCCCAGATTTCTCAACTCACAAACTACAAAAGCAACTTCAAAAGTTAGTAAGAAAGCTCTTTCACCTGAGTAAGAGTGGTCCAATCCCAGCCACAGTTAGCAGCCACTGTGGAAGCTGTGTCTACTTTTGGAGCCCTCAACCTAAATCCCTGGGGGAATCAAGCAGCGATCTGGATCTCAGCCCTGAGTGGTGGTCCTGGGGTGAGGAGAGGGCTGGCTGGCAGTGGCTGTGGAGAGGGAATCCTACTAGCAATTCCAGGGCAGAAAAGAGTTCTTTGGGTTGTTCATAGACCAGAGCACAGGCCAGGAGATTATGCCACCTTGAAGGAACTGAGAATTTACATGCCCCTTGAGTATACCCTCCACTTGACAAAGTACTGAAAAGTCAAGTAACTTGCTGGGAAAATGCCCCCAAAATGGAAAAAAGACTATGAGACTATAAAAGGTTACTTTCTGAATGAAATATTTTTCTTCCATCCTTTTGGATGAAAAAGAACAAAGCATACCATAAGAGGAAGACATAAAAGTCAAGGCTTCTACATTCAAAAACTCCAAAAAAATATGCAATAGTCCAGGCCATGGAAGAGCTCAAAAAGGATTCTGAATATCAAGTAAGAGAGGTGGGAAAAAAATTGGAAAGAGAAATGAAAGCGATGCAAGAAAATCATGAAAAGCAAGTCAACAGCTTGCTAAAGGAGACCCCAAAAATGCTGAAGAAATTAACACCTTTAAAAATAGTCTAACCTTAATGGCAAAAGAGTTCCAAAAAGCCAATGAAAAGAATGCTTTAAAAGAGCAGAATTAGCCAAATGGAAAAGGAGGTTCAAAAGATCACGGAAGAAAAGAGTTCTTTACAATTTAGAATGAATCAGATGAAAAACCAAGAAATTGTAAAACAACATCAAAAGAATGAAAAAATGGAAGGCAAAGTGAAATATCTTATTGAAAAAGAAACTGACCTGGAAAATAGATCCAGGAGAAGTAATTTAAAATTCAAGTATTTAATTTAAAAAATATTTAAAATTATTGGTCTATCTGAAAACCATGTTCAAAAAAAGAGCCTAGACATCATCTCCCAAGAAATTATCATGGAAAACTGCCCTGATATTCTAGAACCAGCGGATAAAATAGAAATTTAAAGCATTTACTGATTACCTCCTCCAACAGATCCCAAAAGTAAAGTTCCTAGGAATATTGTTGCCAAATTCGAGAGTTCCCAGTTGTAAAGAGAAAATATTACAAGTAGCCACAAAGATACAGTTCAAGTATTGTGGAAATACAATCAAGATAACAAAAGATGTAGCAGCTGCTACACTTAGGGATTGTAGAACTTTCAACATGATATTCCACAGGTCAAAGGAAATAGAAGTAAAACCAAGAATCACCTAATCAGCAAAACTGAATATAACACTTCAGGGGAAAAAATGGAATTCAATGGAATAGAGGACTTCCAAGCATTCTTGTTGAAATACCAGAGCTGAATGGAAAATTTGACTTTCAAATACAAGAATTAAGAGAAAAATGAAAAGGCAAACAGGAAACAGAAACCTTAGGCTCTCATTCAAGTTGAACAGTTTACATTCCTACATGAAAAATGTTATTTGTAACTCATGAGACCTTTTTCAATATTAGGGTAGTTATATATTTAAGTGTGTATGGGTATATATGTATGTATATATTTAAGTGTGTATGGGTATATATGTATGTATATATTATATATGTGTAGGTATACATATGTACATGTTTGTATGTATGTCTGTATATATGTGTGTATCATATAGATATGTATATATACATCTATATCTATACACATGCACACATACATGAACAGAGGGCCTAGGGTGAGCCGAATATGAAGAGAGAATACCTAAAAAAAATAAAATTTACTGTTGAATGAAATGTACCAGGAGTAAGAGAAAAAGAGAAATAGAATGTAGCAAATCATCTCACATATAAGAGGGAAGAAAGAGCTTTTACAATGGAGAGGAAGGAGTTGGGGATGAAAGGAAATAATTGAGCCTTAATCTCATGGGATTTGTCTTAAGGAGGAGATAACACATACTCAGTTAGATGCAGAAATCTATTTTACCCTGCAGGAAGGCACAGGGGAAGAAGATAGGAAAGGGAAGTTAATAGAAGGTACAGCAAACTGGAGAAAGGGATAGTCAGAAACCAACATTGTTGTGGGAGGACAGCTCAGTGGAGAGAATGGAATAAATGAAAAGTAGGATAACAAAGAGGGAAATATGGTTAGTCTTTTACAACATAAATATTATGGAAGTGCTTTGCATTGGCACACCTATATGACCTATATTTAATTTCTAGTTTTTTCAAAGAAAGTGGATGGGTAGTGAGAGAGAGAATATGGAACTCAAAGCTTTCAGAATGAATGTTAAAAGTGGTTTGAGCATGCAACTGGAAATTAAGCTATATATAAGCAATGGAGTACAGAATTCTATGTTGCTCTACAGGAAAATAGAGGGGAAGGGGATGGAAAAAGGCTGGATAAAAGAAGGGAGGACAGACTGTAGGAAGGGGTAGATGGGGTGAATGATATCCTGCTGTGGGGAGTGGGGAGGCATGGGGAGACATTTTTGAATTCAAATTCTTGTGGAAGTAAATGTTGAGAACTGATAAATAAATTGTATTTTTAAAAAATAATATTGTAAAATCTGGAGATAACACTTTCCTGCCTTTTAGTGGTTTAAATGAGTTACCTATCACAGAGGTGTTAAATAAAAATGCTATCCGGTCTAATTGTTAAGTGAAATTCATATATACATTTAAATACATACATATATGTACATATATATGTATATATATATATATATATTTCTTTCTTTGAATGTTTTAGAACAAAAACACTATCATACATATATTTATATTCCTTGTAGACATTTTGCAATGACAATAATATAGTAGGAACTTCAAACATACTCATATAAATAATTTGTTGAATAATGAGTAGATACAGAATTTGAAAAGAAAAAAAAAATTAAAAAGTAAATTGTGTGCCTTATAGTAGAAAGGATGGTATTTATTCCCTTTCTTGATTAAATACCTAGGAATAACTATTCTATTTAATCCGATTTCTTACCCCCTATCTCTTTGAAATCTAGCTTCTAACATCTTCGCTACATTTAAATTATTTTTTTCAAGATTTTCAATGGTCCTTTGATTAGAAAATATATTGATTTCTCAGCCTCTCTTGGTAGCTCTGAATCATTTAGTACTGTTAACCAGTACCTTTTTTCTCCACAAGTATTTACTATTTTGCTTTTGCTCCTGTTTATCTTTTTCCCTGTATTTCTATTTAAAAGAATATGTTGTATTAACATTATGATAGTCTGTGGTTCAATACATTTTAAAATTATACAATATATGTGGAAAATATTTGCTAGATCGAGACATTAAAATCATTTAAAGCATACCGTCATTTCCCTGATGTACTCTCTTGCTATATAATTCTTGTCTCAGTTCACTGTCCATATGTACCTATTTCTTATACAAATGCATTTGTACATGTACACATAAGTTTGCATGTATATATGTGCTTTGTGCATATTTGACAGGCTATACATTCAACTTTATATACTGATCAACATAAGTTTTCCATTCATTATTTTTTTAGTAAATAATTAAAACAACAATCTTTCTTCTAAGTTGCTGTATTTTCTTACTAATGAGGCATTATAACATTCTAGCCTGGCCTAACTAGGGTAGTGAGTGGTAAGGAAATGGATTGGAAACAGGATGGAATTAAGTAGCATGATAGCCAGACTCCTGAAATGGGAAACTGGAAAATGGGGTATATAGTAGTATACATAGTGATGGAGCAATATCAGCAATAAAAAGTATGAATATTAACATCTTTCATTTGTAGAATATTTTACCATCTCCGAAGTGCATCAGAACAGTTGGAAATAAGACTCCATGGCTATTGTTATTTCCATCTTACAAAGAGGCTCAGAGATGGAAAATAACCCATCCAAGATCAGGCAACTAATTATTGTCTACAAGACCACAGAGTCAAGCTCAGGATTCTTGATTCCCCATCACAAGTTCCTTTAATCACCCTTTTAATAATGTCCACCTGCAAGGTGATAATGCCTTTTAATCTTTGAAACTCAAAAAGATCATGTAATAGTTCTTATAATAGTAAGGTATAATAGATAGTAGAATTTTGTTTCCACAGAAATTATACTGGTGGCTAAGGTAAGAGGTAAAACTGCTTTTACGGGTAGTGGGGGATGTTGGCCACCTGAAAATCAGCACATCTACTTTTCTTTATACTTAGATGGCTTTTTCCTGTATATCAAAGAACTTCCAGGCCAGGTCTCATTCACAAAAGATGAGGATTAGATCCATTAATCCAGCCAAGGTCTTAGAAAATGAGATCTTTATTATTGGTATCCTGGGTTCAATCTTCAAATCCATTCTTTTGTCAATTCTCTTAGCAATAGAGGAAAATCCTTTCTCATGCTATCTGATGTAGACAAATGTGGAGAAGACTAAGAGTATGTTTTTGGAGTGGCATTTCCTTTATTGAATAAATAATATAGTAAATGAAGATGAGAAGTGAAGGGGAATTAAAATGTGGAAGTGAGAAAATATAATCAGTGAGTGGGATTTAGTGAACCCTGAAATGCTGGCCAGTATGATTCAAGGTGGGAAATTCAAATCTGGAGGATTATGAAAAGAATTTCATAATTATCTTTAAGTGTGTCCTTGTGCCTAAGAAAGGACACTTTATCACAACGGGTAAAAAAGCCATCATCCATCAGAAATTACATGAAATAAAAATCCTTTTTTTTTCTAAATTTGCTAATGGCCAGGTGGAATTCTTGGTAAGAGATTATTTCTAGCATGTTGATTTAAGCATCACTGTTATTAGTAAGTTCACAAAATCTTGAAATATTGAAATAAGATTATTTAAGGTTTTTTTTTGAACTCAATCTACTCTATACATATCTATAAGCTAATTAATTAAAGGTTAGTCTTTGGCAAATATCTTTCACATAAACTTGAGAATTTTAGAATTAAGATTTGTCAAGGGACAATAAAATTTTGATTTTTACATTTCCATTATTTACAAAGATAACTGGTTTGTTCTAACAATTTCTAAGTTCTTTGCTTACAGATGGAGTCTTTTTTTAATAGTAATGGTCTGGAATTTCATCTGATCTTGATATTGTTGTACTCATATTTTTCATATATATTTAAATACCTCACATTTCACTAAAATAGCTTTTTAAAAGAATATATAGAGGCACAAATTTTCCACTGTTTCATTAAAAAGTGTACATATGATTATATGAAATTTACCCTTAATAATATAGTAGTTTATTTTATGGGGAACAAAAGCAAGTCTATTATGTTGTATGCAAAGCAATATACTTTCACTTTCATATTTTCATTATTATTAAACTTTATTCATGTGGCCTTTCAAATTAATATGATGCATGCAATACAGAAATGTTTTTGAATAGCCTCTCAAGGATTATTTATTATTCTTTTGGGAAGAATTCTGACGGCATTACTTATTTCCCCCCTAAAAATACAAATTTGCTGCCTATTTCTTTTAAAAATACTCATGCGAAGAAGTATATTGCATTGGAAAGAGCACAGACTGCCTGAGTTCCTCCTTGGAGCATGACCACTAACTAGCTTCATAACTTTGAATAATTAACTTTCCTGCATTGTCCTTGTCTTTAAAATGGGAATTAATATCTTCCTCTTTAAAATGGAAATTAGGACATCATCAAGCTCTCATTTTGTTGTGACATTCTATGATGCTTAATAAGAAAAATAGAAAGATAAAATTCCCCTCTAAGTTGCAGAAATGAAGAAAGTTTTCTTTAATTTATTGTCTTCATAGAATGAATGGAAATTCCTTTTTTTAAAAATAATTCTTGAAACCTGTTGAGGTTTCGTGATTTTTGAGACCTTGCATCCCTATATAATTAAAGCACAAAGCATGTGAACATGAATAAAAACATGAATCCCACACATCGAGTTCAACGTTTTGGTTCCATGCTATTTTTAAATAATTGCATGCTGCATTATTGAACAGAAGATTTGTCCACCAACAACTTAATTTATTTTAAAAGTCCTTTTATTCATTGCAATTTTTATGCAAACTGTGTGCATCACCCAAGCCAAAGTATATTTCATTACAAATGAAAATATTTCATGCAACAGTATACAAGTATTGCTTTCCTATAGCCAGTTACATTGCCTTGAAAGTTCTCAAGGAAAGAGTGAAAATAGGGGTGACTAAGCAAAACATAAGTATTATTTGTGAAGAATTGTAACATTATTATTACTATCCATCTCTTATCTCCTTTCTATTTCCTATGAAATATTTCACTTTTCATTGTATCAATGGTGCCTAATAACAGTAGGTGTTTGTAAGTGCTTTGCTGTTAACTGACAAATAATAGTATTATAAAGTTGAAGAGAAATCATTAAGCATAATTTTGAAAAATAATTATGAAGCATAACTTTATGAAAAATAATAGTTTCATCAAAACAATCTATATTTTTGTGGGCAAATAAACTGGACATCCTTTGATATGACTGTCATTTCTTTAAGCTTCATCTATATATTTAGAGGTAGATTGAGTGTTTGTAAAAGTTTTGCCTTCAATAATCAAAAATCTATGCAATCCCCTTCCTCACCCCTTTTCTTTTTTTCTTTCTTCTTGTATTTTGTATAGGTTTCTAACTGTTTCTATTTGCAGATATCACTGCTGCTAATCTTGGCACAAGAACAGAAGAGATCCTAAATCTCATACTTGAATTGGGATGCGAATCGTTGGGTGGAAGATTCTTTTTGTGTCAGTAGTCACTTAGATTTTCCTGAATTTTGTATTAAGACACACACAAACACACACACACACACACACACACACACACACACACTAGCTGTCATTAATATAACATTACTATTTTTGGAAAGCAGTTTATGTATATGATCTCACTATCATTTAGGAAGTCTAGGTGCTTTCACAATTCACATTTTACAAGTGATGGAATTGAAATAGAGAACAATTTAAGTGGTTTGCCTAAGGTCATAAGATTAACTTATAAGTTAGGATTCAAATGTAGGTTTTTCCATATTCCAAGTGCAGGATGCTTTGCATGGGACCACCTGATTATGCTGGACAGACTACAGTTAGGTAGAAGTTCATTTGCTTTATTCCCAGAAGAAGATAAATAGCACTAGGAATATTAGAATTTGCCCCTGAAATCCATCTTGTATTTCATTTACATAAGGAGAAAGCCTAGTCCAGTATTCTATTTTCCATGACATGCTTATATGACCTGAAAGAAAAATTCCAGGGAAAATGTGTGTCAATCTCAATAACAGAAAACTTTGAATCTTCCCACAATAAGAGGTTACTGTTTTCAAGATGAATTTAGGGCTTTCTATTTTCTTCTTTTCATTTGCATTACTTAGAATTTCCATAGGTACTTTCCACTTGTTCATTCCCAAATTATCTGTCTGTCTTAAGGGACAATTCACAATTATGAGGATTTATCAGAAGTGAAAAAGTCCATTTTTTTTGCTGCACTATTAGCACAACAATCTAGCTTTGCCAGAATTCTCTGCTCTCAGTGTCATGCACGTACAAATATATAGCTACACAAACATAAAATTACACACATACAGAGAAATAAGGAAGTCAGTTGGAAAGAGAATAATTTGATGAAGAAATAACCATACTTAAAGAAAAAATGATTAAAAGAATAACAAATTCTGATGTTATAGTAAAAAAAAATCTTTCATAAACTTCAATTAATAACCTATGTAATTAAAGATAAATGAGACTCTTGGTACTTCAGTTTCTTCATTTGTAAAATGAGGGCATTTGCCCTATAGTTTCTTCCAGTTCTAAAGTGATCTGTTTCTAAAAAAATTATGAATGATAATTAAGCAAAAGCAAGGTATGGATGATTGATAAACCAAATGAATAAAAAAGTGTGGTGCAAAGCAAATGTGGTTCAAGAACCTGGGTTTCAATTCTAGTTCATTCTTTTTTTATGAGCTATGTGACCCACCCAGGACAAAGTCTTTCAATCTCTTCTGAAACATGGCTCCTAGAGTTAGGATATGAAAGTATAAGAAGATCTCTAAGGTCCCTTCTAGCTCTAACAATCTATGATTTTATGAAAAGAAATGAAGACAGAAAGAAGAAATTAATGATATCATTTGGCTAAAGAGAAATCTAGAAAGCCCCAAAGAACTACAAAAATTGATTCTAGTAGTGGGTCTGGAAAATAAGTCTCACAATTTTTTTTGAATTTGGGGAATTAGGGTAGCTTCAAATATATTTCTAGATACATTCCTTTGCCTTTTGGCATTAGGGTTAGAAACAAAAGTGTTATGAACTATTAATATTTATTGTAAATTATCCTACACATATATCCACATATGTACATATGTGTACATACATAAATCTACATGTTACATATGTAATATATGTAGCATAATGCATGTTATTTTTCTATTAAAATTCAACAATATATCTTTGAAATAAACTACATACTCTTAAAGGAAAAAAATCTCATATTTCATTGAAAGTAACCAAGCTGTTTTTTTTTTTTTTACTTCAGCTCTTGGACAGATTTGTAGTAGCATCAATATGGGCATGCCCTCCAGGTAGAGTTTCATTTATATCTTTCAATTAAGTGTGACTCAACTATTGTTTCCCATATAAACATCACTTGTGATTTATCAATTATGCTGTTTGGGAAGACTTTATAACCATCTCCTTATATTATGAGGATATTCATGGTAGATATGGATTTCTATCAATTGTCCTTTTTCTTTTTTTATTCAACATTGAAATTCCCTATTTTAATTGTCTCTTCTCATCCTTGGAATGATTCGCAACCTTTTTTCTCCAGAAATTTTTTGATTCCATATTCAATATCCATACAGCATCTCTGGGAAAATACTGGTATTAAAAGATGTACTGTTGTTGCAGAGGCAGCTAGGTGACCCAGTATATAGAGTGCCTGACCTGGAATCAGGAAGATTTATCTTTGTGAGTACAAATCTGGCCTCAGAAACTTATTCTGTGTGTGGCATTCAGCAAGTCACTCAACCCTGTTTATCTCAGTTGCTTCACCTGTAAAATGAGCTGGAGAAGGAAATAGCAAACTACTCTGGTATCTTTGCCAAGAAAATTCCAAATGGGGTCACAAAGACTCAGAGGTGTCTGAAAAATGACTAAATAATAACAGCTACAATTGTTTCAAAGAGAACACTGGAGTATTTAAGTTATTTCAGTCTAATTCTTTCTTCCTTTTTGGTTCTAAATCTAATTCACTGCCATTTGACTGTTTAAGATATATGTACAAATGATCTAGTTCTCTGTGAAGGGTTACTCCAAATCATAGTCTGGACAACATAAAATAACTTTTCAAGAATCAATAAAAAAACTTCTAATTTGTTTGTGTACTTTTACTTCTTTCTATTGTTAGACATAAACTCTGTATAACAAAGTAAACACACCAAACTGTAATGAAAGCTGATTTAGACATAAAAATGTATGTACCATATTTCACTATTAGAATATAAGCTCCTAGAGAGCAGGGTCTACTGTGTTTACTTGTATTTATATCTCTAGCAGTTATGACAATTCTAGGCAAAAAATGAATGCTTTCTGAACATTTTATCTATTTATCTATTATATATCCATCTGTTCTATTGTTAAATAATTGATTTAAGAAAAAAATGTTTTCATTTTAGCTAAAATATTGTAAGAGACCCCATCAGGGAGGTATTTAAATTTCTTTTGTAGATCTTAAAAGCATTTATTTTTAATAAGGCACCTGATAATGAAAGTCTAATTATAACTAAATAAAAAATAAATGAAATTTAATGTTTAAATAAAACCAACAATCAATGAAGATCAGAAATAATAGCACTTTTTTTGGTTTGAAGACAGTTTGTACTGGCTTCTTGAAAATAAAGGGAACCATTTTCTAGTTTTTGTCCTGAATAATCTTAGTTATTAGAGATTCTCACTTCATTTAGGCTCACATGAAAAACATAAAGCTCAACAGCCCATATATTTCCTGCAAGAAGAACTCCCCACAAATTCTGGACCATTGCAAGGTATGCAGAAACACAGTGGAAGAGATTTCCATTCCAGAGAATCCTTGAGAGCCATCCCCAGGGTCTGTCACACCCGGGAAAGCGGAGTGCACCCCTGAGCTGCCCTGGCTGCGCGGCTGAGAGGAGCGGATTCAAGCAGGCTTCAGGGAAGGAATCTCCCGTGGCCAGGAAGGTCCCTCTGCCCACAGGCACTACAGGTCAGTGAGAGAGACTTCTGGGCTGGCCGAGATGGGAGCGGGGTATCTCCGTGGCTCGGGGCCCCTCGGGAGGCAGAGGCAGAGGCAGCAGCAGAGGCACTGGGGGTGGCCCGGGACTCCCCGAGCAGCAGGCAGAAGCTCAGGTCTCCGCAAAAACCCCTGAGAGAATTGAGCCTGGGAGATGGCCCTGCTCCATTACTGAAGGTCTCTGCATAAAGCCCCTGAGAGAGCTGAGCCTAGGAGGCAGCCCTGCCCCCACCTGCTCCATTATTGAAGGTCTCTGCATAAAGACCCTGAGGGAACTGAGTCTGGGAGGCGGCCCTGCCCCCACTTGAGCACCAGAACTTAAGCTCACATTGAATAGAAGCCAGGCCTGCCACGTGGAAAGAAAGCCCATTTAAATCTCAGACTCCAAGCACTAGCTGGGCAGATCTAGGCAGGGGTGGACAGGAATCTCAGAAGTCAAGTAATTGGCTGGGAAAATGCCCAGAAAAGGGAAGAAAAATAAGACTATAGAGAGCCACTTTGAGGGGGTGCAAATGTTCCCACCTTACAATTCTGATGACGAGGAAATATTCTTACAATCAGGGAAAGAATTGGAGATCGAGGCCTCTGTATCCCACTCATCCCACGAGGATGTCCGGTGGGCTCAGGCCATGGAAGAGCTCAAAAAGGATTTTGAAAATCAAGTTAGACAGGTGGAGGAAAAACTGGGAAGAGAAATGAGAGAGATGCAAGAAAAGCATGAAAAATGGGTCAATACCTTGCAAAAGGAAACCCAAAAAAATGCTGAAGAAAATAACACCTTGAAAACTAGGCTCACTCAACTGGCAAAAGAGGTTCAAAAAGCCAATGAGGAGAAGAATGCTTTCAAAAGCAGAATTAGCTAAATGGAAAAAGAGGTTCAAAAGCTCACTGAAGAGAATAGTTCTCTAAAAATTAGAATTGAACAGATGGAGTCTAATGACTTTCTGAGAAACCAAGAAATCACAAAACAAAACCAAAAGAATGAAAAAATGGAAGAGAATGTGAAATATCTCATTGGAAAAACAGCTGACCTGGAAAATAGATCCAGGAGAGATAATTTAAAAATTGTGGGACTACCTGAAAATCATGATCAAAAAAAGAGTCTAGACATCATCTTCCATGAAATTATCAAGGAAAACTGCCCTGACATTCTAGAACCAGAGGGCAAAATAAGTATTGAAAGAATCCATCGATCACCACCTGAAAGAGATCCAAAAAGAGAAACTCCTAGGAACATTGTGGCCAAATTTCAGAATTCCCAGGTCAAGGAGAAAATCTTGCAAGCAGCTAGAAAGAAACAATTCCAGTATTGTGGAAATACAATCAGGATAACTCAAGATCTAGCAGCTTCTATATTAAGGGATTGAAGGGTGTGGAATAGGATATTCCAAAAGTCAAAGGAACTAGGACTCAAACCAAGAAACACCTACCCAGCAAAACTAAGTATAATACTTCAGGGCAAAAAAATTGTCTTTCAATGAAAGAGAGGACTTTCAAGCATTCTTGAGGAAAAGACCAGAGCTGAAAGGAAAATTTGACTTTCGAGCACAAGAATGAGAAGAAGCATGAAAAAGTAAATAGCAAAGAGAAATCATAAGGGATTTATCAAAAGTGAACTTTTTGCATCCCTACATGGAAAGACAATATTTGTAACTCTTAAAACTTTTCAGTATCTGGGTAGTTGGTGGGACCACACACACACACACACACACACACACACACACACACACACACACACACATGTGCATGCACACACATACACCCATGCACGCACATACAGAGACAGGGAGCACATAGTGAATTGAATAGGATGGGACCATATCTTAAAAGGAATTAAGGTAAATGGTGAGAGAGAAATGTAGTGGGAGGAAAGAGGGTGAAATGGAATGGGGTAAATTATATCTCATTCAAGAGGCAAGCAGGAGACCTTTTAGTGGAGGGAAAAACAGGAAAGCTGAGAAAAAAACAAGAAGTTTGCCCTCATCACATTCGACTAAAGGAAGGAATAAAATGTACACTCATGTTGGTATGAAAACCTATCTTACAATACAGGAATGTGGGGGAGAAGGAGATAAACAAGGGGGGGGGGATGATGGAAGGTTGTCCAATGGGAGGAGGGAGCAATTTGAAGTCAACACTCGGGGAGGGACAGGATCAAAAGACAGAATAGAAACAATGTGGGGCAGGATAGGATGGAGGGAAATACAGTTAGTCTTACACAGCACGACTATTATGGAAGTCATTTGCAAAACTACACAGATATGACCTATATTGAATTGTCTGCCTTCCCAAAGGGAGTGGGTGGGGAGGGAGGGATGGGGAGAATTTGGAACTCAAAGTTTTAGGAAGAACTGTTTGGTATTGTTGTTGCTGCTAGGAAATAAGAAATATCGGTAATTTGGAATAGAAAGTCATCTGGCCCTACAGGACAAAAGAGAAGATGGGGACAAGAGAAGGGAGGGATGATAGAAGAGAGCGCAGATTGGTGATAGGGAAAATTAGAATGCTCAGTGAAGTGGTGTGGGGGCAGAGAGCGCAGATTGGTGATAGGGAAAATTAGAATGCTCAGTGAAGTGGAGAAAATTTGAAACTCCAAATGTTGTGAAAATGAATGTAAAAAGTTAAATAAATAATTTTTTTTAATTAAAAACAAAAGGAAAAACATAAAACTCCTTAATTCATATATTTGTCCTATAGTATAAATAACACAACCCACTGGAAACAAGAAAGAAAGCCAGCTTTAATTTCTAATTGTAAATTATCATTGGCTCAAAACTCCTGATAATTTTAAAATGTAAATTCTCTCAAGTAGCAATTTTAGACTTAAGATGAGATTTACATTAGATACAGTAAAAATGCTTTATCATACTCTGCCTGGGACCTATACTAGCAATGAAACTATACAAACCATATTTACTTAACTTTTGAAGAAAATACATTTTGTTTGGGCACTGCTATTTGGGGACTATTTCCCACGATCTGCTCTCAAGGAATTAGGAAATAGGCAATACTGGGCTTCACCCAAAGAAGAAATTCATCTAGGAAGAAACCTAGAAGAAAATATTTCCTTATTTCCTAAGTTTTTCAAGTGTCTTACTTCTTTTCCATCCTTGTAATTTTTTTTTATTCTATGCTGCTATCGATTTACTTGTCTTGAATTTGCTAATGACGGGTTTGTCCAAAAATATATACATTATTTAACCACATTTTCCTTATGTTTCATTTTCTTTGAACACCTTTTTTTAACTATAAAAATGTTTTAAGCAAATTTGTAAGATACTTTAAAAAGGCCAAAGAAAGAAAAAAAAACAGATTTTCCTTCATGAATTTAAAAAAAGAGTCAGAAAGTAAATTAAGTTTTTTGTAAAGACCCCTTCTCCTATCTTCCTTTAAATACTTCTCTTCAGGGCACTATAATTCATCTATTCACCCAGGTGTTCAATCTAAGTATTTTTTCCCAGACTTTCCTTCACTATCCATATTCTTTTTTTTTTTTGAATGCCAGAGGATTTTTTATTTCAAAAATTATAGTGAACAACTGGAGTTTATAAAATAGAAGAGTGACATAAAATAGGAGAGTGGTAACTAGATTATTTGGATTATTATTTCATGTCCAAAAATACATAAGATGGAAAATATTTTCCATTGGCTATTGATACGACCCCCCCTCCCGCCCCAGACATAACAGGCTTTTATTCCCTTACATTAACCCTCTATTTACTTCTTCACATTCTCCAATTATGCCCTTTTCTTTCCCAACTCTGCTCATGACCTTCCTTGAATGGAGAATCCAGCACTCTGCCTGCATCTCTGCCTGTTCTACCAGCACTCAAAAGGCATCTTCTTCATAACCAACGTCCCAGGTTGAAAGTGGTCTTACTCAATTCTGAAAGACTCATGATGGAAAATGCTGTCCACATCCGGAGAAAGAATTGTGGAGTCTGAATGCAGATTAAAGCATACTATTTTCTTTTTGTTTTTTCTTTCTCATGGTTTTTCCCTTTTGTTCTATTCTTCTTTCACAACAGGACTAATGTGAAAATGTTTTATATGATTGTATATATGCTGTATATATATCTGCTATATGCCTAGAGCAGATTACTGTCTTAAGGAGAAAAAAGTTTGGAACTCAAAATCTTATAAAAGCAAATGCTGAAATTTATCCTTACATGTAATTGGAAAAAAAATATATTAAGTGGGAAAATTTTTTTTGAAGTGCTCTTACTACATGCCCCTAGTCCTTTGTGCCTCTTGGTAAACTTGACATGTGTCTTATCTTTCATAGTATGTATTGTGGAATTCTTTTTTTATTTATTTAACTTCTTACATTCATTTTCACAAAATTTTGGGTTCCAAATTTTCTCCCCTTTTATCCCTTCCCCCCACCCCAATATCCCAAGCAATCTAATTTTCCCTATCTCCAATCTGCCCTCTCTTCTGTCATCCCTCCTTTCTCTTGTCTCCATCTTCTCTTTTCTCCTATAGGGCCAGATGACTTTCTATTCCTCATTAACTGTATGTCTTCTTTCCTAGTTGCAACAGCAATACTAAACAGTTGTTCCTAAAATTATGAGTTCCAAGTTCTCCCCATACCTCCGTCCCCACGCATTCCCTTTGGGAAGGCAGGCACCTCAATATAGGCCATATCTGTGTAGTTTTGCAAATGACTTCCCTGATAGTCGTGTTGTGTAAGACTAACTGAATTACCCTCCATCCTACCCTGCCCCTCATTGTTTCTCTTCTGTCTTTTGATCCTGTCCCTCCCCAAGTGTTGACTTCAAATTGCTCCCTCCTCCCTTTGCCCTCCCTTCCATCACCCCCCCACTTGCTTATCTCCTTCTCCCCCACTTTCCTATACTGTAAGATAGATTTTCATACCAAAATGAGTGTGCATTTTATTCCTTCCTTTAGTCAAATGTGATGAGGGTAAACTAATTTTTTTTTTTCTCAGCTCTCCTCTTTTTCCCTCCACTAAGAAGTCTCCTACTTGCCTCTTAAATGACATATAATTACCCCATTCCATTTCACCCTCTTTCCTCCCACTACATTTCTCTCTCACCATTTACCTTAATTTCTTTTAAGATATAATCCCACCCTATTCAATTCACTCTGTGCTCTCTGTCTCTGTATGTGTGTGTGCATGCATGCATGTACATGTGTGTGTGAGGTCCCACCAACTACCCAGATAACTGAAAAGTTTTTAGAGTTACAAATATTGTCTTTCCATGTAGGAATGTAAACAGTTCACTTCTGGTAAGTCCCTTAAGACTTCTCTTTGCTGTTTACTTTTTCATGCTTCTTCTCATTCTTGTGTTTGAAAGTCAAATTTTCTTTTCAGCTCTGGTCTTTTCATCAAGAATGATTGAAAGTCCTCTGTTTCATTGAAAGATCTTATTTTCCCTTGAAGTATTATACTCAGTTTAGCTGGGTAGGTGATTCTTGGTTGGAGTCCTAGTTCCTTTGACTTCTGGAATATGTTATTCCATGCCCTTTGATCCCTTAATGTAGAAGCTGCTAGATCTTGAGTTATCCTGATTGTATTTCCACAGTACTGGAATTGTTTCTTTCTAGCTGCTTGCAAGATTTTCTCCTTGAACTGGGAGTTCTGGAATTTGACCACAATGTTCCTAGGAGTTTCTCTTTTTGGATCTCTTTCAGGTGGTGATCGATGGATTCTTTCAATACTTATTTTGCCCTCTGGTTCTAGAATGTCAGGGCAGTTTTCCTTGATAATTTCATAGAAGATGATATCTAGGCTCTTTTTTTGATCATGGCTTTCAGGTAGTCCCATAATTTTTAAATTATCTCTCCTGGATCTATTTTCCAGGTCAGCTGTTTTTCCCATGAGGTATTTCACATTCTCTTCCATTTTTTCATTCTTTTGGTTTTGTTTGGTGATTTCTTGGTTTCTCGTAAAGTCTTTAGACTCCATCTGTTCCATTCTAATTTTGAGAGAACTATGAAATTCAGTGAGCTTTTGAACCTCTTTTTCCATTTGGCTAATTCTGCTTTTGAAAGCATTCTTCTCCTCATTGTCTTTTTGAACCTCTTTTGCCAATTGAGTGAGCCTATTCTTCAAGGTGTTATTTTCTTCAGCGGTTTTTTGGGTCTTCTTAACCAAGGTATTGACCCGTTTTTCATACTTTTCTTACATCTCTCTCATTTCTCTTCCCAGTTTTTCCTCCACTTGTCTTACTTGCTTTTCAAAATCCTTCCAAGGACTGAGCCCACCAAACATCCCCCTGGGGTGTCTGGGTTGCTGAGGCCCCGCCCTCCACGTCTTTCCCTGATGGCAAGAATATTTCCTTGTTGTCGTCGTCAGATCCGAAAGTCAGGATCATTTGCATTTGTTGGAAAAAACTCTCCATAGTCTTATTTTTCTTCTCTTTTCTAGGCATTTTCCCAGCTAGTTACTTGACTTCTGATATCCTGTCCACCCCCACCTAGATCTGCCCAGCTAGTGCTTGGGCTCTGAGATTCAAATGGGCTTTCCACGCCACTAATCCATGTGAGCTTAAGTTCTGGTCCCTGGGTGGGGGCAGGACCACCTCCCAGTCTCAGCTCCCTCAGGTTGTTTATGCAGAGACTTTCAGTAATGAAGATCCTGCCTGCTCCTGGGGAAGTCCTGGGCCGCTGCTGCCTCTGCTGCCGCCCACGCCTCTGCCTCCGCTGCTTCCTGCCTCTGTCTCTGCCACTGCAGCTTCCTCCCGAGAGGGCCTGAGTCACGGATACACCCCACTCCCCTCAGCCAGCCAGCCGTCTCTCTCACTGACCTGTAGCTTTTGTGGGCAAAGGGACTTTCCTGGCTACTGGAGCTTCCGTCCCTGAAGCCTGCTCGGGTCAGCTTCTCTGGGGCCGTGGCCAGGGCAGCGCTGGGGTAGGGTCCGCTTTCTGGGACGCGACGCACCCTGGGGATGGGTCTCCAGGGCTCTCTGGCACAGAAATCTCTTCCATTCCGTTTCTGTACCCCTTTCAGTGGTCCAGAAGTTATGGGGGTCTCTTTTTACATTAATTCTATGGGCTGTGGGTTGGAGCTCGTAAACGTGCATCTTTCTACTCCGCCATCTTGGCTCCACTCCCCACTATCCATATTCAATTAATTGCTAAATTCTATTAACACTCTGTCTATAATAATATTTAATTATTAATTATTATTAACCACCCATGTAAATTATATTATTATAAATATTAATTAATTTTTAATAATAATATTTAACATCTCCATTCACACAGTTACCGCTGTAGTGCAGCCCTTCATCACCATTCTCCTGAACTGTTGCAATGGCCATCCAAAAGTCCCGCCTTACTTAAGATTTCCCCCCTACAAATGATGATTCACAGAGCTTCAAAATGGATAAAGTTCAAGTCTAATCACACCATTTCTTTGTAAAAATGTCATTGGATCTCATTTGCCTCTAGGTCTGGTTTTCTTAAACCCATACAATCTGATTTTTTTTCTAAGTTATAATAGCTTAATTGCAATATAATTTGCTCTTTTTGACCATATATTTTATTTTATGCACTTAAAAACATTATTCTAGAATTCAGTTTATAGCTTATACTAGATTGACAAAGGGATCCATGGCACAAAAAATGGCTAAGAACCCCTAGTTTAGGATAAATACAATACCTCAGCCTTGAATTTAAAGCCCTTTGTAATCTGATATTAACCAATTTTCCCATACTGCTCACACATTTATATCCTTATATACTCTGTCCTGACCAAATTGGACTATTTATTGATCTCATTACATGACATATAGCTATAGATATGTATGCATATGCATGTATGTACGTGTGCATACACATATGTATGCATATATGTATTTATGTACAAATGTGTGTATACATGTGCACATAGAGACACATGCATGCACAATACATGTACATATACATATGTGTATACATACATATATGTATCTATGAATGTGTGTTTATTTATTCATTCATTCATTCATTCATTTATTTCCTTTCATTTTCCTGGAATACATGTCTTTCTGTAAAACCCAACTTGAGTGGGCGGAACATCTTATTGAAGGCCTTTCCTGATATTTTAGTGTTCTCTTTCTCTCAAAATGACTTTGTATTCACTCTCTATTCACAGTGTCCCAAAATATCTTAATGTAGGTTTAATCCATCAAAGATTAATAGCTTACACACATAGTTATTGAAATACTTCCCATCCCCTTCCTCTTGTATAACGTAAGCAATTTGAAAGGAGACACTATTGCATTTTAATTATTTCATCTCCAATACCTTCCCTGATATTGAGCTTTATACATAACATGGGTTTAATAAATATTCATTGAGTTAAATTGACTGGAGATTAACTCTTAACCACCCATGTAAATTATTTTTTCACTTTCAAAAATGAAATACTTTAGAACAGAAAGCTTTAGCATAGTAGCACTTGGTGTCTTGCTCCCTGAAGAAAGGTAATTTATGCAACAAGATAATCTAATAGTAAGTGGGTATATCATTTAATCTAGGAAAGCAACTTATTATGATCTTCTTTTAAATATGACTGAGCCTACATGGACAATCAGAGAAAAAAAAATCAGTCTCTAGCTGTACAGAACATTCATCTTTCAGAATTTAATATGCTGAATACTGTAATGATTATCTGGTGTAAAATATTTAATGTGCACATTATTTTAAGATTTTTCAATAAGGGGATGCCCATCAGTTGGGGAATGGCTGAATAAATTATGATATATGAAAGTAATGGAATATTATTGTACGGTAAGAAATAATGATCAGGGAGAGTTCAGAGAGGCCTGGAAAGACATATGATTTAATGTTGAGTGAAAGGAGCAGAACCAGGAGAACTTTGTGCACAGCGATGACCATAGTGTGTGGGAGTATTTTCTGGTAGACTTGGAACTTCATTGCAATGCAAGGACTTGAAAAATCTCCAATTATCTTTTAAGGCAAAATACCTTCCACATCCAGAGAAAGAATTATAGAATTCAATTGCAGAATGTAACAGATTATTTTCTTTTGTATTATGTTTTAGTTTGTTATATGCCTTCTCCCATTCATCTTAATTCTTTTGCACAGCGTGACTCTAGTAAAAATGTATTTAATAGGAATTTGTGTATAGAACCTATATAAAATTGTATGCTGTTTTGGGGACAGAAGGGGAAGGTAGTGGAGAGGAAGGTGGAAAAAATCTAAGTTATATGGGTAGTGATTGCAGAATATTGAAAATAAATAAAATTAATAAAATAGATTTTGAATACATTAACCACTCAATTTAAATAGTTAATTTGAATTACTTTTTTTAAATATAAATTTATTTATTTAACTTTTTACATTCATTTTCACAAAATTTTGGGTTCCAAATTTTCACCCCATTTGTCCACTCCCCTCACCCCAATACACCAAGCATTCTAATTTACCCTATCACCAATCTGCCCTTTCTTCTATCATCCCTCCCTTCCCTTTTCCCCATCTTCTCTTTTGTTCTGTAGGGTCAGATGACTTTCTATTCCCCATTACCTATATTTCTTATTTCCTAGTAGCAAGAACAATACTAAACAGTTCTTCCTAAAAGTTTGAGTTCCAAATTCTCCCCATCCCTCCCTCCCCACCCATTCCCTTTGGGAAGGCAGGCACTTCAATATAGGTCATATCTGTGTAGTTTTGCAAATGACTTAGATGATAGTCGTGTTGTGTAAGACTAATTATATTTCCCTCCATTCTATCCTGCCCTACATTGTTTCTATTCTGTCTTTTGATGCTGCCCCTCCCCAAGAGTGTTGACTTCAAATGGCTCCCTCCTTCCATTGCCCTCCCTCCCATCATCCCCCACCCTGCTTATCTCCTTCTCCACCTCTTTCCTGTATTGTAAGATAGGTTTTCATACCAAAATCAGTGTGCATTTTATTCCTTCCTTTAGTCGAATGTGATGAGAGTAAACTTCATGTTTTTCTATCATGTCTCCTCTTTTTCCCTGCACTAAAAAGTCTCCTGCTTGCCTCTTGAATGAGACATAATTTACCTCATTCCATTTCACCCTCTCTCCTCCCACTACAATTCTCTCTCACTATTTACCTTAATTTTTTTTAAGATATGGTCCCATCCTGTTCAATTCACTCTGTGCTCTCTGTCTCTGTGTGTGCATGTATGTGTGTATGTGTGCATGCACACATGTACATGTGTGTGTAGGTGAGTGTGTAATCCCACCAACTACCCACATACTGAAAAGTTTTAAGAGTTACAAATATTGTCTTTCCATGTAGGAATGTAAACAGTTCAAATTTGGGAAGTCCCTTATGACTTCTCTTTGCTGTTTGCGTTTTCATGCTTCTTCTCTTTCTTGTGTTTGAAAGTCAAATTTTCTTTTCAACTCTGGTCTTTTCATCAAGAATGTTTGGAAGTCCTCTATTTCATTGAAAGACCATATTTTCCCCTGAAGTATTATACTCAGTTTTGCTGGGTATGGTGATTCTTGGTTTGAGTCCTAGTTCCTTTTACTTCTGGAATATCCTATTCCACACCCTTCAATCCCTTAATGTAGAAGCTGCTAGATCTTGTGCTATTATGATTGTATTTCTATAATACTGGACTTGTTTCTTTCTAGCTGCTTTGCAATATTTTCTCCTTGACCTGGGAATTCTGGAATTCGGCCATAATGCTCCTAGGAGTTTCTCTTTTTGGATCTCTTTCAGGTGGTGATTGGTGGATTCCTTGAATACTTATTTTGCCTTCTGATCTAGAATATCAGGGCAGTTTTCCTTGATGATTTCATGAAATATGATGTCTAGGCTCTTTTTTTGATCATGGCTTTCAGGTAGTCCCAAAATTTTTAAATTATCTCTCCTGGATCTATTTTCCAGGTTAGTTTTTTTTTTTTTTTTTCCCATGAGATATTTCACATTCTCTTCCATTTTTTCATTCTTTTGGTTTTGTTTGGTGATTTCTTGGTTTCTCAGAAAGTCATTAGCCTCCATCTATTCCATTCTTATTTTAAGAAAACTATTTTCTTCAGTGAGCTTTTGAACCTCTTTTTGCATTTGGTTAATTCTGCTTTTGAAAACATTCCTTTCCTCATTGGCTTTTTGAACCTCTTTTGCCAATTGAGTTAGACTATTTTTCAAGGTGTTATTTTCTTCACCATTTTTTGGGTCTCCTTTAGCAAGGTATTGATCCGTTTTTCATGCTTTTCTTGCATCTCTCTCATTTCTCTTCCCAGTTTTTCCTCCACCTGTCTAACTTGATTTTCAAAATCCTTTTTGAACTCTTCTATGGCCTGAGTCCATTGAATATCTATTTCAGATGTTTGAGATATAGAAGCCTTGACTTCTCTGTCTTTCCCTGATGGTAAGCATTGTTCTTAGTCATCAGTAAGGAAAGGAGGAAATACGTGTTCAACAAGAAAGTAACCTTCTATGGTCTTATTTTTTTCCCTTTTCTGGGCATTTTCCCAGCCAGTTACTTGACTGCTGAGATTCCTCTCCACCCCTGCCCCTCACTTCCAGATCTGCCCAGCTAGTGCTTGGAGTCTGAGATTCAAATGCTACTTCTTAGCCTCAGGGCTTTCATTGGGGGCGGGGCTGCTATTCAGTTTGTGAGATTAAACTCAGGTGCTCAGGTAGGGGGCAAGGCCACCTCACTGGGCTCAGTGCCCTCAGGGGGTTTATGTGGAGTTCTTCAATAATGGGTCCAAGCTCCTGCCTGCTCTGGGAGCCCCTGGCTGCTGCTGCCTCTGCCGCTGCCTCCTGAGGGGGCCTGAATTATGGGGACACCCTGTTCCACTCTCTGCTGGCCAGAAGTCTCTCTCACTAACTTGTAATGCCTGTGTAGTGCGGGACCTTCGCGGCCACCAGAGATTCCGTGCCTGAAGCCTGCTCAGATCGGTTCCTCTTAGTGCCACGTAGTCAAGGCAGGGCTGGACTCTGCTCTGAGTCTGGTATGTGATGAACCTTTGGTGTCGGTTTTTCAGTGCTCTCTGGAACAGAAATCTCCTCCATTCCATTGTTGTGCGGTTTCCACTGCTCCAGAATCTATTGGGAGTTCCTCTTTACAGGTAAGTTATGGGCTGTGGGTTCAGAGCTAGCATATGTGAATCTTTCTACTCTGCCATCTTTGCTCCTCCCCCCCATCTTGGCTCCTCCCTCCTCTTGACCCCTCGCCCCTTGTTTTATAAACACACAGAAACAATAAACAAATGAAGCCTTTATCCATGGACATCATCAAAATCATTTGCCTAATGAATTATAGTTGCAGTAGTGGTTACGCAATTCCAATCTTTTGCCTTTAAAAAACCAAAATTGCCATTCCCTATAATATGGAATTAGAAATTAGAAGGATTGGGTTTCAGGGCTGATGGAAAGGTGTAGTGGTTTTTAGAGTGTAGTGTTAGGGCACATGACAATGCACAGGATTCTGGAGAACAAAACAACTGGACAGAAGGTGAGGGTGAAAGATCAGATGGTCCATGACCAACAGCTCTTGGGCAGACAGTAGTGTATATAAGGTTTAGAGTATAATGTGCCACTGGAACCTTTGGGATAAGAATTCACCATATAGTTTGGAGAAGATATACTGCATGTGGTGGGAATTGGGCAAAAGAAGCAGAATCAGAGGAAGAAAAGTGTTTGTAGAAACCAGTTCTTGTAGGTCCCCATATATTCATTGTTATCTCCTTAGTTAGTGAGCCAGGAAAAGAAGGGGAAGATACCCAAAATTTTCCCCATATCAAAGGCATCCTTGTATTTACATCTGAATATAGTCTCACTGTTTTATTAGATATTGGAATCATTGTCACAAAGGGTAAAATAGCCAATAAACATTTGTTAAGTACCTCTTACATACTAGGGAATGTTCTGAGTACAGAGAATACAAAGAATGACAAAAAAAGACAATTGCTTCTCTGAAGCAGCTCATGGGGAAGATAGGAATCAAATGGCTTCATTTAATGAGAAGGAATCCTGAAATCTTCATTTTCAGCTTTATATTTTAGTTTTATGTAGCTGACCTCCTACTTTCTTACAGCTAAGAGGGAGAAGTGACTTTTGGTCTGAAAAATGAATGGCACCTGTGACATTATAATTACTATTGGTGCCCTTTATTTCTGATTGAAGTCTAAATGCCATTTGCTCTGGGGAAGCTAATAAGGATGTAGGTAACTGCCTTTTCCTTGCAAAATAGTCTCCAGAGTCTTTATTTCCTAAAGGGGTCTAACTACAAAGTGGAAAATTCTAATGCAGTCTCAACTTTTATTGTTTTTAATTTTTTAAGTAATGATCATTCATGCTTTTATTTATTTTTCATTCTTGTGTGATTACTTATCTTGTAGATTCATCAGTTCTACTTAAATTGCCCCAGGGTTCTGTTTAAGTAATGCCAAAACATTAGGATAAAATGCTTAAAATTCAATCAATCATAAGATGATTTGTCTACATTCTGTTAAACAGCCAGACATTAAAAAACATGTGCACTGACTGTCTGATTTTCCCCTCCCCCTGTTGCCCACTATCCTTCTTATGATATCCTTGTATGGTATGGCATAGACAAAGATAGATGAAGTTCCCTCTATTGATCTTTTTTTCTACAATCTATTTAGTATCTCTGAAATTCAGTTTCTGCATCTGCAAACTGGGGATAATATTTGCACAACATAACTCAGTGTGATGTTGTGAAGACAGTGTCTTGTAAATTTTAAAGCTCTATAGTACCTGAGATACATTTTTTTAAAAAAGAAAATGTTGAAGTTACTCTTAGTGATTTAATATAAGACTGTCAAAGGAATTTAGAATAGCTACATTAACAAAAGTTACCACTTGTCCATTATAAATTACAAATTTGTCAAGTCAACAAACATTTACTTACTAAGCATTTACTGGTGCCAAGCACTGAACTAAGGACAAATACAAACAAAAAAGATAGATAAGTAGTTCACATTATGGTGAGGAAAGATAATACATAAAAGGGAGCTAAAATGAGTTGGGAAGAGGGGAAAAATACCCATGAGACATGGTGGCAAAGCAAATCCTGAGGGTCAGAAATGTATTTCATGGAGAGGAGTGAATGATCACTGACTGGGGAATTTCTTTAAAAAATGGGTATACTGAGAAGAACTCACCAACGGGAGTGAGGGTATATGGTGACAAAGCGATCTTCCAATGTGAGAAGGTGTCTTATGTTGAGATCTGGGAACCATATGAGGTTTGGGATGCTTGGGACCTCAAAATATTGACACACCAGGTCCTGTAGAATGAATTAGACTCAAGACTTCTTCCAGTCAAAGTCAAACAAAGCTTATTAAGAGTTCACCATACTGGGTTGGCTCTTAAGGAACCTAACCATTTGTGACACTTGTATTGACAAACAGATCAGATAGAATCTCAGCTATATAGAGTCAGAGCTGTATTGAATCTGAGCTCCTTCATGGAACTTATATACAGAAAGACCCTGGAAAAGATCTAGAGGTGATCTAGTAGTCTGGGAGGAAGGTCTAAGGAGGATCTTGATAAGATTGGGGTAACTAGTGATATAATCAAGGGTGGGAAATAGCTGGGGGCAATTGGAAAGTATCAGACAATGAAGGACTTGGGTGGGAAGCAGGTGGGGCAATCAAAAGGTAACAGACCATGTAGCCAGGCCAGATTTAAGTGGGAATATTCAAGGGGAGTTCAAGGAGTTTCCCAGAGTTTGAACCCCATAATCTAAAACATGTAAATAAAGTCTGAATAGTTGAGTGGAGCCGGGAGGGGAATGACATTATCACAAATACTTTCCACAGATTTTGGATACTAAAATTGCCCCATTTATTGATATCATTCACCAGCTAAAGTTTCTGTCATGCCTGTCAAAGAATAAAGTCAAGGAGACAAAACATTAGGAAAGCAATCCATCAATCAATAAACACTTATCAAAAAAAATTATAAATGTACCAGCCACTGTGCTGAACACTGAGGATATTTTTAAAAGAGGCAAAGGTCCCTTCCCTCAAGAAGTTCAAGTCTAAGGAGAAAACAACAAATAATTGAATATATAAAAAAACAGGCTATGTATAGGATAAATAGGATATAATGAACAGAATAACTGCACTAGAATCAATAGAGGTTGAAAAAGTCTTATTGTAGAAGGTAGGATTTTGTTGGAAATTAAAGGAAGAGAGGGAAAGCAGTAGGCCGAGATAAAAAGATACTGAATAGTCTCTACTTTTGCTTTACTGGGCTGTTCTATCTGCTATGACTGCCATATTACTTTTTAAATGGTATCATTTTTATATTTACCTTCCATTTTTTGTTTTGCATTATTCTCTTGTTAACTGGGAACCCTTCATTTCAGATTGAAAGACTCAAGCAATAATCCTCAGTTTCTATCAATTTACAAAGGTGGCATTAGAAATACAACTATATAACTGTCTAAAGTGACTGAAATTAAAGACTTTTTGTTGGGAAATGGCATTTGCTTCCACTAGATGTCTTAGCCAGCCCGCGCCTCCCCCTCCAAAAAAATGATAGAAAGTTGAGAGGCAAATCTCGTATCATGTGTCTGATAAGACAGAAGAGTATACATCTTCTTCAGTTCACATTAACTCTCCCCCCATAAAAAATTAAAGAAGAAAAATTGTGCTCCCAAGGAAGAGTAATAATAGATATCTCCATAGAACATAAGAGTAGAGAGGCCTAATAAAATAACAACCTTATGAATTAACAGTGGAAAACACTAATCACTAGGGCTCACTCAGTACCTCTTCCCCACTAACTTCCAAGTTAATATCAACTTAGCAGTTGGAGAAGGTTCCACAGAAGGATACTCCTATGGGGAGAGAGATTTGTATTATAATGGAAAGGTCTATATACAGAGATCTAATGCAGCAGAAGAAAATTCTTCTGAGAGAGGGTTATAACTACTATACTCTGACTATGATGAAGCAAAATTAAAGTCTCTGGGAGGAATATAGATTCAGAATGACTGAAAGGCATGGACCACCCAGAGTGGAAACTATAGCAAATAGGAAGCATAATTATCATGGTGAGGGTAGACCTAGAATAACTATTTTGGTACACGGGGAAATTTCAGCCATCTGACCATATTTCTGCTCGATTTACCTCTTTCAGGAAACAGAATTAATAAAAAAAAGCAGACAACAGGAATAAAATGAGTGATGAGATAAAGCCTAAAAGACATGGAGATAGAAACCTTTTTAGAACTGGAAACAATCTTAGAACTTTAGAAAGGTGAGGAAGAGGTGGAAGAAGGAATAGATCATTATAAATGCCATAAATCAAAAAAAGTAGGTGTTATAATAGAAAAGGAAGATAATAATGAAGAGAACATGGCAAAGAAGTCTTTTTTTTTATTTAGTAATGTAGGCAGATACTTTAAAATAACAGATATTGGAGGAGACCAGAAAAAGTGGGATTTTTAAATGAACTTATTAATTGAGAAGGGAAAACAAAAGATAACTGATGAGAACAAAGAAAAATGAATCAATAAATAAAACCTCCAAAATAGGAAAAGTGTCAACATATAATAGCTAATAGCAATAACTAATATTTATATAGTGCCTACTATATACCATGCACTGTACTAAGCATTTTATAGATATCATCTCCTTTGATCATCACAACAACCTTGAAAGGTAGGTGCTGCTGTCATACTCATTTTACAGTTGAGGAAACAGAGGCAAATAGATGTTAAGTGACTTGCTCACTCACAAAGCTAGAAAGTATCTGAGAGACTGGATTTGAACAGTGGTCTTCTTGACTCAAGGTTCAGGACTCCACCCACTGAACCACCTAGTTGCTTGACATATAGGAAGGAACGGAATTGAGAGTGAGAGAAAGAAAGTCTGTGAGTATAGGGCTGCCCTAAAGTACATTGATCTCAAACATTCTTAGAGATTAAGTACTACTTGAAAAGGTGAAGGGGAGTAAAAATTCGATCCTAATTCAGGGGAAAAAAAACAGGAACAACAGCAGCAACAACACTAGACACTCAGCTATTAGAAAATACAAGGCTATCTTTCTTAACTTTAAATATGAATGAACAAGACAAGTTAACAGTGTGAGAACAATTGCTTAGATAAGAAACCAAAACCTATAATATTTTGTTAACCAGAAACAACAATAAAAATTAAAGATATTCACAGATTAAAAATGAGGAGTAGGTACAAATTTAACTTGTAGTTTGGGAGAAAAAAAAAAACTACAGTCACAATATTTGATAAAGCAAGTAAAAAATTCACATTATAAATGAAGAAAAAAGTGAGAAATTATATTAGGCTTAAAGAAATGATACAGTACAAATAAATACTTTTCTCACATGCTAAAGTATGCATAGAATCTGAATTCATAAAGGAAAAAGTAATGTAATTGTGAGGATTACAGCAGCAGACTTTTAATGACACTCAGAATTAAACAATCTATCAGAAAGACAAAGGAAGTAGAAAATACAGAGTTGAACAAATTACCAGAGAAATTGGAATGTAAAAACATATAGTGTTATCTGAATGGGACAGCACAAGTTGAAACTAAAGAAAACCAAAACAAAACAAAACAAAAAAAAAACAAACCAAACAAACAGGTTTCTATGTAATAAGGAACAGATTTAAAAAGAAATGTTAAAAAGTAAAATTATAGACTCAAGGTAATCATAAGAAATGTGTGTAAAGAACAATTCATAGAAAAATGAAATATGACATGATGGTGAAGAAAGAACATACCAAAATTTCTAGAAGGCAAGTAATGTAATCCTAAGGACAAACATATACCTATAAAAGTATATTACCAAAATAAAAAGTAGAGGATGAATAAAATTAATACTCATTATAATATTAGAGAGCCAACAAATTAGTAAATCAAAAAACATGAAGTTACATAAACATAAATTATAAATTAAAAAGAATATTAAAATTAAAAGTAAGATTTTAGTAAATGACTGAACATATTAAAATATGTCTAAATTTCATAAAAGAAGGGGACAGAAAATCAAATGAAACAAATAACAATGTACAAGATAAAATCCCAAGTAAATGAGTAGAAAAACCAAAAAGGTAACACATATACATGTATGTGTGCATGTTTATGCATTTCAGTAAATATATACACACATACATAATTAAATGTATTTTAGACAAGTAAATAATTACAAAACTAGAAAATAAAATAAATAGTATATTATTTTTAAAATTATAAAATATTCACAGCAACAGAATGCCAAATCTGAATTTTGAATAGTCTAATCTCCAGAAAAGCATCAAAATTATCTAGAAAAGCAAAAACAAGGAAAGAAATAAAAACAACCCTCCTACGTCCAGATGGATTCACAGGAAATTCTATCAAACTCTTAAGGAACAATAGAAATACTAGGATAATATTCTCAAAAAAAATGTTAAAAAAAACCAAGTCTTCCAGAATAATTTTATGGCAAAAATATAGGATCGTTATCCAAATCCAGAAAGGCTAAATCTAGCATTGAGAACTACAGACCAATAATATTAGTGGATATTTATTCAAATATTTTAAATCATATCTTGTTAAACAAAATAGAATAATCTATCCAATAAATCATTTACTGTGACCAAGTTACAGTTACACCAAGGAAATAAGCATCTTTCAACATTAGGAAAACTATCAATATAATTAATTTTACCAACAAAATCATCAAAACCACATGATAATTTAACAAATGTATAATAACTTTGGGCAAACAATAAAATGTGTGTGTGTGTGTCTGTGTCTGTGTGTGTGTATTTGCAATGCCTACAAAATATAAGGAAAATTTTTTTTAAATATCATAGGGGGTTTTGGGAAGATGGTGGAATAGGACAGAAAATTCCAAGTTTTCCAGATTTCCCTTATAAAGTAAAGAAGATAGTCCTTCTGGGTGAACACTGAGCTGTAAAAATAAATGAACAGGGGCTGAACAGTATGAACAGTAGGTCTACTGGGACAATCTGAAAAGATCTGGAGAAAAGTCTAGAACAAAGTTTTGTCCCTGTGAGGAATAAACACCTCCAGGCTAATGCTGCTTAAAGAACACAGCAGCTAGGTGGTGCAGTGGATAAGAGCACCAGTGCAGTCACGAGGACCTGAGTTCAAATTTTACCTCAGACACTTGACACTAATTAGCTGTTGACCTTGGGCAAGTCACTTAACCTCAATTGCCTCATTCTGGATCATCTCCAGTCACCCTGATGAATGTCTGGTCACTGGATTCAGTTGGTTGTGGAGGAGAAGTGAGGCTGGTGACCTGTACAGACCTTTCTCACTCAAAACAAAGTCAAGTGCAAGTCATGTCATCATTTCTCTGATGGTATGGTCTTCTTGATAACAAAGGACAAGCACACACATGCTTAAAGAACAAACAACAATGAGCTTTGGAGTTGTCAAAAGCCTACCTCCAAAGGAATTTTTACCCCTAAGACAGTGAGAGGAGTTGGACATCTGAGTTGGGCAAGATTGAGGGAATCCCTACTGACAAAGAACACCAGATCCAGCTGTGCTGTGGAGGCAAATCTCTGGGAAATAAAGAACCAGTACAAACATGGTGAGTGTAGAAAAAGTGGGGAATGGAAGCTGGGGGATGTGGGCACTTACAGGAAGCTGGAGGCCTTAGTTTTGGTTGCAGGTCAGAGGGAAGAACTGAAGAAGCAGCTAAGGCCAGAGGTACTACCACCATATCCCAGGACAAGAGGAGATTACAAAAGTAAGTTGCTACAAATTTAAAAAAAAAAATGAGTAAGCAAAGGAGAAAGAATCCAATAATAGAAAGTTACCTGAGGAACACAGAAGAGGGGTTACTTTTCCGAGAGGATACTGAAGTAAAGAAACCTTCCTTTACCCCAAAGATTTATGTCAAATGGCCAAAAAGGAAAAATGACTTAAAAAATCAAATGAGATTGAGGGAAAAAAGAGAAAAATTCAAGAAAAACAACATTATGAAGAGAAGGTCAATCAATTAAAAAAGGAGACTCATAATCTTAAGGAAGAAAATAACTCCTTGGAAAACAGAATTGGAGAAGGCGAAATGAGTTAAGTCAGAAGAGACCAATAAATAATAAAACAAAATATAAATAAAGAATGAAAAAATAGAAGAGAATGTGAAATATCTCATAAGAAAGACAACTGATCTGGTGAAGAGATCAAGAAGAGAAAACAAGAATAATCATACTACCTGAAACCTATTATAATAAAAAGAATCCTGAAAAATAATACAAGAAATAATTAAAGAAAATTGCCCTGAGAACATTAGGATAAGAGAGAAAAGTAGAAATTGAAAAAAAAAATATCCACTGGACACCACCTGAAAGATCCTGTAAGAAAAATTCACAGGAATATCACAGGCAAATTCTGAATCCTCTCCTCATCTCTCCATCCCCATCTTAAGGATAAAATTTTACATGCAACGAGAAGAAAAAAAAAATTTAAATATAATGGTGTCACATTTGGAATCACACCATGATATTTAAATTGTTTTTTGAGTTCAAACTTAAGCAGTTTCTTTTTTTTCTTTTTTTGAAATTAATTTTTTAAACTTCTTACATTCATTTTCACAAATTTTGGGGTTCGAAATTTTCTCCCCATTTGTGCCCTACCCCCAACCCAATACACCAAGCATTCTAATTTCACCTATCACCAATCTGCCCTCTCTTCTCTCATCCCTCCTTTCCCTTGACCCCATCTTCTCTTTTTCATGTTTCTTCTCATTCTTGTGTTTGAAGGTCAAATTTTCTTTTCAGCTCTGGTCTTTTCATCAAGAACGCTTGAAAGTCCTCTATTTCATTGAAAGACCATTGTTTCCCCTGAAGTATTTTACTCAGTTTTGCTGGGTATGGTGATTCTTGGTTTGAGTCCTAGTTCCTTTGACTTCTGGAATGTCCTATTCCATGCCCTTCGATCCCTTAATGTAGAAGCTGCTAGATCTTGTATTATCCTGATTGTATTTCCACAACACTGGAGTTGTTTCTTTCTAACTGCTTGCAAGATTTTCTCCTTGACCTGGGAACTCTGGAATTTGGCCACAATGTTCCTAGAAGTTTCTCTTTTTGGATCTCTTTCAGGCAGTGATCAATGTATTCCTTCAATACTTATTTTGCCCTCTGGTTCTAGAATCTCAGGGCAGTTTTCCTTGATAATTTCATGAAAGATGATGTGTAGACTCTTTTTTTAATCATGACTTTCATGTAGTTCCATAATTTTTAAATTGTCTCTCCTGGATCTATTTTCCAGGTCAGTTGTTTTTCCAATGAGATGCTTCATATTCTCTTCCATTTTTTCATTCTTTTGGTTTTGTTTGGTGATTTCTTGGTTTCTCAGAAAGTCATTAGACTCCATCTGTTCCATTCTAATTTTGAGAGAACTATTCTCTTCAGTGAGCTTTTGAACCTCTTTTTCCATTTGGCTAATTCTGCTTTTTAAAGTATTCTTCTCCTCATTGGCTTTTTGAACCTCTTTTGCCAATTGAGTGAGCCTATTTTTCAAGGTGTTATTTTCTTCAGCATTTTTTTCAGTCTCCTTTAGCAAGGTATTGACCCGTTTTTCATGCTTTTCTTTCATGTCTCTCATTTCTCTTCCCAGTTTTTCCTCCACCTGTCAAATTTGATTTTCAAAATCCTTTTTGAGCTCTTCCATGGCCTGAGCCCATTGGATATCTATTTCAGATCTTTAGGATACAGAGGCCTTGACTTCTATGCCTTTCCCTGATGGTAAGCATTTTTCTTTCTCTTCAGAAAGGAAAGGAGGAAATATCTGTTCACCAAGAAAGTAACCTTCTATGGTCTTATTTTTTTTTTCCCTTTTCTGGGCATTTTCCCAGCCAGGTACTTGACTTCTGAGATTTCTCTCTACCCCTGTCTCGCTAGTGATGGGGTCTGAGATTCAAATGCTGGTTCTCAGCCTCAGGGCTTTCAATGGAGGGGTGGGGCTGCTATTCAGTGTGAGAGATTAAGTTCAGGTGCTCAGGTGGGGGCATGGCCACCACACAGGGCTCAGTTCCCTCAGGGTTTTTTGTGGACTCTGGTCTTCTGCTTGCTTTGGGATCCCCTGTCAGCTGCTTCCTCCTGAGAGGGCCTGCATTATGGAGACACCCCGCTCCCCTCTTGGATGGCCAGATAGGGTCTCTCACTGACCTGTAGCACCTGTCGGTGGAGGGACCTTTGCGGCCTCCAGAGATTCCATCCCTGAAGCCTGCTCAGATCTGCTCCTCTCAGGACTGCACAGCCAAGTCAGGGCTGGGTTCCATTCCTGGTCCGGGTTGCGACATACCTTTGGTGACAGTTTTTCAGGACTCTCTGGAACAGAAATCTCCTCCACTCCTTTGCTGTGCGGCTTCCACTGCTCCAAAATTTGTTGGGAGTTCCTTTTACAGGTAATTTTTGGGCTGTGGGTTTGGAGCTAGCATATGTGAATCTTTCTACACTGCCATCTTGGCTCCTCCCCTTAAGTAGTTTCTATAAGGGATTTGTCAAACCAAGAATATTTCAAATGTGGTATAACTGATATGTGTCATTCAATATTCCTGCTACAGTTAAAATAAGCAGGTCAAACAGATCATAACTTAATTGCTTACCATCTGGCTTCAGAAAACCTTGACATGAACTCTAGCTCCTGATTTGCTCTCATGACATTTCAGACATTTCAGGTGTCTCCCATTCTTTCATTCATCAGTAAAAGAGAATCAATATACCACAGAAAAAAAAGTAACAGCAGGTCAATTTTCTCTCAGCTTCATAATAACTCCAGATGAGAAGGGACCTAATTGCCCTATTGTAGTCCAAAGGACATAAGTAGAGAGACCAGAAAGAGGCAAATCCAAGAGATTCATCCTAACTGACTAATGCTTTTTTAAAAGTACTGTAGTCTTGCCTCCATAATCAATCGAAATTATTCCTCTTCACCACATGGTTAGTGAATTAAATCAATTATTGAATGTCTCTGTATGTTTCAAATCAGGGAGCAGGATACATTTATTACACAACTTTTCTTTCTTTCCAGTAACAGTTCCTTCACTTACCTCATGGGCATGCCTGCTTTTTACATAAATAGATAGATAGATAGACAGTTGGATGGGTGGACAGATGGATTGATGGACCAATGGATGGACAGATGGATGGATGGATGGACGGATGGATGGACAGACGGATGGATGGATGGATGAATAGAGATTTATATATAGAAATAGCAAGATAGATATATCTCTAGAAACATTCATTTTTTATTTATTATGTGTTTATCTTACCAAACCTTCTTTTGGTTCAGATATCATTTTATAATAAAAAAAGATAGAAACTAATATAGTTTTAGTGGGAAAAATAAAAATGGACCAAATCACTTTACTTGAACCTTCTGAAGTAATTACTCTAAAGCAGTATCATGTGCCAGGTAGGCAAGATGGAATTACCAGTACTATAAAGGAATATGTTGAGGCAAGAGTGCTAGTCCTTACAACCACTCAATGGAATAATCCTGTCTGGCTTGACAGGCTTAATATGACAGTCAGATGAGATATGGAGAATGATAGTGGATTACAGACAATTGCATAGCATGACTTCTCCATTGTATGCTGCTGTTCCAGATACTGTCATGTTAATGGAAAGTAGGAAGAAATGTGATGAGACTTGGTATGTAACTATTGATTTAGTCAATGTTTACTATCTCAATATACTCTAAACAATGGGATCAGTTTGCTTTCACTTGTCAGGGCAGACAACATATGTTTCCCTGCTTGCCTCAAGTATATCTGTATAGCCCCACTATTTGTCATAAGATTGTACCTGAACATTTTGATGAATTAGAGCTACCTGGTATACAGCCTATCTACTACATAGATGATATCATGCAGGGAAAAAAATGTAAAAGAAATGGAGAAGAGTTTGACAATTTTAATTGAGCTTATGAACAGTAAAGGATGTGAAATTAACCCTGCCAATATCCAAGTGCCAGTTCAAACCATACAATTTAGGGATCTACAATGGAATAAGGGGATGGGAGAGATTCTCCAAGAAGTGTGATAAAAGATTCTAGATTTTCCTGTCCCTATCAATAAGATAGAGGCCCCAAAGTTTACAGAATTTTTTGGATATTGTACGTACCACATTCCACATTTGGGACAGATTTTGAAATCTTTCTATAAATTTAGTAGGAAGAAACATGAATTTGATTGGGGACTTGAGCAGAGTAAAGCTTTTGAAGAAGTCAGGGCTGCTCTACAGTTGATTCTATATTTACGGCCTATGCAAAATGGCCAGGTGAAATTAGAAGTACAGGATGAATACGCAAGGTGGAGATTTTGGCACAAACAACAAAGCTGAAATGTACCCTTAGGATTTTGGTCTAGCAAACTACCTTCAACTGGATTTCAACATACCCCTTTGAAATGCAGTTGTAGCTGTTCACTGGGCTTTGGAGAGACTGAACAAGAGACTCTGGGTCATGAAGCAATATTAAGCCTGGCTTCCCAATTACGACCTGGGTAATGAGTACCCCATATTCTAATAGAATTGGATGTGTGAAAAAGGCTAGAATAATTAAATGGAGATGGTAAATTCAAAATAGATTTAAAACAGGCAAAAGTAGAGTTTCTGATTTACATGAATCTATAACAAATATAGGTACTGAGGGAAATTATATACTCCCTGAACCGAAGTTGGTACAGTCCTTGGTAAAATAGAATGAGGGATATGATGGTTTAACCAAAGAATGAAAGAGATATGCATGGTTTACTGATGGGACAGCAAATTATTTGGGCTACAAAAGACATTGGAAAATGGTAGCTCGTGGGTCCATGCGGAGCTAGGTTCGGGCCGCAGCTGAGCAGAGCACGTCCCGAGCCACGTTTCTTGCGCCCGTTTCCTCTGCCCCCCCCGCTGTGCAGCCATGTCGGCTGTGAAGGTGCTGAACCCCAAGGTCGAGGTGACCTGGGCCCAGGCGGCGCTGGCCGTGAACATCAGTGCGGCCCGGGGACTGCAGGACGTGCTGCGGACCAACCTGGGGCCCAAGGGCACCATGAAGATGCTTGTATCCGGGGCCTCTATTCTGCTTTAGAAACATCTGCAGTTCTTACAATTGCAAAATTCTTGGCATTGAATCATACCCAACAAAAAGGATATGCCATCAGAGCTAATTATCTGCTATGAGGTTTTGAAGTTCCAGCACCATGAGGATTAAACTCTGACATTTTTCCTTCTAGGCTGGTCATCATCTTGAGTTCAGACTTAACTTTATTGGAATCCAAAGTGTTCTCCCAATTGTAATTCTACAGAATCTCTGTTTTATCTCTACTTTATTCTTCCTTGTACCTCTATCCCTTATGAATTACTTTCTCCTGGCATTCTGTAGTATTTTTAGAGATTACAACAATACTTCTATACCAAGTAGGCTTTGATGTGACCTCCTTTACGTATATCTGGGCTTGATTACAATTTTCCTCCTTTCTTAATTATATTTCTAAAACGCAGTGCAATACAGAGCACCACATTTTAAACTTTTTCTTTTTTCAGGAGTAAGAGTAATATGTGAAAATAATGATAGGAATTGGGATTGTACTGGTAATTCCAATGATATAGAGAGTTTCAACAATTTTTGGAGCACTACAAGATTTAAGTGACTCAGTTCCACAAGGCTCTATATTCAGTATGTGGCAGAAGTGAGATTTGATCCCAGGTTTTCCTGGCCCTGAGTATGTTATCCACTTTGTAATTCTGGCTATTTGCCTAATGGAAATTATACTGATGATAACAATACCTAGAAGCATAATGGTAACTCATACATGCGTAGTACTTAAAGATTTACAAAGTATTTATACACACACACACACACACACACACACACCACTTCATTTAATATCCTAATCATTCTATGAGATAAGTACAATTATTATCCCACTTTCAAAGACAAGGAAATAGGTTGAAAGAGAATTAGTAATTTTCCCAGGGTCACATAAATAGTAAGAATCTGAAGCAAGCTTCAAACTTATCTTCCTGATTTCAAATACAGCACACTATACATATAGCACCTTGTTAAAATCTGTGATGCAGCGAGAGGAAGTGAAGAGAGGATATGCCTTTCCCTTGATGCAATGTGGGAAAATCATAAAAATTTTTCATTCAACTTTTCTTACCAAAATTTGTGAGCTATAACTATAAAAAGACTTCAGGGAAAAATATACCTCTAAAACGTACATTAGCAATGTTTTTAAAGGAGGTTAATGAAATACATATTCATCTGGGAAAAAAAGAGAAAACCAACACATAAAGGAAGAGAGTAAGAAGGGAACAGGCATTCATTACTTTGTCTACTCCAGGTCAGGCATTGCATTAAAGGCTTTACAGATAGATCATATAATTTGATCCTCACAATAACTCTATGAGCTAGGTACTATTATTATTCCCATTTTGCACTTTAGGAAACTGAGACAGATAGAGTTGAAGTGATTTGCTTAATCACAGCTAGTCAGTGTCTGAGCCTGAATTTGTACTGAGATCTTCCTCACTCTAGGCCTAATGACATGTCCAATGCTCCATGAAGAAACTTAGATTAAGCAGAAAACAGATGAAAAATAGGAGAAATTGGTTTGCTACCATCTTATAACGAAACTACAAGATTATGCTTTGAAAAGATAAACAACATTAGACTTTTATCCAAATCCTCCATCCCCACCTCTCTTTTCCTACTCCCCCTGTAGTCTCTCACCCCACCTGCCCTGCTACATCAGGTCCTGGTGGCCTCTCTCAAGGTCTTGCAAGGAAGGTTTTGTGCATTTTAAAATGGTTCAGTGTAAGAAACAGCTATAATTTCAGTAACAGGAATGACACTAAGAAAGATATATTTGGACACTAGGCTGCCATAAAGAAGCACTTCACATTGTAGGAGATGGAGAGGTTGTAGTTTGATGCTTAAGGAGAAAAAAGTACAGAGGCAACTAATGTTATATGTCTTAGTGGTGTTGCAGTGCAGGGCAGTAAATATGCAGTTGATTATAATCATTATGAAAACTATCTGAATTCTAGATATCCTCTACAGTACTACCAGCAGAAATATTAGAACAGTGAGAGTATGGCAAAGAATGAAGGATCAGGAGGTTCCTGAAGGCCAGCCCCAATAGCAGCATCCCTACCTCTTTGGCTATATATGGAGAACCTACACCTTTTGATCACAGTATTCCAATCCTCCTCTAGAGGGTGAAATGATGCAGGACATTGACAACCATGGTGCAGGAGAAAAAGGTAAACCAGTGAGATAAAATATACATAGAGGGTAGAGACCATGATTTTGAAGGGGGACTTCTTGTCAAAGACAGTCTAGGGAAGAAGACAAAGAAAAACAAAGAAATGAGACCCTAGGTCATCAGCCAACTCAGTCAATGTTGGTACCAAAGTAACTTCAATTACCAAGGCAGACACCCAAAGAATCCTAAACCACAAGTCAAAAAGACAAAAAGCAGCTGAAACAGGAAGTTAGAACATGTTTGCTCCTGAGACTGAGAATAGCAGGGCTAGCTAATGTCAAATTATCATCTCTACTATCATCTGGTTTAGTCTTCATAGAAGAAATAATATGAAATTCCAGAAAGAATAAGAAATGAATGGAAATTTTTGAACAGAAACTCTAAGTTCTTAGTTTTTGGTTTTTTCCATAGATAACTAGAGGTTCCTGCATTAGCTATGCAGCATGACTTTATTATTATTATTATTATTATTATTATTATTACCTAAATAAGCTTCCTTGTGGAAATGACTTTTTTAAGTCTAGTTTTCTCTATATACCTTTAAAGAATTTTAAGGCAGTTGCCTCCTAGGAGTTTCTCTTCCATTACTTCTGATCCCCAATGGCCTTGAAGAAACTTGATACAGCTACTGCCAACAATGTCACCACTGTCTCTCATCAGGCAGGGGCTGAGACTCAGGTGGGCATGCACCATAGGATCATAAGCCCATGGACAAGAGGGTACAAGAGAAATTAATGACCCTAATGATGTCGGGAAACAAAGGAATTCTCACCTTCCCAAAGTCAGACAATGATTTCAAATGCATTGGGATCATTCATGGGGTGGCTGGGATAGTATATGAAGACCAATGGTACAAACATTTCCTGGAGTTCTCTAGCAGCTACCCATATAATGCTCCTACAGTGAAACTTGTCACACTTTGTTGTCATCCTAACATGGATCCCAAGACAACATCTGCTTGCGTATTCTTAAGGACAAGTGCTTAGTTCTGTATTACGTCAAGACTATTCTACTGCTGGTAGAATCAACCTGCTGGGAGAATCAACCATTGACAGCCCATTGAACACATATACTATTGAGTGTTGGACAAACCCCACAATCTTTAAAAAGTACAATTGTCTCTTTTACATCTTTCTTTCTCCATGTCTTTCTCCATCATGGTTTCACTATATTGCAAGTCAGCATAAGAAATTAAATGAAAATTTGGGGCGAGTTTTGTGCAAGCTGCAGATGACAAACTTAGACCAGCAGGCATCACAGAGACTATGGCCAAATACTTAACCCAAATTTTACAGCACGATGCTGTAAGTACCCCATAAAATAAAAATGAGAAAAAAATAATTATTCATTTATTCCTATGCTCTCTAGTGTTTTTAATAGGAATGAGTCTTGTAGGCTTTTCTATATATATTGAGATAATCATATGACTTCTGTTAGTTTTGCTTTCAATAACATCCATTATTTCATAGTTTTCCTAATATTGAACCAGACCGGCAAACCTGGCATAAATTCCATGTAGTATTATCCTTGTGATATGTTGTTACAATCTCTTTGCATCAATATTGATTAGAAAAATTAGTCTATAATTTTCTTACTCTGTTTTGACTCTTCCTGGTTTAAGTATCAGCATCATGTGACAACAGGAATTTGGTAGGACTACATTTATTTTTTTACAGATAGTTTGTATAGTATTGGAATTCATTGTTTAAGTGTTTGGTAGAATTTGCTTGTGAATCGTTCTGGTCCTGGGAATTTTTTTATTAGGAAGTTCATTAATGGTTTATTCAATTTCTCTTCCTAAAATTGGATTAAGTATTTTATTTCTTCTGTTAATCTGGGCAATTTTTATTTTGGGCAAAATAGGTCCTAATCATTGTCTCAATTTGCTCTTCATTGTTGATTAATTCACTCCTTTCATTTTTGATAGTAGTAATTTTGTTTTCTTCTTTTCTTTTATTAAAAAATTCAAATGCAGCAATTTTTGATTTTATGGTCCCCCGCCCAAAAAAGAAAACATGTTCTAGATTTATTTATTAGTTTAATGGTTTTCGTACTTTCAGTTTTACAATCTCTTCTTTGATTTTCAGGATTTCCAATTTGGTGTTTAATTGGGGATTTTAAATTTGTTCTTTTACTACTTCTTTTTAGTTGCATGCCCAGTTCATTGAACAGCTTTTCTTCTATTTTATTGATTAGAGTAGTTAGAGACACACATTTTCCCCTAAGTACTGTTTTGGCATCGCATAAATTTCAGTAAATTTCAATATTGTGATTATTTTCTTTAATGAAATTATAAATGGTTTCTATGATTTGTTCTTTGATTTATGTATTTTAGGATTAGATTATTTAATTTTCCATTATTGTCATCTCTCCAATGCCCTTCATTAAATAAAATTTTTATTGTAACATAATCTGAAAAGGATGTGTTTACTTTTTGTGAGTTTCTAAATTTATTTGTGAGGTTTTTATGTCCTAATACATGCTCAGTTTTTACGTAGGTGTTATTTACTACTTAAAAGCATATTCCTTTGTATTACCATTCAATTTTCTCCAGAGATCTATCACATAACTTTCCCAAAATTTTATTCACCTCCTCAATTTCTGTTTTTTATTTGAAAGTTTGATTTATTTAGTTCTGAAAGGAGAACGCTGAGTCTCCCCCCCCCCCCGCCAGTAGTTTTCAAATCTATTTTGCCCTGCAACTCCTATGTCTCCAAAAATTTAGATGGCTCATAATTTGGTACAAATATATTTAAAGTTAATATGACTTCATTCTCTATGTTACATTTCAGCAAGATATAGTTCACTTCTTCAGATCTCTTAATTATATCTGTTTTTTCTTTTGCTTTATTTGAGGTCATGATTGCTGGTGAATCTGTCCTTTCCTGCAACTTTCTAAGTTGTCTTGCTCTGGAAAATTGTTCCATTTCATTATGTTGTGGGTTCTGGTGCACTAGAATTTGTTTTGATACATTATCTAAAGGTATTTAGAGGGGTTTGGGGAGAGCTCAGGTGAGTCCCTGTCTTTTCTCTGCCATCTTGACTCCTCCTCCTATACTAATTTTTTTTAATTAAAATATTTTATGTTTTCACTGTTTGACAATCATTTACAAATGTCTTAGATTTTTTATCTTTTTATTTTTCTTTTAATGTTCTACAATCACTTCCTTAAAATTAAGATTTTTCCCCCCCACAACTTCCCCCAATTACCCCCCTCCCTCCCTATGAAAGCATACCATTCTGTATAGCTTCTACATATACTTCCCTACCAAGCACATTTTCACCATAGTCATGCTGTGTAGTCTCACTAAAATACATGGAAGAAATCATATAACAAACCAAAACATAATAGACAAAACCCCTCCCCCCCACACAAACATAATCTGCTACATTCTGCGAATGACTTCCATATTTCTTTCTCTGAGTGTGGAAGGCATTTTGCCTTAGAAAACCATCATTGGGATTTTTTTTTCAGTAAGTACTTGTGTTATTATAAAGTTCCATGTTTACCAGAAAGTACTATCGCACACTGTAGTCGTTGCTGTGCACAAAGTTCTCCTGGTTCTGCTCCTTTCACTCAGCATCAGATCATATAAGTCCTTCCCGGCCTCCCTGAAGTCTTCTTGTTCATCATTACTTATGGCGTAATAGTACTCCATTACATTCATATACCATAATTTATTCAGCCATTCCCCAATTGATGGGCATCCCCTTGATTTCCAGCTCTTGGCTACCACAAAGAGTGCTGCTATAAATATTTTTGTACATGTGGAACACTTTCCCATTTTTATAATCCCTTGGGGATACAGTCCTAGTAGTGATATTGCTGGGTCAAAGGGTATGCACATTTTTGTAGCCTTTGGGCATAGTTCCAAACCATTCTCCAGAATGGTTGGATGAGCTCACAGCTCCAACAATGAATTAGCGATCCAACTCTCCCACATCCTCTCCAGCATTTATCATTTTCATGTTCTGTCATATTTGCCAATCTTATAGGTGTGATGTGGTACCTGAGAGCTGTTTTGATTTGCATCTCTCTAATCAATAGTGATTTAGAGCACTTTTTCATATGATTATAGATGTCTTTAATTTTTTCCCCTGAAAATTGCCTGTTCATATCCTTTGACCATTTATCAATTAGGGAATGGCTTGCATGGTTATATATTTGAGTCAGTTCTCTATATATTCTAGAAATGAGGCCTTTATCCCCAAGCTTAGCCGTAATTTTTTTTTTCCCCAATTTATTACATACCTCTGAATTTTAGGTGCATTGAGTTTGGTTGTGCAAAAACTTTTCAGTTGAAAGTAATCAAAATTATCCATCTTGCATTTCATAATGCTTTCTATAGTTTCTTTAGAAAAAAAATTCTTCCCCTCTCCATAAATCTGATAAATACACTATTCCTTGCTTCTCCAGTTTATTCATGGTATCAATCTTTATACCTAAATCATGTACTCATTTTGACATTATTCTTGTGTACGGTGTCAGGCATGGGTCTATGCCTAATTTCAACCACACAATTAACCAGTTTTCCCAGAAATTTTTGTCAAACAGTGAGTTCTTATCCCAGAAGCTGGGGTCTTTCGGTTTATCAAACAGGAGGCTGCTATATTCCTTGCCTACTGTATCTTGAGTGCCAAGTCTATTCCATTTGTCTACCCCTCTGTTTCTTAGCCAATACCAAGTGGTTTTGATAATTGCTGCTTTATAATACAATTTGAGGTCTGGTAGCGCTAGGCCACCTTACAAAGTATTTCTTTCATTAGTCCCTTTGAAATTCTGGACCTTTTGTTTTTCCAAATGAATTTTGATATTATTTTATCCAGCTCTAGAAAATAATTATCTGATAGTTTAATTGGTATGCCACTAAATAAGTAAATTAATTTAGGTAGAATTGTCATTTTTATTTTATTAGCTCAGCCTACCCATGAACAACTGATGTTTTTTCACTTCCTTAAATCTGACTTTATTTGTGGAAAAGGTTTCTTGTAATTGTGTTCATATAATCCCTGGGTTTGTTTTGGCAGGTAAACTCCTATTTTATAATGTCTCCTCTATCTTTAAATGGGATTTCTCTTTCTATCTCTTGGTGTTGGACTTTGTTGCTAATATATAGGAATGCAGAAGATTTGTGTGGGTTTATTTTGTAACCTGCAACTTTGCCAGAGTTTCTTATTATTTCAAGTACTTTTTTACTTGAATCTCTGGGATTCTCTAAGTATATCATCATATGATCTGCAAAGAGTGATAACTTAGTTTCTTCTTTGGCTATTTTTATTCCTTCAACTTCTTTATCTTGTCTAATTGGTAATGCTAACATTTGTAGTACCATATTGAATAATAGTGGTGATAATAGGCATCCTTGTTTCACCCCTGACCTTATTAGAAATACATCTAGCTTATCCCCATTGCATATAATGCTTGCTGAAGGTTTTAGGTAGACACCATTTATTATTTTATGGAAAATTCCAATTATTACTATATTCTCTAGTGCTTTTAATAGGAATGGGTGTTGTATTTTGTCAAAAGCTTTTTCTGCATCTATTGAGATAATCATGTGGTTTTTGTTAGTATTGTTGTTGATATGATCAATAATGCTGATAGTTTTCTTAGTATTGAACCAGCCTTGCATTCCTGGTATGAAACCTACCTGATCATCATGTATTATTCTCTTGATAAGATGCTGTATTCGTTTCGCTAAAATCTTGTTGAAAATTTTTGCATCTACATTCATTAGAGACATTGGTCTATAATATTCTTTCTCTGTTTTGTCTCTTCCTGGTTTGGGTATCAAAACCATATTTATATCATAGAAAGAATTTGGGGGGACTCCTTCTTCCCCAATTGTTTAAAATAGTCTGTATAGTATTGGAATTAACAGTTCCTTAAAGTTTTGATAGAATTCACTTTGAATCCATCTGGTCCTGGAGATTTTTTTTCCTAGGGAGTTCATTGATGGCTTGTTCAATTTCTTTTTCTGAGATGGGGTTGTTTAAGTATTCAAATTCCTCTTCTGGGAATCTGGGCAATTTGTATTTTTTAAAATATTCATCCATCTCATTCAGATTATCGAATTTGTGGGCATGAAGAAGGGCAAAGTAATTTCTAATTATTGTTTTAATTTCCTCTCCATTGGAGGTGATTTCTCCCCTTTCATTTTTAATACTAGTAATTTGATTTTCTTCTTTCTTTTTTTAATCAAATTCACCAAAGTTTTATCATTTTTATTAGTTTTTTCATAAAACCAACTATTGGTTTTATTTATTAATTCAATAGTTTTCTTAATTTCAATTTTATTAATCTCTCCTTTGGTTTTCAGTATTTCTAATTTGGTATTTTCTTGGGGATTTTCAATTTGTACTATTTCTAGCTTTTTCAGCTGCATACCCAAGTCATTGATCTCCTCTTTCTCTATTTTATTTATGTAGGCATTCAAAGATATTAAACTTCCCTTAAGAACTGCTTTTCCAGTATCCCATAAGATTTGGTGGGTTGTCTCATTATTGTCATTCTCTTGAATGAAGCTGTTGATTGTTTCTATGATTTCTTCTTTATATATATATATATATATATATATATATATATATATATATAATTATTTATTTATTTAACTTCTTACATTCATTTTCACAAAATTTTGGGTTCCAAATTTTCTCCCCATTTATCTCCTCCCCCCACCCCAATACACCGAGCATTCTAATTTTCCCTATCACCAATCTGCCCTCTCTTCTATCATCCCTCCCTTCTCTTGTCCCCATCTTCTCTTTCGTCCTGTAGGGCCAGATGACTTTCTATTCCCCATTAACTGTATTTCTTATTTCCTACTAGCAACAACAATACTCAACAGTTGTTCCTAAAGTTTTGAGTTTCCAATTCTCCCCATCCCTCCCTCCCCACACATTCCCTTTGGGAAGGCAGGCAATTCAATACAGGCCATATCTGTGTAGTTTTGCAAATGACTTCGATAACAGTCATGTTGTATAAGACTAACTGTATTTCCCTCCATCCTATTCTGCCCCTCATTGCTTCTATTTTGTCTTTTGGTCCTGTCCCTCCCCAAGAGTGTTGACCTCAAATTGCTCCCTTCTTCCATTGCCCTCCCTTCCATCATCCCTCCCTCCCTGCTTATCTCCTTCTTCCCCATTTTTCTGTACTGTAATTTAGGTTTTCATACCAAAACGAGTGTGCATTTATTCCTTCCTTTAGTTGAATAGTATGAGGGTAAACTTCTTGTTTTTTTCTCAGCTATCCTCTTTTTCCCTCCACTAAAAAGTTTCCTGCTTGCCTCTTGAATGAGATATAATTTACCCCATTCCATTTCACCCTCTCTACTCCCACTACATTTCTCTCACCATTTACCTTAATTTCTTTTAAGATATGTTCCCATCCTGGGGCGGAGCCAAGATGGAGGAGTGAGAGCAGCGACTCAGCTAAGCTCTTGGACAAACTCCACCAGGTACCTCTGAAAGGAGAATCTGACCAAATTTTGGAGGTACGGAATCCAGTGAGTGACAGATGGTGACGGATTCGGAGCTCAGGTGGGACTGAAAGGTCCACAGGAAGGATCTGTTCCGCACGGGTGAGCCCACAGCGCAGCGTGGCCAGCGCAGCACGGCCAGCGCAGCAGAGCAGAAGAGATCTGAGAAACCTGAGTGGCAGGCTGAACCAGAGGAGCGGTACCAGGGCGGGAGACAAGCCAAACCGAGTCAGTGAGAGCCACGGAGCACCAGATATCAGCACAACAGCTCCTGAGACCCTCAGCCCAAAGATCTAACTTCGGTAAGTCACTTACTTGAACTTCCGGGAGCCAGGATAGTGGAGTGATCAGCTAATGCTCTCTCCTTCCCCCTTGATGACCGTGAAAGAACCATAAAATATTTCCCCAGAAAAATCCCAGATCAGTAGAAATAGAAGAAGGAGACCAATAGTCTCATAACACCTGAGATGAGGAAAATACCTAAGGGGGATTCCTCCTATGGTGGCAGAGGTAAACCTGAAGGACAGAGGACCCAGGGCAGAGAAAATTTGCACTAGGACCCAGGCAAGCCTCACCGCCAGGACAGGATCCCCAGGAGGGGTGGGAACATGCATTGGCATCTAGGCATGCCTCAGCTGTCCAGGAGAATCAGAAAGACAATAGGGCAGCTGAGATTACCAGCTCCTGAGCTTGCCTTTGCCTCAATTCAGTTGAGGAGATCTCCTGGGACCAGACCACCCTTCCCCCACACTTAACAAGTTAAACCCAGGGCTGATCAAGGAAACACCAAACAAAAACCTGCTTTCAGCTTTTTCACACATCAGCTCAGCAAAAAGTTCTCTAGCTTCTGACTGAAAGAACCAGAAGCCACAACACTCAATCAAAATCATGAACAGGAAAAAGCAGAGGGCCGAAAGAACCATAGAATCTTTCTATGGGGATAAGGACCAAAACACAAACCCCAAAGAGGTCCCAGCTGAGACTGTACTTTCATCTGAAATTTCAGAAGGGACTATGAACTACTCGGAAGTACAAGCAGCTCTCCTGGAACAGCTGAGGAAAGAAATAGAAGATAAACTGGCCAATGATTTTAAAATTATTAAGAAAGAATTCACTGATGAGAACATCTCCTTGAAAAGGAAAATTGAACAAATGGAAAAAGAAGTTCAAAAATTAACTGGAGAAACTAAATTCCTGAAAGGCCAAATGGAAAAGGAAGTACAAAAATTAACTGGAGAAAATAGCTTCTTAAAAGGAAAAATTGGGCAGATGAAAAAAGAGATACAAAAGTTAACAGAAGAAAACAATTTGATGAAGATTAGAATTGAGCAAGTAGAAACTAACGACTCAATGAGACAGCAAGAATCAGTCAAACAAAATCTAAAGAATAAAAAGATAGAAAAAAATGTAAAATATCTAATTGGAAAAACAACTGACCTGGAAAATAGATCCAGAAGAGAAAACTTAAGAATTATTGGCCTGCCAGAAATCCACGATGGAGAAAAGAGCCTGGACAATATCTTCCAGGAAATCATCAAGGAAAACTGCTCAGAAGTGCTAGATTCAGAGGGCAAAATAGTCATCGAAAGAATCCACCGTTCCCCTCCTGAAAGGGATCCCAAACTCAAAACCCCAAGAAATATAGTTACCAAATTCCAGAGCTATCAAGTGAAGGAGAAAATATTACAAGCAGCCAGAAAGAAACAATTTAAATATCAAGGAGATACAATCAGGATTACACAGGACCTTGAAGCTTCTACATTAAAATATTGAAAGAATTTGAACCCAATATTCCGTAAGGCAAAGGAGCTGGGACTGCAACCCAGGATCAACTACCCAGCAAAGTTCAGCATAACATTTCAGGCAAGGAGAAAGTCATTCAACGAAGTAAGGGATTTCCAGAGTTTACTGACTAAAACGCCAGAACTTAATAGACAATTTGATCTTCAAATGCAGTTCCCAAGAGAATCATAAAAAGGTAAATGGTGGTGGGGGAGAAACAACTCACTACTCAATGAGGGCAAGTTGTCCACCTCCCTATAAGGGAAGATGATATCTGTTTATCTTGAGAACTGTGCGGCTATTAAGAAATATAAAAGGGATAAGCATAGGGGGAACGGGTATAAAGTAAATGATATCATGATAAAAAATGTGATTTAAGTATGAGAAGGGAGTGTAATAGGAGGTGTGAAAAGGAGGAAGCAGAATATGGCAAATTACATCACAAGAAGAAGTACAAAATCATAGTAGAGGGAAAGAGGGGAGGAAGATGAGCATTGTGTGAGAGGTACTCTCATAGGATTTGTGTAAAGGACGGAGCAATAAACTTAAGTAGAAAATCCTAACTAGCTCTATAAGCAGTGGAAGGGGAAGGGCGAAGAAAGGGGAGGGAGGCAAAAGGGAGGGAAGAAGCAATAAGAGTAAAGGGGAGTTAAAGGGAGGGGGGCTAAAAGAAAGAGGAGAAGGCGGCAAGAGGACGTGGTGAAAAGTAAATACTATTGAGGAGGGGAAGGGAGACAGCAGAGCTAAAAGCACAAATGGTGGGAAAGAAGATGGAGGGAAATACACAGATTGTAATCATAACTGTGAATGTGAATGGAATGAATTCTCCCATAAAACGGAGACGGATAGCAGAATGGATTAAAAGCCATAATCCAACAATATGCTGCTTACAAGAAACACATTTGAAATGGGGGGATACACATAGGATAAAGGTTAAAGGATGGAGCAGAATATATTGTGCTTCAGCTGATGTAAGAAAGGCAGGAGTAGCAATCCTAATCTCAGACAAAGCAAAAGCAGAAATAGATCTAATCAAAAGGGATAAGGATGGAAACTATATCCTGCTAAAAGGCACCATAGACAATGAAGCAATATCATTACTAAACATGTATGCTCCAAGTGGTATAGCATCCAGATTCTTAGAGGAGAGATTGAGGGAGTTGAAGGAAGAAATTGACTGCAAAACTATACTAGGGGGGGACCTCAACCTCCCACTTTCTGAACTTGATAAATCTAACCTCAAAATAAACAAGAAAGAGGTTAAGGAGGTAAATAAAACTCTAGATAAGGTAGATATGATAGATCTTTGGAGAAAATTGAATGGGAATAGAAAGGAATATACCTTTTTCTCAGCAGTACATGAAACATTTACAAAATTTGACCATGTACTAGGACATACAAATCTCAAAATCCAGTGCAGAAAAGCAGAGATAATCAGTGCATCCTTCTCATATCATAATGCAATAAAAATTATATGCAATAAAAGGCCATGGAAAGATAAAGCAAAAATCAGTTGGAAACTAAATAATCTAATGCTAAAGAAGGAATGGGTTAAAGAAGAAATCATAGAAACAATCAACAATTTCATAGAGAATGACAATAATGAGACAACCTACCAAATCTTATGAGATACTGCAAAAGCAGTTCTTAGGGGAAGTTTAATATATTTGAATGTCTACATAAATAAAATAGAGAAAGAGGAGATCAGTGACTTCGGTATGCAGCTGAAAAAGCTAGAAAAAGTACAAATTGAAAATCCCCAAGAAAATACCAAATTAGAAATACTGAAAACCAAAGGAGAGATTAATAAAATTGAAATTAAGAAAACTATTGAATTAATAAATAAAACCAATAGTTGGTTTTATGAAAAAACTAATAAAATTGATAAACCTTTGGTCAATTTGATTAAAAAAAAGAAAGAAGAAAATCATATTACTAATATTAAAAATGAAAGGGGTGAACCCACCTCCAATGAGGAGGAAATTAAAACAATAATTAGAAATTATTTTGCCCAACTTTATGCCCACAAATTCGATAATCTAAATGAGATGGATGAATATTTTAAAAAATACAAATTGCCCAGATTAACAGAAGAGGAAATTGAATACTTAAACAACCCCATCTCAGAAAAAGAAATTGAACAAGCCATCAATGAACTCCCTAGGAAAAAATCTCCAGGACCAGATGGATTCACAAGTGAATTCTATCAAACCTTTAAAGAACAGTTAATTCCAATACTATATAGACTATTTGGGAAAATTGGGGAAGAAGGAGTACTCCCAAATTCTTTCTATGATACAAATATGGTTTTGATACCCAAGTCAGGAAGAGACAAAACAGAAAAAGAAAATTATAGACCAATTTCTCTAATGAATATAGATGCGAAAATTTTCAACAAGATATTAGCAAAATGAATACAGCATATTATTAAGAGAATAATACATTATGATGAGGTAGGTTTCATACCAGGAATGCAGGGCTGGTTCTATATTAGGAAAACTATTAGCATTATTAATCATATCAACAACAAAACCAACAAAAACCACATGATTATCTCAATAGATGCAGAAAAAGCTTTCGACAAAATACAACAGCCATTCCTATTAAAAACACTGGAGAACATAGGAATAAAGGGAACTGTCCATAAAATAATAAGCAGTATCTACCTAAAACCTTCAGCAAGCATTATATTCAATGGAGATAAGCTAGAGGCATTTCCAATAATGTCAGGGGTGAAACAAGGATGCCCATTATCACCATTATCATTCAATATAGTACTAGAAATCTTAGCGGCAGCAATTAGACAAGATAAAGAAATTGAAGGAATAAAAATATCCAAAGAAGAAACTAAGTTATCACTCTTTGCAGATGATATGATGATATATTTAGAGAATCCCAGAGATTCAAGTGAAAAACCACTTGAAATAATAAGAAACTTTGGCAAAGTTGCAGGTTACAAAATAAACCCACACAAATCTTCTGCATTCCTATATATTAGCAACAAAGTCTAACGGCAAGAGATAGAAAGAGAAATCCCATTTAAAGCTAGGGTAGACACTATAAAATACTTAGGAGTTTACCTGCCAAAACAAACCCAGGGTTTATATGAACACAATTCCAAGACACTTTTTGCACAAATAAAATCAGATTTAAGTACGTGGAAAAACATCAGTTGTTCATGGGTAGGCTGAGCTAATATAATAAAAATGACAATTCTACCTAAATTATTCCACTTATTTAGTGCCATACCAATTAAACTATCAGATAATTATTTTCTAGAGCTGGATAAAATAATATCAAAATTCATTTGGAAAAACAAAAATTCCAGAATATTAAAGGGACTAATGAAAAGAAATGCTTGGGAAGGTGGCCTAGCGCTACCAGACCTCAAATTGTATTATAAAGCAGCAATTATCAAAACCACTTGGTATTGGCTAAGAAACAGAGGCAAATAGAATAGGCTTGGCACTCAAGACACAGTAGGCAAGGAATATAGCAACCTCCTGTTTGATAAACCCAAAGATCCCAGCTTCTGGGATAAGAACTCATTGTTCGACAAAAATTGCTGGGAAAACTGGTTAACTGTGTGGTGGAAATTAGGCATAGACCCATACCTGACACCGTACACAAGGGTAAAGTCCAAATGGGTACATGACTTAGGTATAAAGATTGATACCATGAATAAACTGGAGAAGCAAGGAATAGTGTATTTATCAGATTTATGGAGAGGGGAAGAATTTTTTTCTAAAGAAACGATAGAAAGCATTATGAAATGCAAGATGGATAATTTTGATTACTTTCAACTGAAAAGTTTTTGCACAACCAAATCTAATGCAACCAAAATTTGGAGGGAGATAGTAAACTGGGAAAAAATTTTTACAGCTAAGCTCGTGGATAAAGGCCTCATTTCTACAGTATATAGAGAACTGACTCAAATATATAACCATCCAAGTCATTCCCCAATTGATAAATGGTCAAAGGATATGAACAAGCAATTTTCAGGGGAAGAAATCAAAGATATCTATTATCATATGAAAAAGTGCTCTAAATCACTATTGATTAGAGACATGAAAATCAAAACAACTCTGAGGTACTACATTACACCTGTAAGATTGGCAAACATGACAGAACAAGAAAATGATAAATGCTGGAGAGGATGTGGGAGAGTTGGAACACTAATTCATTGTTGGTTGAGCTGTGAGATCATCCAACCCTTCTGGAGAACGGTTTGGAACTATGCCCAAAGGGCTACAAAAATGTGCATACCCTTTGACCCAGAAATATCGCTACTAGGACTACATCCCCAAGAGATTATAAAAAGGGGAAAGGGTCCCACGTATACAAAAATATTTATAGCAGCACTCTTTGTGGTAGCCAAAACCTGGAAGTCAAGGGGATGCCCATCAATTGGGGAATGGCTGAATAAATTATGGTATATGAATGTAATGGAGTACTATTGTGCCATAAGAAATGATGAACAAGAAGACTTCAGGGAGGCCTGGAAGGACTTATATGATCTGATGGTGAGCGAAAGGACCAGAAACAGGAGAACTTTGTGCACAGCAACAACCACAGTGTGCGAGAGTTTTTTCTGGTAGACTTAGAACTTTGTAATAACACAAGAACTTACTGAGAAAAAAAAAAATTCCAATGTCGGTCTTCTAAGGCAAAATGCCTTCCACACTTAGAGAAAGAAATGAGGAAGTTATCTGCAGAATGTAGCAGATCATGTTTGTGTGTGGGTGGGTTTCTGTGTATTATGTGTTGATTTGTTATATGATTTCTTCCATTTATTTTAGTTCGACTATGTAGCATGAATATAGTGAAAATGTGCTCAATAGGAAAGTATATGTAGAACCTAAACAGAATTGTATGCTGTCATGGGGAGGGAGGGGGGTGTTGGGGGAAGGGTGGGGGGATAAAATCTTAACTTTAAGGAAATGATTGTAAAACATTAAAAAAAATAAAATAATAAAATAAAAAAAATAAAATAAAATTAAGCCAAAAAAAAACCAAAACCACAAATTAACATGAAAAAAAAAGATATGTTCCCATCCTATTCAATTCACTCTGTGCTCTCTGCCTTTGTGTGTGCATGCTTCTGTGCATGTGTGTGTGCATGCACATATGTGCATGTCTGTGTGTGTGCATGTGTGTGTGTGTATATCTCTGTGTGATCTCACCAATTACACAGATACTGAAAAGTTTTAAGAGTTACAAATATTGTCTTTCCATGTAGGAATGTAAACAGTTCACCTTTGGTAACTCCCTTATGACTTCCCTTGGCTGTTTACTATTTCATGCTTCTTCTCATTCTTGTGTTTGAAAGTCAAATTTTATTTTCAGCTCTTGTCTTTTCATCAAGAATGCTTGAAAGTCCTCGATTTCATTGAAGACCATATTTTCCCCTGAAGTAATATACTCAGTTTTGCTGGGTAGGTGATTCTTGGTTTCAGTCCTAGTTCCTTTGACTTCTGGAATATCCTATTCCACGACCTTCGATCCCTTACTGTAGAAGCTGCTAGATCTTGTGTTACCCTGATTGTATTCCCACAATACTGGAATTGTTTCTTTCTAGCTGCTTGCAATATTTTCTCCTTGACCTGGGAACTCTGGAATTTGGCCAGAATGTTCCTGGGAGTTTCGCTTTTTGGATCTCTTTCAGGTGGTGATGGATGGATTCCTTTAATACTTATTTTGCCCTCTGGTTGTAGAATCTCATGGCAGTTTTCCTTGATAATTTCATGAAAGATGATGTCTAGGCTCTTTTTTTGATCATGATTTCAGGTAGTCCCATAATTTTTAAATTGTCTCTCCTGGATCTATTTTCCAGATCAGTTGTTTTTCCAATGACATATTTCACATTCCCTTCCATTTTTTCATTCTTTTGGTTTTATTTTATGATTTCTTGGTTTCTCAGAATGTCATTAGACTCCATCTTTTCCATTCTATTCTTGACAGAACTATTTTCTTCAGTGAGCTTTTGAACCTCTTTTTCCATTTGGCTAATTTTGCTTTTGAATGCATTCTTCTCCTCATTGGCTTTTTGAATCTCTTTTACCAATTGACTTAGCCTATTTTCCAAGGTGTTATTTTCTTTATCATTTTTTTGGGTCTCCTTTAGCAAGGTATTGACCCGTTTTTCATGTTTTTCTTGCATCTCTCGCATTTCTCTTCCCAGTTTTTCCTCCACCTATCTAACTTGATTTTCAAAATCCTTTTTGAGCTCTTCCATGGCCTGAGCGCACCCGACATCCACCTCAGATGTCTGGGATAGAGGGGCCCCGACATCCACGTCTTTCTCCGATGGCAGGCATTGTACTTCGTCATCAAAAATGAAGGGGGAAAGGAACATCTCTTCCCCAATAAAGCAGGTCTCTATGGTCTTATTCTGCTTCCTTTTTCTGGGCATTTTCCCAGCCAGTTACTTGACTTCTGAGGTTCCTCTCCACCCCTGCCTAGATCTGCCCAGCTAGTGCTTGGAGTCTGAGATTCAAATGGCCTTTCTGCGTGGCAGGCCTGGGTGCTATTCAATGTGAGCTTAAGTTATGGAGCGGGTGGGGGCTGGGCTATCTCCCAGGCTCAGTTCCCTCAGGGGCTTTATGCAGAGACCTTCAGTAATGAAGATCCTGCCTACTCTGGGAGTCCCGGGCCACCGCTGCTGCCTCTGCAGCTGCCATCGCCACAACCTCCGCCACTCGCTCTGTCACTGCCTCCTGAGGGGGCCCGAGTCACGGAGACACCCCACTCCCCTCTCGGCCAGCCCAGACTCTCTCACTGACCTGTAGTGTGTGTGGGTGGAGGCATCTTCCTGGCCGCCAGAGATTCCATCCCTGAAGCCTGCTCGGATCTCCTCCTCTGGGTCTGCAGCCAGGGCAGCGCTGGGGTGGGCTCCACTTTCCAGGCACGACAGACGCCTGGGGATGGCTCTCCAGGGCTCTCTGGAACGTTAATCTCTTCCACTGTGTTTCTGTGAGCCTTGCAGTGATCCAACATTTGTGAAAAGTTCTTCTTACAGGAAATTCATGGGCTGTGGATTTGGAGCTAGCATACGTGAGTCTTTCTACTCCGTCATCTTGGCTCCAACCCCCTCCATGATTTCTTCTTGAACTCATTCCTTCTTTAGGATTAGATTATTTAGTTTCCAATTGATTTTTGCTTTATCTTTCTATGGTCTTTTAATATATATATATAATTTTTATTGCATTATGATCTGAGAAGGATGCATTGATTATCTCTGCCTTTCAGCACTGTATTGTGAGATTTGTATGTCCTAGTACATGGTCAATTTTTTTAAATGTTCCATGTACTGCTGAGAAAATGGTATATTCCTTTCTATTCCCATTCAATTTCCTCCAAAGATCTATCATATCTACCTTATTTAGAGTTTTATTTACCTCCTTAACCTCTTTCTTGTTTATTTTGAGGTTAGATTTATCAAGTTCAGAAAGTGGGAGTTTGAGGTCCCCCACTAATATAGTTTTGCTGTCAATTTCTTCCTTCAACTCCCCCAACCTCTCCTCTAAGAATCTGGATGCTATGCCACTTGGAGCATACATGTTTAGTAATGATATTTCTTCATTGTCTGTGGTGCCTTTTAGCTGGATATACTTTCCATCCTTATCCCTTTTGATTTGCTCTATTTCTGCTTTTGCTTTGTCTGAGATTAGGATTGCTACTCCTGTCTTTCTTACATCAGCTGAAGCACAATATATTCTGCTCCATCCTTTGACCTTTATCCTACGTGTATCCTCCCATTTCAAATGTGTTTTTTGTAAGCAGCATATTGTTGGATTATGGCTTTTAATCCATTCTGCTATCCATCTCCGTTTTATGGGAGAATTCATTCCATTCACATTCACAGTTATGATTACAATCTGTGTATTTCCCTCCATCTTCTTTCCCACCATTTGTGCTTTTAGCTCTGCTGTCTCCCTTCCCCTCCTCAATAGTTTTTACTTTTCACCAGCTCTTCCTGCCACCTTCCCCTCCTTCTTTTAGCCCCCCTCCTTTTTACTCCCCTTTACTCTTACTGCTTCTTCCCTCCCTTTTAGCCTCCCTCCCCTTTCTTCCCCCTTCCTCTCCTGCTGCTTACAGAGCTAGTCAGCATTATCTACTTAAATTTATTGTTCTGTCCTTTAAACAAATCCTATGAGATTACCTCTCACACAATGCTCATCTTCCTCCCCTCTTTCCCTCTACTATGATTTTGTACTTCTCTTTGTGATGTAATTTGCCATTTTCTGCTTCCTCCTTTTCATACCTCCTATTACAATCCCCTCTCATACTTAAATCATATTTTTTAAAATGATATCATTTACTTTATACCCATTCCCCTTATGCATATCCCTTTTATATTTCTTAATAGCCGCACAGTTCTCAAGATTAACAGGTATCATCTTCCCTTATAGGGCGGTAAACAATTTGCCCTAATTGAGTAACAAGTTGTTCCCTCCCCTCGTTTACCTTTTTAAGATTCTCTTGAGACCTGCATTTGAAGATCAAAATGTCTATTAAGTTCTGGCGTTTTGGTCAGCACTCTCTGGAAATCCCTTACTTCATTGAATGACTTTCTCCTTGCCTGAAATGTTATGCTGAACTTTGCTAGGTAGTTTATCCTTGGTTGTAGTCCCAACTCCTTTGCCTTATGGAATATTGATTTCTAATTCTTTTGATCTTTTAATGTAGAAACTGCAAGGTCCTGTGTAATCCTGACTGTATCTCCTTGATATTTAAATTGTTTCTTTCTGGCTGCTTGTAATATTTTCTCCTTCACTTGATAGCTCTGGAATTTGGCAACTATATTTCTTGGGGTTTTTAGTTTGGGATTCCTTTCAGGATGGGAACGGTGGATTCTTTTAATGACTATTTTGCCCTCTGAATCTAGCACATCTAGGCAATTTTCCTTGATGATTTCCTGGGAGATATTATCCAGGCTCTTTTCTCCATCGTGGGTTTGTGGCAGGCCAATAATTCTTAAGTTTTCTCTTCTGGATCTATTTTCCAGGTCAGTTGCTTTTCCAATTAGATATTTTACATTTTCTCCTATCTTTTAATTATTTAGATTTTGTTTGACTGATTCTTGCTGTCTCATTGAGTCGTTAGTTTCTACTTGCCCAATTCTAATCTTTATCAAATTTTTTCCCCATTAACTTTTGCATCTCCTTTTTCATCTGCCCAATTTTTCCTTTTCAGAAGCTATTTTCTCCAGTTAATTTTTATACTTTCTTTTCCATTTACCCTTTTAGTAAGTTATTTTCTCCAGTTAATTTTTGAACTTCCTTTTCCATTTGTTCCATTTTCCTTTTCAAAGAGATGTTCTCATCAGTGAATTCTTTCTTAATAATTTTAAGATCATTGGCCAGTTTATCTTCTATTTCCTTCTTCAGCTGTTCCAGGAGAGCTGCTTGTGCTTGCAAGCAGTTCACGTTCCCTTCTTAAGTTTCAGATGGAAGTACAGTCTCAGCTCTGACCTCTTTGGTATTTATGTTTTGGTCCTTATCCCCATCGGAAGATGCTATGGTTCTTTCAGTCCTCTGCTTTTTGTTCATGATGTTGATGGAGTGTTGTGGCTTCTGGTTCTTTCAGTCCAAAGCTAGAGAACTTTTTGCTGAGCTGATGTGTGAAAAAGCTAAAAGCAGGTTTTTGTTTGGTGTTTCCCAGATCAGCCCTGGGTTTAGCTTGTTAGGTGTGGGGAAGGAGTGGTCTGGTCAAAGGGGATCTCCTCAACTGAAATGAGGCAAAGGCAGGCTCAGGGGTCGTTGATCCCAGCTGCCCTATTGTCTTTCTGATTCCTCTGGACAGCTGAGGCACACCTAGATGCTAATGCTTGTTCCCGCCCCTCCTGGGGCTCCTCTCCTGGTGCTGAGGCTTTCCTGGGTCCTAGTACAAGTTTTCTCTGCCCTGGGTCCTCTGTCCTTCCGGTTTGCCTCTGCCACCATAGGAGGAATCCCCCTTAGCTATTTTCCTCATCTCAGGTGTTATGAGACTATTGGCCTCCTTCTGCTATCTCTATTGATCTGGGATTTTTCTGGGGAAATATTTTATGGTCCTTTCATGGTCATCAAGGCGGGAGGATAGAGCTTTTACTCATCACTCCACCATCCTGGCTCCCGGAAGTTCAAGTAGGTGACTTACCGAAGTTTGATCTTCGGGCTGAAGGTCTCAGGAGCTGCTCCGCTGATATCTGGCACTCCAAGTCAGTCTCACTGACTCGGTTGGGCTTGTCTCCCGCCCTGGGTGTTGCTCCTCTGGTTCCGCCCACCACTCTCTTCTGCTCCACTGCGCTGGCCATGCTGCACTGTGCACTGTGGGCTCACCGCCACAGAACAGATCCTTCCCGTGGACCTTCCAGTCCAACCTGAGCTCCGAATCCATCACCGTCTGTCTCCTACTGGATTCCACACCTCCAAAATTTGGTTAGATTCTCCTTTCAGAGGTACCTGAAGGAGTTTGTCCGAGAGCTTAGGTGATTAGTTTCTCTCACTTGGCCATCCTGGCTCCTCCCCTAGAATTTTTTTTACTCCTTTGCGTTCATCTCCCACTCCCTCACTGAGATGGCATACACTATTATATAGGTTCTACACATACATTGCTATTAAATACATGTTGCATAGAAGAATTAAAATGAATGGGAAAAATCATAAAACAAAACAAAACAAAACATAGTGCAAAAGAAAAAGTATTGTTTCTATCTGCAATCCATTTCCATAGTTCTTTCTCTGGATGTGGAAGATGTTTTGTCTCAGGAGTGCTTTGGAAATTTTTTAAGTCCTTGTATTTCAATCAAGTATTATTTATACCAGAAAAATTTCTCCCACACTATCTTTCTTGCTATATAGAAAGTTCTCCTGGTTCTCCTTTCACTCACCATCAGTTCATTATAAGTCTTTCCAGGCTTTTCTGAAGTCTTCCTGTTCATCATTTCTCATAGAACAACAGTATTCTACTACATTCATAAACCACAACTTGTTCAGCCATTCCACAATGGATGGGCATTCCCTTGATTTTCAGTTTTGGCCACCCCAAAGAGAGAAGTTATAAATATTTTGTACATATAGAACCCTTTCCCATTTCTATGATCTCTTTGGAATAGAGTCCCAGAAGTAATATTGCTGGGTCAAAGACTATGCACATTTTTGTAGCCCTTTGGGCATAGTTCCAAATTGCGCTCCCAAATGGTAGGATCAGCTCATAGCAACCAATAATGAATTAGTGTTCCACTTCTCCCACATCTTCTCCAACATTTATCATCTTCCTTTTTTGTCATGTTAGACAATTTGATAGGTGCAATGTGGTACCTCAAAGTTGTTTTGATTTACATCTCTCGGACTTGCATTGTGATTTACAGCATTTTTTCATATGATTATAGACAGCTTTAAATTCATTCTCTGAAAATTCCCTGTTCATATTGTTTGGTCACTTATCATTTGGGAAATGACATGTGTTATTGTAAATTTGATTCACTTTTCTATATATTTAGAAAAGAGGACTTTTTCACAGACACTGGCTGCAAATGTTCTTTGCCAGGTTTCTGCTTCTATCCTGATCTTCATTGTGTTGGGTTTGTTTGTGCAAAAAACTTTTCAATTTAAGGTAATCAAAATTTTCTATTTTGCACTTCATAATGTTCTCAATCTCTTGTTGGGTCACAAGTTTCTCCATTCTCTATAAATCTGACCAATACATTATTCCTTGTCCCCCTAATTTGTTTATAGTATCAATCGTTATACTTAGATCATGTATTCATTTGGATTTCATTCTTGTGTTGGGTGTCAGACATTGGTATTTGCCCAGTTTCTGTCAAATTGTTATCCAGTTTTCCCAGAAATTTTTGTCAAATGGGGAGTATTATTTGCTATGTTTGAGTACCTAATTAATTTCACTGGTCTACCCCTCTGTTTCTTAGCCAGTACCAAGTGGATTTGACAATTGCTGTTTTATAATACAATTTGAGGTCTGATAGAGCTAGGCCACATTCCCTAGCATTTGTTTTCATTAGTTCCCTTGATATTCTGAAACTTTTGCTCTTCCAGATGAACTTTGATATTTTTTCTAGCTCTAGAAAACAATTACCTAGTAGTTTGATTAGTATGGCCCTGAATGTGTAAATTAATTTAGGTAGAATTGCCACTTTTATTATATTAACTCAGCCTCCCCACAAGCACCTGAAGTTTTTCCACTTACTTAGATCTAACTTTAAATGCGTGTGAAAAGTGTTTCGTAATTGCGTTCATATAATCCCTGGGTTTGTTTTGGCAGGTACACTCCCAGATATTTTATAGTGTCTACCATAACTTTAAATGGGATTTTTTTTCTATCCCTTGCTGTTCAATTGTGTTAGTAATACGTAGAAATGCAGATGATTTATGTGAGTTCATTTTGTAACCTGCAATTTTGCTAAAGTTGTTTATTATTTCAAGTAGATATTTACTTGATTCTCTGGGATTCTCTTTTCACCAACTCCTCCTGCAGCCTTCCCTTCCTTCTTTTAGCTCCCTCCTTTTCACACCTCCTGTTACAATCCCTTTGGCATACTTAAATCATATTTTTAACATGACTTCATTTACTTTATACCCGTTCCCTCTATGTATATTCCTTTTATACTTCATAATAGATGCACAGTTCTCAAGATTAACAGGCATCATTTTCCCTTATAGGGAGGCAAACGGTTTGCTCAAATTGAGTAACAAGTTCCACCCCCCTCCATTTACCTTTTTATGCTTCTCTTGAGACCTGCATTTGAAGATTGAATTGTCTATTAAGTTCTGGTGTTTTTGTCAGGAAGCTGTGGAAATCCTTTACCTCGTTGAATTACACTCTCCTTGCGTGAAAGGTAATGCTGAATGTTGCTGGGTAGTTGATTCTTGGTCGTAGTCCCAGCTCCTTTGCCTTATGTAATATTGGATTCCAAGTCCTTTCATCTTTTAATATAGAAGCTGCAAGGTTCTGTGTGATCCTGACTATTGCTCCTTGATATTTGAATTGTTTCTTTCTGGCTGCCTGTAGTATTTTCTGCTTCACTTGATAGTTCTGAAATTTAGCAACAATATTTCTTGGGGTTTTGAGTTTGGGATCCCTTTTGGGAGGTGAATGGTGAATTCTTTCGATGACTATTTTGCCCTACTTTGCACTTCTGGGCAGTTTTCCTAGATGATTTCCTGGAAGATATTGTCCAGACTCTTTTCTTCATCATGGCTTTCTGACAGACGATAATTCTTAAATTTTCTGTCCCATGTCTATTTTCCAGGTCAATTGTTTTTCCAACTAGATATTTTGCATTTTCTTCTATCTTTTCATTCTTTAGATTTTGTTTGACTGATTGTTGCTGTCTCATTGAGTCATTAGTTTGTACTTGCCCAATTCTAATCTTTATCAGATTGTTTTCTTCAGTTAACTTTTGCATCTCCTTTTCCATCTGTCCAGTTTTTCCTTTTAAGAAGTTATTTTCTCCAGTTAATTTTTGAACTTCCTTTTCCATTTGTTCAATTTTCCTTTTCAAAGAGGTGTTCTCATCAGTGAATTCTTTTTTTATAATTTTAAAATCACTGGCCAGTTTTTCTTCTATTTTCTCCTCCTATTCCAGGAGAGCTGTTTGTGCATGCAAGCAGTTCATAGTCCCTTCTGAAGTTTCCGATGTAAGTAAAGACTCAGTGCTGATCTGTTTGGTATTTGTGTTTTGGTCTTTATCCCCATGGAAAGATTTTGTGTTTTTTTTGGCCCCTCTTTTGCTTTTTCTTGCTCATGATATTGATTGTGTTTTGTAGCTTCTAGTTCCTTCAGTTAGAAGTTGTAGAAATGGGTGTTGAGCCAACTAATATGGAAAGCTAAGAGCAGGTTTTTGTTTGGTGTTTCCCCAGTCAACCCTGTGCTTAGCTTGTTAAGTATGAGGGAGAAGTGGTCTGGTCAAGGGAGATCTCCTCAGCTGAACTGAGACAAAGGCAAGCTCAGGAGGTGGTCAGCTGCCCAATTGTCTTTCCATTTCCCCTGGAGTGCTGAGGCAAGCCTAGATACTAGCCTGAGTTCCCACCCCTCCTGGGGTTCCTCTCCTGGTGCTGAGGCTTGCCTGAGTCCTAGTGCAAGTTTTCTCTGCCCTGGTTCCTCTGTCCTTCTGGGTTGCCCCCGCCACAGTAGGAGGAATCCCCCTTAGCTATTTTCCTAGCCTAAGGTGTTATGAGACTATTTGCCCCCTCTACTGTTCTTGCTGATCCTGGATTTTTCTGGGGAAATATTTTATGGTTCTTTTGAGGTCATCAGGGGAGGGGGATAGAGCATTTACTGATCACTCTGCCATCCTAGCTCCCAGAAGTTCAAGTAGGTGACTTGCTGACGTTTAATCTGTGGGCTGAAAGTCTCAGGTGCTCAGTGGCTCTCACTGGCTCAGATCTGCTGGTCTCCTACCCTCAGTTGCCAATATGCCAGTTCCTCCTGCTGCTCTCAGGTTTTCTGGGGGGCCCTCCCACTCTGCTGCTCTGGACTCACTGCACTGTGGCTCACCCCTGCAGAACAGATCCTTCGCGTGAACTTTCCAGTCTGTCCTGGGGTCCAAATTTGCCACAGTTTGTCTCCCACTGGATTCCACACCTCCAAAATTTGGTCAGATTTTCCTTTCAGAGATATCTGAAGGAGTTTGTCCAAGAGCTTAGGCGGGTTTTTACTCTCACTCTTCGGGGTTCTCTAAGTATATCATCATATCATCTGCAAAAGAGTGATAACTTAGTTTCTTCTTTGCCCATTCTAGTTCCTTCAATTTCTTTTTCTTCTCTTACTGCTACTGCTAGAATTTCTAATACCATATTGAATAATAGTGGTGATAATGGACATTTCTGTTTCAGCCCTGATCTTACTGGAATGCATCTGAATTGTTCCAGTTGCAAGTTATGTTTGTTGATGGTTTTAGGTAGATACGTCATATTAATTTATGGATGGCTCCATTTATTACTATGTTCTCCAGTGTTTTTAATAGAAATGGGTGTTGCCTTTTGTCAAAAGCTTTTTCTGCATCAATTGAGATAATCATGTGATTTCTGTTCATTTTGTTGTTGATATGATAAATAAAACTTAGAGTTTCTCTGACATTGAATCAGCACTACATTCTTGGTATAAATCCTACCTGATCATAATGTATTATTCTCATAATAAGTTGCTGCATTCTTTTTGCTAATATCTTATTTAAGAATTTTGCATCTATATTCATTAGAGAGATTGCTGTATAATTTTCTTTCTCTGTTTTGGCTCTACATGGCTTAAGTATCACAGCCATATTTGTGTCTATGGTAATTTTTCTTAAAGAAAGATTTTTTTTAAATAATTAATATATTTATTTGTTTTCTGTTTTCTCTGGTCACTTCCCTCTACCCACCCTCCAAGAGACCACATGCAATGTTATATACCAACACTTTTATTAAATACATTTTTCATCTTATTCATATTGCATAGAAGAATTCAAATGAATTGGAGAAACCAGGAAAGAAAAACAAAACGTAACACAAGGGAAAATTCATTCTGCAATCCAATTCCATAGCACCATCTCAGGATGTGGAAGGTATGTTGACTTAAGAGTCCATTGGGAATTTTTTGGTCCTTGCATTGCTAGGAAGGGTTAAGTCTACCAGAAAAATTCCTCTCTGTGGTTGTTGCTATGTAAAACGTTCTCATAGTTCTGCTCCTTTCACTCAGCATCAGTTCATATAAATCTTTCCATGCCTCTCTGAAGTCTTCCTGTTCATCATTTCTTATACCAAATAGTATTCCATTACATTCATATAGCACAACCTGTTCAGCCATTCCCCAGTTTATGGGCATCCCTGTGATTTCCAATTTTTGACCACCACAAAAAAGCTGCTATATATATATTTTTGTACATGTGGGACCTTTTCCCATTTGTAGGATCTCTTTGGGATACAGTCCCTGAGGCAATATTTCTGGGTCAAAGGGTATGCATATTTTTGCAGCCCTTTGGGCACATTTCCAAATTGTTCTCCAGAATGGTTGGATGAGCTCACAGCTCCACCAATGTATTAGTGTTCCAACTCTCCCATATCTTCTCCAACATTTTTCATTTTCCTCTTTTATCATATTAGCCAATCTGATAGGTGTGATGTCCCATAGTTGCTTTGACATGCATCTCTCTTATCAATAGTGAATTAGAGCATTTTTCATATGACTACAGATTGGTTTAATTTCTTCCTCTGAAAACTGCCTGTTTATATCCTTTGGCCCTTTAACTATTGGGTAATGACGTGTATTCTTGTACATTTGACTAAGTTCTTTATATATTTTAGAAATGAGGCCTTTATCATAGACACTGTTTGCAAAAATAATTTCCCATTTTTCTGCTCCATTCCTAATCTTGGTTGCATTGAGTTTCTTTGTGCAAAAACTTCAATCTAATGCAATCAAAATTATGTGTTTTACACCTCATAATCTTCTCTGTCTCATATTTGGTCACAAATTTCTACATTCTCCATAAATCTGACAAATACACTATTCCTTGTGCCCCTCAATTAGTTTATAATATCAGACTTTATCCCTCGGTCATGTATTAACTTGGACTTCATTATTCTGTAGGGTGTCAGCCATTGCTTTATGTCCAGTTTCAACCACATTTTTATCCAGTTTTCCCAGCAATTTTTGTCAAACAGTGAATTTTTATCCCAGAAGCTGGAGTCCTTGGGTTTCTCAAAGTGTAGATTGCTATTTTCATTAACTACTGTTTCTTGAGGACTTAACCTATTCCCCTGGTATACTCCTCTATTTCTTAGCCAGTATAAGTGGTTTTGTTGATTGCTGTTTTATAATACATTTTGAGATCTGGTAGGACTAGGAAACATTCCATTTCTTTTTATTAGTTCCCTTTATATTTGGGACCTTTTTTTTATTCCACATGAATTTTGATATTATTTTTTCTAGCTCTAAAAAATAATTATATGGTAGTTTGATTGGTATGGCACTGAATAGGCAAATTAATTTAGGTAGGATTGTCATTTTTATTATATTAGCTTGGGTCTACCCATGAGCAAATGTTGTTTTTCCACTTAGTTCTGATTCTATATATGGGAAAGTGTTTTTTAACTGTGTTCACATTGTCCCTGGGTTTGTTTTGGCAGGTAAGCTCTCAGATCATTTGTGGTGTCCACCATGGCTTTAAATGACATTTCTCCTTCTGTCTCTTGCTGTTGGGCTTTGTTAGTAATATATAGAAATGCAGATTTTTGGGGGGGTTTATTTGTAAGCCAACTTTGTTTATTATTTGTTGTTTTTATTGTTTATTTTTTCAAGTGGTTTTTTGTTTGATTCTGTGGGATTCTCTAATTATGTCATAATATTATCTGCAAAGAGTGATAACTTAGTTCTTTTTTTTTATCTCTTCTAATTCCTTCAATTACTTTTTCTTCTGTTATTGTTACAGCTAACATTTCTATTACCATATTGAATAATGGTGGTGGTAATGGACATCCTTGTTTCACCCCTGATCTTACTGGAAATGCATCAAGTTTATCCCCATTGAATATAAAGCTTTGCAATGATTTTAGGCAGATACTGTATACTAATTTATGGAAGGCTCTGTGTTCTCCAGTGTTTTTTAATAGAAATGGGTGTTATATTTTGTCAATGACTTTCTCTGCATCTAATGAGATAATCATATGGTTTATGTTAGTTTTGTTATTGATATTATCAATAATGTTAATAATTTTCCTAATATTGAACCATCCCTGGATTCCCCATATATAAATCCTACATGATCATAATGTATGATTCTCATGGTAAGCTACTAACATCTTTTGTAAACTTTGCACATCTATATTCATTAATGAAATTGGTCTGTCTTTTCTTTCTCCATTTTGACTCTTCCTGGTTTAGATATCAGAACCATATTTGTATCATAAGAAGCATTTAGTAGGACTCCTTCTTCATCTATTTTCCCAAATAAGCTATATAGTATTGGAATTAACTCTTCTATAAATGCTTGATAGAATTCACTTCTAAATCCATCTGGTCCTAGAGATGTTTTCCTATGGAGTTCATTAATGGCTTGCTCAATTTCTTTTTCTGAGATGGGGTTATTTAAGTATTCAAATTCCTCTTCTGCTAATCTGGGGAATTTAAATATTTTATTTTAAGCATGCTTTCCTCTCATTTAGATTGTCAAATATATGGGCATACTGTTGGGCAAAGTATTTTTTAATAATTGTTTTAATTTCCTCCTCATTGTCAGTGAGTTCACCCCTTTCATTTTTGATATTGGTAATTTTATTTTTTCTTTTAATAATCAAATCCACAAAAGTTTGATCAATTTTATTTTTTTTCATAAAACCATCTGCTCTTTTTATTTATTACTTCAAGAGTTTTCTTAATTTCAATTTTATTAATCTCTCCTTTGGTTTTCAGTATTTCTAATTATGTATTTACTTGGGGATTTTAAATTTGTTCTTTTTCTAGCTTTTTCACCTCCTTACACAATTCATTGATCTCTTCTTTCTCTGTTTTTTTTTTTCATGTAGACTTTCCAAGATATAAAACTTCCCCTAAAAACTGCTTTCATAGTATTCCACAAGATTTGGTAGGATGTCTCGTTGTCATTGCCTTCAATGAAGTTGTTGACTGTTTCTATGATTATTGTTTTTTTAGTTCAACCCACTCACTCTTTAGAATTAGATTATTTAGTTTCCAATTAATTTTTTGTTGATCTTTCCAAGGCTTCTTACTACATATGATTTTTATGATATTTTATTTTATGATTTGAGAAGGATGCATTGATTGTCTATGCCTTTTTGCACTGAATTGTGAGGGATTTATGCCCCAGCACATGATCAATTTTTGTATATGTGCCATGTACTATTGAGAAAAACTTATATTCCTTTCTATCTCCATCCAATTTTCTCCAGAGATCTGTCGTATCCCCCTTATCCAGAGTTTCATAAATTTCCTTAACTTATTTCTAGTCATTGTTGAGGTTAGATTTATCAAGTTTAGAGAAAGGGAAGTTGAGGTCCCCAACTAGTATAGTTTTACTGTTTATTTCTTCCTGTAACTTCCTCAACTTCTGCTCTAAGAATTTGGACGCTACACTACTTGGAGTTTATATGCTTAGCATTGCTATTACCTCATTGTCTATGGTGACTTTTAGCAAGATATAGTTTCCTTCCTTATTTCTTTTGATTAGATCTATTTCTGTTTTTGCTTTGTCTAATAATAGGATTTCTACCCCTGCTTTTTTACATTAGTTGAAGCATCATATATTCTGCTCCAACCTCTTATATTTACCCTGCGTGTATGCCCCCATTTCAAATGTGTTTCTTGTAAACAACATATTGTAAGATTATGGTTTTTAAAACACTCTGTTATCTGCCCCCATTTTATGGAACAGTCTATCCCATTCACACTAACAGTTAGGATTACTATCTATGTCTTTCCCTCCATCCACTGATTATGCTTCTACTTCTCCCTTCTCCCTTCCCTTCCACAGCAGAGTTTTTATTTTTGACCATTGTTTCCCTCAGTCTTCCCTCCCTTCTTTCAGCCCCACTTCCTTTTATTTCCCTTTTCCCTTACTACTTCTTCCTTCTCTTTTAGCCTCCCTTCCTTTCCTTTCCCATTTCCCCTTCTAATTCCTATAGAGCTAGTCAGATTTCTATGCTTAACTGAGTTTGTTGTTCCCTACTTGAATCAAATCAAATGAGAGTGAACCTCAAACAATGTTCATTTCCCTCTCCCCTTTCCCTCTACTGTAATATGTTTTCATGCCTATTCATGTGATGTAATTTACCTTTTTCTGCCTCCTCCTTTTCATATCTCCCATTACAATCTCTTCATACCCTTAAATCACATTTTTATCATCACATCTTTTAATTTATACCCACTCCCTCTATTTCTCTATCTATGCATACCCATTTTATTTATATATCACAATAAATATACAGTTCTCAAGATTGACAAGTATCATTTTCCCTTATACATATGTAAAGAGTATACTCATATTGAATAACAAGTTTCTTTTTTTCCATTTACCTTTTTATGCCTCTCTTGCACTTGTGTTTGAAGACCAGATTTTCTATTGAGCTCTGAACCTTTGTAATAGTATTTTAAATGGAAAGATCATTCTCATTAATCAATAGGGCCATAAGATCTACTTAAATCCCCTAGAAGCCTGGGTCACATGTGGTGGGTAGAGCTTGCTAAAGAGGTGGAACATGAAGGGTGGAGTAGAACAGAGAGGAAGTGAGTGAGTGGGGTCAGGTTAGAGGGGAAATAAAGCAGGCCAACTAACACATTATGATATTTGATAGTGAGAAGGTCCTGACTGAGGGAGCAGAGGTTTGAGAATGGCTTTGCCCTCTGCTGTGATCATGTTTACTAACTTCTTTGTCACCATGACAGATTTTGTTTTCTCTTTCTGGGATCTAGCTTTCTGGTGTTTAAATAAATGTTTTTCTTCTGCCTTCTGTATGAAAAGCCTTTAATATTTTGCAATTGAGAACTATGCTGGCAGATTCATGGTCACCACCAGTGCTGTGAATATTACCTTGGCAATACACCTTTTCATCAAGAAGGTCTGGTAATCCCTTATTTCATTGAGTGTCCATCTCCTTGCCTGAAATATTATGTTCAATTTTGCTGGGTAAGTGATCCTTGGTTGTAGTCTCAGCTCCTTTCCTTTACCAAATATCATATTCCAATCCCTCTGATCTTTTAATGTAGAAGCTGCAAGTACCTGTGTGATCCTGATTGCAGCTCCTCAGTATTTGAATTGTTTCTTTCTGGCTGCCTACAGTATTTTCTCCTTCACTTGTAAGTTTTGGAATTTGGCAATGATGTTCCTTGGTGTTTTCAGTTTGGGATTCCTTTCAGGATGTGAATGGCGGATTCTTTCAATGACTATTTTGCCCTCTGGATCTAGGACCTCTGTGTAGTTTTCCTTGATGATTTCTTGGAAGATGTTCCTCAGACTCTTTTTTTTTTTCATCATGACTTTCTGGTAGACCTATAATTCTTAGATTGTTTCTCCTTGATCTATTTTCCAGGTAAGTTGCTTTTCCAATGAGATATTTCACATTTTCTTCTATTTTTTTCATTCTTTAGATACTGGTTGGCTGATTCTTGATGTCTCACAGATTCATTAGCGTCTACTTGTCCAATTCTAATTTTTAACAATCTTTTTTTCTTCAGTTAACTTTTGCCTCTCTTTTTCTATCTATCCAATTGTTCCTTTTAAGGAGTTCTTTTCTCCAGTTAAGTTTTGTACTTCCTTTTCCATTTGTCCTATTTTCCCAGTTAGTTTTTGTGCTTCCTTTTGCATTTATGCAATTTTCCCTTTAAAATCTTCTATGATTTTTTTTTTAAATCATTGGCCAGTTTTTCTTCTAATTCCCTGACTTGGCTTTTAAAATCCTTCTTGAGTCTTCCAAGAATGCTCTTTGGGTTTGAGACTAGTTCATATTCCCTTCTGAAGTTTCATATGGGAGTACAGTGTCTATTCACACCTCTTTGGTATTCATGTTTTGGTTCTTCTCCTCTTAGAAAGATTCTATGGTTTTATCTTTTCTGATTTGCTTCTTGTTCATGCTGATCACTCTTTTATTGGCTTTTAAAGTAGATCTCTGCTTCTGTGTCACAGAGGCCCTGTCTCACAGTTCTTGTGCTTAGAACTTGAGGTTTTCTGTATTCTGGTCTCTGATTCTTTTATCTAAAAGCTAGGATTCTGTAGCTTACCCGGTGCTGAGCTGGTTGGTGTGGCAAACCAGAAGCCAGGTGAAGTCTTTCAGAGTTTCCCCAGAGTTACGCTGGAGCTAGCTATGTTAAGTGTTGGGGAGGGGTGGTCTGGCCACAGGAGGTCTCCTCTTCTGAGCATAGGTAGCTTTAGTAGTTCGTGAATCTCACTTGCACTAGTATCTTCCCAATTCCCCTGGCTGTGCTGAGGCAGGTCTGGGGTCCTGGTGCTGAGGATTGCAGGTTCCACCCCCTGGGGACTTAGGATCTCCTCTCCTTCCACTGAGGTGGGGCTGTCTGGGACAACTCACATCCTGCACTGGTTCTCTTCAGTCTGAGCAAGAGAAAACCCCCCCCCTCCCACACACACACACACATGCCCCTTTGTGATTTTGCTAGTTTCATAGGTTTAGAGAATGTTTCACTCCTTTAGCTGATCTCACTGCTCCTGTATTTTTTCCTGGAGATATATTCTCTGGGTTTTTTCAAGGTCAGAACGAGGAGAGGTAGGTGATTTACAGACATTTAGTCTGCAGGCTGCTGCAGTTCCCTGGGGCTCCGTGGTTCTCTCTTGCTCAGTTCCACTGGATGCCCATCCTTACCTGCTGAATTTGAGGTTTTGCAGTGTTGCTGCTGCTTCATGCCACCTGGGGTTTCCTGCTCAGGTTTGCTACGGCAAGGTCTGCCCTGGTACAACCTGTGCATCATGCGCTGTGAGCTCTTCTAGCCCTGTGCAACAGATTCTTGCCATCGACCTTCCAGTCTATTCTGGGTTGGAAATCTGCCACAGTCTCCTATTGTATTCTGCCACTCTAAACTTGGTGCGTATTTTCTTTTTAGAGGTATCTGTAGGAGTTTGTCTTAGAGTTTATGTAAGTAGTTCTCATTCTGCCCTCTTGCCTCTACCTCAGGACTTTTTCCTTAAAAATATTTTATTACATGGAGTGCCCATTTGAAGGTAGAGAGGGAGGATCATGGGAAAATGGTAGTGATATTAATAATATCCACAAACAGTTATTTTAAGAAAGGTGTTAGTTTATCTTCAAAGCAAAAAGGAGGCAAGAAAATTTTAGCATCAAAAAAGATATTTTTCTTGATAAGAGTAAGTCAAATTCAGAACTATTTGTGGTCATTGCTTACCATAATGCCTGGTATATAATGGAAGCTAAGTGAATTTTTAATGATTTTGATTATGAATCAAAATATTTTGAGACTATATTTTTGTGTTGTTTATGGTCTTCATCACCTCTTGGCCTCAGGGGAGGCCTCTGGAAAAAGAAACCTTTCTACTTTTATGGCAGTAATATTAGTCTAAACTGCTTGGATTTGAATGACTTTCTGAAAATGATATTTCACTTCATCAGTAGTCCTAAAATTTATATGGACGTAACCATGTACTGAGAGTTGTATGAGGGCCCCACACAATGAGTGAAGGCAAAGTAAGGAAAATTTCTGAACTTTTTGGATTCTTTATCCCATTGAAGTAATTGTTAAAGATGTGTTTGTTTTAAGGTTGGAATTTGAGTAATTGTTCATTGTTTTGGAACTTGCATTTTGTGGTGATTCTTTGTTGAAAGCCTCTAAGGAAGGGATTTGGAGTAACAATGCTAAATTCTCAACAGGAGCACAAAAATAGTTCTGAAAATGGAGAAAGAGACAAATGTAACAATTGCACCCATTTAATTAGCTGAGGAGAGGAATGAATGCTGTACCAGATTCAAATGTTTCCATTCTTCTCTAAACTATAAACTGTCAATCTGGATCTTACTTTTCCCTCTTCCATTTCTTTCTCTCTCTCTTTCCCTCTTTCTCTCTTTCTCAGTAAGAGCATATGAAATGCCCTGAAGTCAGACTCCAGGAGAAATGTCTTAGTCACAGCAGACATGGTTCTTGTTTGTCAGAGCTTTATTGCTTTTTATGTTGCTGTGTGTCTTTCCCTCAGTGTCAGAAGACAAATTCCAGCAATGGCCGCATCCACAGTATTTCTATAGAAGATAGGATAGCAGTAGAAGCTTAAGCTTGTAGTAATCTCCTGTGTAGGTGCTGGGGTTGTGCTACAGAGCCAGGGCTTCCATGGCAGGATAAAATCATTCCCCAGCAGTGACAAAACAGTAGCATTCAGGCTTGTAGCAGCACTCTATTCCCTTATGGGAAAGAATACCTCAGGGTCTAGTAATGACAGTTGTTCTGTGTCATGTGTGTGTGTTCTGTGTCATAGGGAATGTATAAAATTGATTCTGATTTGTGTGCTTATTAGGGCTGACACTAATTGGACTTTCACTCTTTAATGCATACAATCAAACTTTGTTGCCTGTTCAATATTTCAAAGATCACCCCTCCAGAAAACAAAAATCCTCTTATTCCTAAAGGTAGTAGTATATTTTGAAATTGTGGCCATGACAAGATTTCCTCTTTGCTCAACTATTGGCTATATATATCTACTTTTGAGGTGGCACTCTAGCAAATTATCCTTAGTCTAGACTTCTCTTGAATCTGCACAGGATATTCAAATTTCAGAATTCAGGATACACTGGAGTTTGCCTTAATTGCCACCTAGTACCCAGCTTAATGACTTTGTCTCTACTGGGTTTTTATGATTCTAGCTAAAGATGTTTACACATTACATTTATGTTGTGATTAGCAATTGATTATCAAATGTTATGATGACAGGAAACCTATCAATCAACATTTTTAACTTCTTAACATCATTAGGAAGTATTTATCAATTATTTGCCCATTTTGGTATACCTACCAGTCATTAAAAAGTGTTTATCTTTTTTGGGGGACAACATACTCATCATAGTTCTTTACCGTATTTGGAACCCACTTTATTACTATTTATTTATCAGATTTGTGGGGCACACTTTATTGCCAAATTATTCTACTCAAACCCCTATCTTTTTATAAGAAAACAATAACAGCAACAATGCAGACTTTATAGCAACTACTAAGTCATAAATTAGAAGCTTAAACCAAAATGAAATTATTCATCCTAAGTCAATAGAGTTAGTCTTACTGCACTCTAGCGAAAGGGGTAGAATTTGACCCAGGCTGGACAGAAAGAGAAACAAAAAATGAAACAGGCCCCAGGATTAGTGGTGAGGATCAAGCAAGGGCTTCTATTACAGTATCACAATAGCCAGGGATGTGAGTACTAATGAGAATTGACAGCAGTGGACAGAGACGCAAGCCCCAGTAGGCAATAAACAAGGAAGGGGAAAGGAATAATCATTTATGTAATACCTGCTATGTACCAGGCACTATCTTAAGAATTTGCAAATATTTTCTTTTTTAATTTTTACAAAAACCTTGAGAAGAAAGTACTTTTATTATCTTCATTTTGCATTTGAGAAAGCTATAGCAAAAAGGTTAAGTGACTTGTCCAGGGTTTAAAAGGTAGTAAGTGTCTGAAACCAGATTTGAATTGAGATGTTCCTGACTTCACGCCCACAACTCTATCCAGTATCTCAACTAGTTGCCACTTGTCTGAGCAAAGACACATGCTCCAGGAGAAATAGATAGCAACGTACTATGGGCATAGATGCTAGGCTCCAATGGCAACAGTTACCAAAAGCCTCTGGGAATGGATGTTGACTTTAACAACAATTTACAAAGAAACAGCTCCTGTTTGGCAACAGCCATGGTAAAAGAATGGGTACTGGCATAAGCAATGACAAAAGCAAGGCTTATTTACTTCAGCTGTTTATTGTAATTTAAAACCAAGTGGATCCTTCACATTGTTGCCAGTACACTGTCCAGTATTCACTGAACAACTCCTCCCTAGGCAGAGCTTCAAGGATAAAGAGGTGAAATTTTTGGGAGGGGATTTGCTTGATTGGAAGGAGAACTGAAAGTCTCTAAATAGCTCCCTCAGGAAAAAAAAGGAGGCACTCCTTCAGAGGTCACTTGTAGAAATGACAATGCAATGTTCTTTTTCTATTTTTCAGAAAGAGAAGATAATTTCTATTCAAACTTAAAATTTTATTCACATCCTATTTTAAAAATTTTATGTGTACATTTTGAGATGATTTTAGAATAATTATTTTCAATTTTGAGTAACTTTTAATCTGATTGTTTATTTGCTGGTAAAATTACAGATTTCACTGAATAATTTGAAAGTGCAGACCTAACAATCTACCAGGGAAACCTATTATAAAGTACGTTGAAATTACTTAGCTCACATTATTAATCAATTGATAATCAGCAATAATTAAGTGTTTACTGTATGCCAGTCACTATGCTAGCTGCAAAATCCCTACTTCCATAGAGTTTACATTCTCAAGTGAGAGAAAACAAAATATATTTATGTATGTACAGATCAAAGATAAAGACAATAAAATTATTTTCAGAGTAGTTTGAGAAGGAAGGCAATTCTAGGTATCAGAAAAGTCTCCAGGTAGAAGGTATTGCTTGAGTTTCATCTGTAAGGAATAGAGATAATCTCTAGGAGGAGGAAAGGAGAGAATGCATTACACGTCTTAGGAAGGCCAGTGCAAAGGCTCAAAGATGGAAGATGGGGCGATATGTGAAAGGAAAATAAATAAAGTCAGTTTGGTTGGATAGAAGAATATTGGATCCAGGCTCTGAAGGCCTTTAAAGATTAAAAATTTACATTTAGTCCCAGAAGCAAAAGAGAGATGCTTGGGTTTATTCAGTTGTCAAAAGGACAATTATTGTGTTAGGTCTATGATTAAAGAAAACCACTGGCAAGATTGTGTCAGATAGACTGGAAGGGGAAGAGACTTCACACAGAGAGCAGGTAGGTTTACACACACACACACACACACACACACACACACACACACACAGTTAGAAGAGAGTTAATTAAGAGATTGAATAGGGATGGAGATTATATGAATGGAGAGAAGGAATCAGATATAAAAGATCACAGAAGTACAAATGGAAAGATTTGGCAATTGATTTTATACATATACATACATACGTATGGTACATATCTCAACATATATATGAATATCGAATAAATTGATGGCTTCTAGTAAGTTAGTGAAATTGGAATTAATGTTCATAGGAATAAAAGGCTCTTTATGTCTTCTTTTTCTCTATTTCCTTTATCATGTGCTTTTTAAACACAACTGTAGCAAATATTGTAAGAAAGGATAATCATCAAACTGTCTTTAAAATACATTATTTATCCAGCATGGGGGATAGGGAGTAAATATAGGTGAGACTGAAGTTAAATTTGTTGTGTATTTTTTAATTGAGACATATATTTTTAAAAAAAAATCAAAATCATTTCTAAGCTCTCACCTTTACAAAGTCCTAAGGCCAAAGTTCTATCTGCTTCAATAATGTATCCACAATACATTTTTGCAAATGACAAACCAAACAGACTCATAACTTCACACTTTTCCTCACTCTATGCCCTCCATATTTTCAGTCCTTTATTTCCTATTGTTACCTTCTATCATTGTTCTTAACTTCTGAACAAACCTGTTCAGACATGTTCCATGGAATACTATATATACATATGTAACAGTTACTATGCCCTAGTAACAAGGACAAAAGAAGCCATTTTCTAAAATATTGAGCTTCTGGTCTTGTATTTTTTCTAAAAATGTCCAGTATTGTCCTGCACTAAGGAATTACTATTCTCTGGATCTTGTGAAGTCAGCAGGGAAAAAGAACTTTCTGTCTTTGAGAATGATGTATCTAGACAGGAAAACACACTTTGTTTTGTAAAACAATAGTAGTATTTTTTCCGATCCTTATGATCTTGAATTTTTCATTTCTGTGGTGACCCAAAACCCTTTAGTTGACCTTGTATTTCTGGAAGCTACACAGTAAGACATATTTCCCTGTCACTAGAGCATTTTGTTCACATCTGTATTCATGGAAAAGAAAAGTTAAGCAATTTTATTTTATTTCTTTATACCATGGCATATTTCCCACAGAAAATCAAAGATTCTTTTCCTGAAAATTATAAAATCTCATCAGATTTTAATAATCCATTAAGGACTGCTTGTATGTGTTTGGGTAGTTTTCAGGTTTTATTTTTTATTTATTATTAGAATTATCCTCAATTTTCAGATCTTTAGTCTAAACAAAGGACACATTTTTTTTTTTTTTGAGGACAGAAAGAATTCTCAAGTTCACTCTCCTCTTTCATTACAATTCAGAGATCAACGTATGGAGTGCCTGTTATGAGCCAAGAACTAGGTTAAGTTCTTTGAGAGATACATATATGGAAAACAATACTTACATATATTGTGAGGATCTAGTTATGATATTTATAAACACGTTGACTGAATCTGGAGTAAAAACATAAGCTAATAAAGAAAATATGACCATTGTTTGCAAAATTGTAAGGAATAATGTAATTGCCAAATTCTTGGGAAGTAGAACTAGAAATAAGCATGAAGAAATCATGAAAGGTCATTTTATAATTTTTTTAGAGTCCTTTCAGTATCATGTTGGACTTATACAGGTTTTATGAACCCTTAAATAGAATACACTGAAAGCAATTCAAGAAGATGTTGGTGAAATTCATAGTTATATCATCACAGTAGATGAGCAAAGTAAATGAAACAAATGAGATTTCATTACTGCTTAATAGTTTTACATAATTAAAACAAGAATAGTGCATAGTGACCAGATATAGTACTTGAAAAAAGGATCCATCTACCAAGTTTGGTGGTGCAAATTTGTAGAAGGATGGACCAGATAGCACGCCAGCCTATAGGCATGAAACTGACAGAAGAGAGATTTTTGAAATCTGGTTAGCTTTTATGTTTCTTTTTTCCATTTTAATATGATATTATTTTAAAAGGAGAATGAATTGGTTAATCTCTAGTTTGCATTTCAAAATATTATGGGATATATAGGCTGTTAGAAATGGAAACATATACCCACTGACAGGCACATGTGCCAAAAAGTATCTCACATTTATGAAGTTTCTTAAGGTTTGCAAAGCACTTTATATGTATTACCATTTCACCTTCAAAATATCCTTGTAAAGGAAATGCTTTAAGTCGCATTAAGAATATAATTCCCGAACAACATTAAAGCAACCCATCACTCAGTCAGCCTATCCTGGACTCACAATGGTAGGTATATCAACAGAAAGGTTAAGATCAGCAATTTGTAAGACAAGTACTTTGGTTCTATGTAGAATACCTGGTCCCAAAAACATGTGATTTGAGGACTATCAGGTTAATAGTAAGTGACTGAGTCATAGAATTAGTGAACTTCAGGGAGCTTTTATAATATATATTTTTCCATTTGCAAACTCCACTTTTTATCGAGTTCTCGTCAGTGAATTTGTGTAATCTACTTTTTCAGTTTAGCCAAATCTACTGTTTAAGGAGTTCTCTTCAACTGAATTTTGTGCTTCTTTTCTTGTTTGGTCTATTCTGTTCTTTTTTTTTTTTAAGGTACTATTTTCTTTTCTGTTTTTCTATTTATTTACTTAATTTTACTTTACTTAATTTACTTAATTATTTATTCATTTATTTATTTATTGGTTTGTTTGATTATTTATTTATCAGGGCAATGAGCTTTAAGTGATTTGTCACACAACAAATAAATGTCAAGTGTTTGAAAACACATTTGAACTCAGGCCCTTCTGACACCAGGCCTGGTGCTCTATCCTCTGTACCACTTAACTGCCCTTAAGTGCTATCTTCTTCAGTACTTTTTGTCTCTTTTTATCAAGCTTTTGACCCTTTTTAATGATTTTCTTGTATCATTCTCATTTCTTTTCCCCTATTTTATCTATGTCTCTTATTTGATTATTAAAATCACTTTTGAACTATTATTAGATTTCTTTTGGAGCTTCTGACCAATTTTTATTTTTCTTTGAGACTTTGCATGTAAATATTTTGACATTGTTATCTTCTGAGTTTGTGTTTTGATGTTCTTTGTCACCATAACAACTTTATTTGTTATTTCTTTATATTTTCCCTCCACTAATTAATTATTTTTTAGTTTTCAACACTAATTCCACAAGATTTTGAGTTTCAAATTTTCTCCCCATCTCTCCCCTCTGCCCACCCTAAGACAACATGCATTGCTCCTTCCTCCAATCTGACCTTTCTTCTATCATAGCCCTCCCTTCTCTTACCCCCTTTCCCTCTATTTTCTTGTAGGGTAAGATAGATTTCTATACCCCATTACATATATGTCTTATTTCCTAGTTGTGTGTAAAAACCATTTTTAACATTCATTTTTAAAACTGTGAGTTCTAGTTTCTCTCCCTTCTTCCTTCCCACCCAGTCCCATTGAGAAGGCAAGCAATTTGATATAGGTTATATGTATGGTCATGCAAAATACTTCCATAACAGTCATGTTGTAAAAGACTGTATTACATTCCATCCTATCCTGCTCCTCCATTTATTCTGTTCTCTCTTTTGACCCTGTCCCTCCTCAAAAGTGTTTACTTCTAATTATCCCCACCTCCTATTGCCCCTCCCTTCAATTATTCCCTCTCTCCATTTAATCTCTTCTCCCCTACTTTCCTGTAGTATAAAATAGATTATCATACCAAACTAAGTGTGTATGCTATTCCCTTCTTAAACCAGATCTCATGACAGTAACGTTCACCCTTTCCCTCTCACCTACCCCCTCTTCACCTCCATTGAAAAAGCTTTTTCTTGCCAATTTTATATGAGACATAATTTACTCCATTCTGTTTCTCCTTTTCTCCTTCTCCCAACAGATTTCTCTCTCACCTTTTAATTTTATTTTTTAAAGACATCATTCCTTCATATTCAACTCACCCTGTGCCCTCTGTCTATATGTATGTAATCCCTGCAATGCAAATATAAGAGTATTGAGAGTATTGAGTTTTGAGAAAAGTCTTAAGAGTTACAAATACTTTCTTTCCATGTAGGAATGTAAACAGTTTGACTTTAGTAAGTTCCTTATAATTCCTCTTTCCTGTTTACCTTTTCATGCTTCTCTTCATTCTTGTGTTTGAAAGTAAAATTTTCTATTCAGCTCGGATGTTTTCACCAAGAATGCTTGGAAGTTCTCTATTTCATTGAATTACCATTCCCCACTCTGAAGTATTATACTCATTTTTTCTGGGTAGTTGATTTTTAGGTTTAATTGTAACTCCTTTGACCTCTGAAATATTATATTGAAAGTCTTTCCATGCCTTAATGTAGAAGTTGCTAGATTCTATGTTACCTGGATCATGTTTCTATGATACTTAAATTGTTTCTTTCTGGATGCGTGGAATATTTTTTCCTTGACCTGGGAGCTCTGGAATTTGGCTAGACTATTTCCAGGAATTTTCCTTTTGGGATCTCTTTTAGGAGGCAACTGGTGGATTCTTTCAATATCTATTTTACCCTCTGATTATAGACTATCAGGGCAGTTTTCCTTGATAATTTTTGGAAATATGATGTCTAGGCTTTTTTTTTTTTATCCTGGAATTCAGGTAGTACAATAACTTTTAAATTGTTTCTCGTGGATTGATTTTCAAGGTCAGTTGCTTTTCCAATGAGATATTCCACATTGCCTACTATTTGTTTTATTCCTTTGGTTTTGTTTTATGATTTCTTGGTTTTTCCTAAAGTCATTAGCTTCCATCTGCTCCATTCTAATTTTTAAGGAAATATTTTCTTCTGTGAGCCTTTCTACCTCCATTTCCATCTAACCAGTTCTTCTTTTTAAGGCATTGTTTTCATCATTGTTATTTGGGATCTCTTTTGCCATTTGGGTTAGTCTATTTTAAAGGTGTTATTTTCTTCAGTCTTTTTTTTTTTGGATTCCCCTTAGCCAGTAGTTGACTAGTTTTTCATGATTTTCTTGCATCACTCTCACTTCTCTTCTGAACTTTTGTTCTACTTCTCCTACTTGATTATCAAAATCCTTTTTGAGCTCTTTCATGTCCTGAGACCAATTCATATTTTTCTTGGAGGCTTGGGTTCTGCAGTTCCAGAATTTGTTTTGAGTTGCTTTTACAGGTATTTGGCTGGATTTAGGGGGAGAGCTCTAGAAGCCTCTGCTTTTACTCTGCTATCTTGTTTTCACCATTTCTTTATTCGTTTTCCTAGCCTATTTCTTGACTTTTAATTTTATATTTAAGTTGGTTTCTACTCCTGGGTTGGAATGCACCTTATTCCAAGATATAGGTTCCTCATGTTGTTGTTTTCAAAGCTATTTTTAGAGAGGGTTTGAGTTTTAAAGATTTTAAGATGATATGAGTTAAGAAGATGGGTGGTCACTGTTCGCTTGCTTTGCCCTTTTGTTGGTGAGTGACTACAAACACTCTTTTTCATCCTACAACTATGTACATTGTTCCTAGTTCTGTTAATGATCCTCCTCTCTCTGGGACTGTAACCTAGAGCTGTGTATGGACAATGTTCCCAGTGCCAGCAAAGGGTTTTCGATATATATTTTTTTTCCAACTAGTTGTCTTATCTCCTTATTGTTTTGGAGCTGAGAGCTCTGGATGCAGCTGATTCAGTCACCCCCCAAGGTTTGCTCCTTGCATTCTGGGGCAAGGTCTGTGCTTGCATTGCCTGTTATACACTGTGCTGTATTCTTGCCTCAATGAAACAGACCTTTGCTGTTGACCTTCTAAGTTCCTGGGCTGGAAAATTATTTCACAATGTCCTTTAAAAGGTTCTTCTGCTTTAGAAATTGTGTTTGGGTGTTATTTTAATGCTTTTTGGAGGAAAACTTAAGCAAGGCTCTGTCTTTACTCTGCCATCTTGGTTTTCTCCTTATGCCCAGTTTCAAAGTTTTATTTTTGCTAATTGTGCTTAAACTTGTTTCTTTGTCAACCTAAAAATATAATCCAAACTACTCTAGTGGACCTGGGCTAAATGAGTTATGGTGCCACTTTGTATAATAACAAAGAACTAAAATCCAAGTGGATTCTCATAGATTAGGAAATAGCAAAATGTATTATGTAGTATATTAACATAATGGCATATCATTGTGCTATAAAAACAAAAGAATAAGCAATTTAGAAAAGCATAGGAATATATTATGTACTGATACAGGGTGAAATAAATAGAACCAGGAAAACAATCTTTTTTATGAAAATGATGTAAATGGAATGAATAATAAAATCAATCTGAGTATCATATAAATATAATATCATATAAATATAATATAATATCTAAAGTTGGTCCAAGGAAAGAGATGATAAAATATGTCTCCATCCTTAAAGTGAAAAGGTTAGAGTATGTGTCTACGCTGTCAGCATCATCAATCTGTGGTTTTGTTTCACTGGATTGTTATTTTAATTTTATAATTTGTTTTTGTTACAAGGGTGACTGAGTGAAATAAATAAGACTGGGGGATATTCAGAAATGAATACAATAAAAAAGAAAGGGCATCAACTTGTCTTTTATTTAAATGAGAAATCAGCAGCAAAACAGTATTTTCCCTCAATAAAGACATATATTTAGCTTTAGTGCCTCTAAAGAATCTCAAGTAAAATTCCCATTTTGTTTCTATGAAGTTTCCATTTTAAATCTAAATAAATGTCACAATTGTATTAATTAAATTCTATAGTATTAGCATTACTTTGACATCCTGTTGGGCTATGGACATTTAGAATATTTTGCTTTCGTCAAATCTACTTAAAATATATCTGTAGAATTTTTCTGATCTGATCTAGCAACCATGTCAGAAAAGGAAATTAGCATAGTCTGGGATGACAGGCTACAGATAAAGCCATTCTGTTGATCACAGCTTCCTTTTCTAGATGTTCAGTGAACATCTTTTTAATAATGTCTTCTAGAATTTTGCCAGAAGGCAAATTTAAGCTTATTTTAAAGTAATTTGCATGTTTCCATTTCCTTCTGTCTTTTGAAGATAGGGAAAATATTTACCCTTAAATCTTGCATATGTAATTATTCCCATTCTCTATGGTCTCTCAAAGATCATTGCCAGCAACTCAGAATCACTTCTATTATTTCTTCAGTGCCTGAGAATCTACTTGAGAAAAGATAGTTGTCTTACTTTTTTCTTATATGCCTTGTGTATGAATTCGTTTAAAAATTGTTTTTGTCTTTTTAAATTCATGATTATTTTCTATTATATGGAAAATGAAAGCAAAAAGTAGGATTACATTGTATTGTCTGCTCTTAAATACTATCTCATGGAGCTAGCAAAGAATGTGCTTTGAGTCTTTTTTATCTCCAATATGACATTTGTAAAAAGGAAGAAAGAAAAATACTTTTTTTTTGGTTTATAGATCTCATCATTCTTAGGTTTTGGTGAACTTCATCATTATTGACATTATTTTGCATAAATATACCACAACACCTAAAAAATTACCTTGCTTGTGGATTGCATAGGGATGCATATTGATACTGAATTATTCAAGTCCATTCTATGCACAATATTGAAGAAAATTAGTAAGGAAGAAGGCATATAGGATGTTAAAGAGCCTCAAGTTTCTGCCCTCTGAAGAAGAAGTTGAAAGATGTGGAGAGGCTCACTTTGGGAACAAGATTTGCAGGGAACCTAGTAAGTGTGTTTAGGAACATGAAGGAAGAATTTGTGGAAATGTAAACAAGTATTAACACACTTGCTTTCCTTGGTCCCAGAGAAAGAACTAGGAGTGATGGGTGGATTTTACAACAGGCATGTTTAACAGTAATATAAGTGAAATGGGCTTGAGGAGAGGATAGTAACTCACTAGAGACCTTCATGTTGAAGTTGTAAAACCACAGGTCATGCTAGAGAGCTTTCATTCTTATATATATTTAACTATATCATCTCTGAAATAGCTTTTAATGTAAGTTTTGTGGAGTTGTGGATTTTTCAGGTACTATTTCCCATTTCTTTCTCATCATAACTACTTCATTTTCTTAATTCAACGAATTGAAATTAACTTACTTCATTTCTTTATTTAATGTTAATTAATAAAATGAGTTTTATAATTTCCTTGTATGTTACTCTGTCCATCCCCCATCAAAGAAGACAAAACATTCAGTTTTAAGTTTGCAATAGATTTTTCCAGTGAATAAAATATTGTATTGTATCATTATTTCATGTGAAATGTTTATTCAATGTTTTGTTAATAAATGAAGACATTAATTTGTACTATTTTCCTTTCAAATTTAATTAAGACAGAGAGATTCTAACTTATGAAGTACTATAAAAATCTTGAATGAATTTCAGGTTAAACAGCATTTTCATTTTCTTAGTAAATCTTCATTCCTAAAGCAAAGAAGAGGAAAAATCCTTGAGTATGATTTAACAAATAAAGAGATAAAATAATGATATTCCCAACATCCAATGAGATTAAAAAGTTCAAAACATTCTCAAAAGATAGCTTATACTAGGAAATTTATCATTGTGTTTACTTGTGTAATTTTGATTTTCAAAATTTTAAAAAATTCTATATGTATAAGAATGGTATGTCTGATGCCAAATTTCCCAAGTCTTCTTTTAGTGATTTAAATTTAATTTGCAAAAAAAAAAAAAATGGATTGCCATATATCAGTTCCTCATTTGGGGTGGTGGGGTGTATCATATTGTCTTTCTACTCTGAATTTCAAGTAGCTCACTTTCATGTAAAGGCATTCTTAATATTAATGAAATTCAATGAAAATTTATTTTAAAGGTTAAATGTTACTGTTCACTGATCTAAAGAAGGCATTACAAAAGCCAAACCAAGTTCCATAACAGGAATTCAAAGGCATATGCTTTTTTATTTAGAGTTGAACTCTGACTTTTGTTTTCATTTGACAAGGGACTTTTTCATCTATCTCCACATCCTGTGGAACTGATGAGAATGGGATCTTAACAGCTGAAAATCTGGCACCAGTTGGATGATACCTTAGGTTGGATTTTCTGCACTGCAGAAAGCCTGACAAAGATAGAACATGTGTACAAAAATCAATTTGCTTGCTGGTAATTGGGTACAGCCCCCTTACTAGTATTGAAGATGTGTGTTTGAATAAGAGTTTTTTGCCCTTCTGTCCTAGCTTTTCTTTGACAATTTGTTTTGCAGAGAATGGTAGTCATGTAACCAATTTATTGTTATGCCTGGATCACTGGAATGAGTTTCAGCAAAAAAGATAAAATGGGTGTCGTTTTGAAATTTTAAGCATTTTCTTCTTGCAAAAGTACAAATTCAATACCCATTAAAATTTGTTGTGTGCCAAAAACATGCTAGGCATGGAATTATTCACAATATTTCCCAGCAGACTAAAGGTTAAAAATGGTTTATAATTAGACGACTTATCAGTCTTTTGAATTATGAAACTGATCAGTAAGATGACTTACAATTAAAAAAGAAGTTTTGGGTTTTGTTTTTCCCTGGAGCACTTTACTATTTTTGAATTGCTACAGAGCGTTATTTTTCTCCCCAAATCTTATGCTTCTTTTGTGGGTACATTGTCTCCCACTGAGCTTTATGGAGATGAACAAAGTGATATTTAGTCTAAAACTCTAGATAAATTCTTTTTTAACAGGAAAATTTGGGCCATTAGATATAAAGGACATGATCATACAGCATTATCATATGTAGTACTAAATATCAAAATAGTTTACATTTGTTAAGATTTACTAATATAAACATGTCATGTATATTTATTTTTAACTCTAAGAGGAAGTTAGTGCAAAAATCATTTTTTAATTTTACACATGAGAAAATTAAGGGAAGAGACTAATAAGTGGCAGAATTAAACTATGATATCAAATCTTCTCACTAGGTCTAGTGTTATTTCATAATACCAGAATCAAACACAGGGAAAACCCTACATCCAACTAGCATTGTTAAACATTTACTTAATTTGCTTTGAGTAGGTCTAAAAAAATGACTTCTATTGAAAGCATGCCCCAAATTTGTCTAATTCTTTATTTAAATGTTATGCCATTGTCATCTTTCCTTATAAATTAAAACATTGCTAATAATTTTCAGAGAGGTGCTGGATCCAGAGCAGAGGGGATCACTACTGAAACAACACATTTTGATGGGAGGCAAGAGGTTGGAAATATAGAATTCTTTCTATAATTGGTAGGTGTAATAGTTGGGGTGGAAAGCAAAATAAAAATGAGAGCGAACAAGTGCTGTCATTAAATGACTCTGTTACGCAGATTTCCCTTGGCTTTATCTATGTGTTTGAATTTGGCTAATAATCATAACATGAATATGAGCAACTAGTTACAGTATTTGATAAAATGACCATCCACTTACATTCATGGAAGTGTTATATGGTAATTACTGAGTATCCCATGCATGTACAATTTTGCAATTTTGTGATTTGCATCAATTAAAATCAGGTGTGGGCTCCATGAACTTAGATGGGAAATACATATCTTTATTTTCACTAATATTTAACTGAAATTTAGCATTTCTTTAAATTATTTCAAACAACCTAAGAAAGGTTCCACGTTCTTCATCAGAAGGCAACAAAGCTTTATGCAAGCAGAAAACAAAGAAACAAAAAAAAAAAGAACTTTGATGTAAGTGAAGATTAGTAGATGAACTTAATATCTGTGTTAGTACAGGCGTTAAATGTTTAATTCATCTCACCTGATATTTGGGAGATTAGTTATACCCAGAAGCACACTGACTAATGAAGTCAGAGGAAAGCAGAGAAGAAATACCATCCTGAAGCAGAATGAATATGAATTTGAATTGGAGGTAAGAAGGAAGTCATGTAAAGAAAATTTTTCTGATTGAGCACACATCCAGAATTTAATTCACCCAGGTAACTGTGTTAGCCACTTATGGTTAGATCAGAGGCAGCATAAATTTTTATCCTTGTACCCTGTAATTTTTTAATTCTATATTGGTTAAGTTTCTTTCCTTATGCTTCCCATTTTTGTTTGTGACCAATAAAACACTTTTTGAGAAATTTAAATTATATTTCAGGTGATTACAGAGAACCAAAAGGTTGTGATTTTCCAAGATTCGAAAATCTGCATACTAATCAGTAATTTTCAAAGGTGAGATTCAGATTAACAGCAGTAGGAGAAAAATGAAAGAAAAAATGGAAATTAGTACATTCAGTAACTTGGTGCTGATATCAGGGATAGGAAAAGTACATAGAAAATCTCAAATACAATTATATAAGACATAAAGCTTCAAGTCTGTTCTTTATGGGAGGTCACTTTACTGGAACAAAAAGAAGTGGTAGAAGAGAGGAAAGAGAAAGAGGAACCATTAATGGATTTTGTTTTTATTTTATGGACTTGGGGCCTGCCATATAATATCTTTATTTAGAGCAAAACAAAAAATATATGTAATTGATTTTAGAGTTTGTATCTTTTTCATAAGAAAAAAAGGAGAAAATGAGTACTGGTACTGTTAGCAGATTGACAGAGGTCTGACAAAACTGAGTTGTTAGCTTAATCAGAATAGTGAGCTTAATCTGGGTAGTGAGATTTTCCCAAAGGTCAATAAGTTTTCATAAATCCAAATCACAGGATGATGGCCCTTCTTGACTTTCATCTCTGGCCAAAGTACTCACATTTCTGTGATTTAGTATGAGATTAATGTAGGGATGGAAATATAATAAAAACATCTAGTTATGGTGTTATGTTTTTTTTTAAGAAATAATCCTAAGATTCAAGAACAAATACAATATGGGAGGGGCAAAATATCTTTTGACTTCTTAGGAGGTTTGCAATTTATTTCTTTTGTGGTTGCATTACTCTGTTCTATTGTTTTCATTCAGTCTTTTCAGTCATGGCCAACTCTTTTTAATCCCATTTGGGGTTTTGTTGGAGATATTGAAGTGTTTTGCTGTTTCCTTCTCCAGTTCATTTTATATATGAGAAAAATAAGGCAAACAAGGTTAAGAGATTTGCCCAGGGTCACACAGCTAGTAAGTTTCTGATATCAAATTTGAATTTAGGAAGATGAGTCTTCCTGACTCTAATCCTGGCACTACTTTTACTATGTCACCTAGCTGCTCCATTGTGCTCTTTAGTAGAGGAATTTTCTGTCCTATTGATTTTTATGCAAGAACTGAAAGTACTGTAGAAAGAAAACTGCATTAAAACTGGCCTCCTCATTTGGATTTCCCATTCTCTGCTTTGCCCTTATCAGTAACTTGTCCAATTAGGCAACATGTTTTATTCCTTATTAAAGAGAGAAAAGGATAAATAGAATAAAATAGAGTAGATAGGAATGGATAGTTATTAATCATAACAGAATGGGAACATGATGTACCAATAAAACAGAAGTTGATAACAGAGTGAATTAGAAACCAGAATCCAATATGTTGTTTACAAGAAATATACCTGAAACAGAAGGACGCACACAGTCAAAATAAAGTGCTGGAGCAGAATCTATTATGTATCCAATGAAGTAGAAAAGGCTGGAGTAGCAATGATGATCCCACGCAAAGCAAAAAAAAAAAAATACTAATTAAAAGAAAAATAACATCTTGCTGAAAGTACCACAGACAAAGAAGTAATATCAAGACAAAACATGTATCAAGGGACATAGAATCAAAATTTTTAAAGGAAAAGTTAAATTAATTATCCCGAGGAAATAGACCATAAAATTATACTAGTAGTGGACTACTTTGAGATGTAGATAAAGCTAACTGTAATGTAAATATGAAAAAGTCAAGATGAATATAATCTCAGAAAACTTAGATATGATAAACCTCTGGAGAAATCTGAAAGGGAATAAAAATGAATACACTTTTTCTCAGCTGTACCTGACATCTTTAGAAAAATTGACCATGTCTTAGGGCATAGAAACATCATAATCAATTGCAGAGATGGAAAAATATTAAATACACGTTTTCCACACTGTAATGCTATAAAATGTACACTCAATAATGAGTTGTGGAAGCATAAATTAAAAGCTAATTGGAAAATTAATAATCTAATACTAAGGAATGAGTAGGCCAAAGGATAAACCAGAAAAAAACGATCAATAATTTTTAAGAACAGCAATGAGACAACATTCCAAAATCAGTGGTATACAAAGGTCACTGAGAGAGCCTGTTTGGCTAGCCAAGAGGGAAGTAGGGTGTCTTCATAACTCAGGCCCCCCTCAGGAGGCAGCAGTGCACAGGAGCTCCCAAAGCAGGCTGGAGATAAGACCCACTATTGAAGGTCTCTACATAAATCCCCTGAGGGAACTGAACTCCTGGTGGTGGCCCTGCCCCCACCCTAGCAGCTGAACTTTATCTCACACTCAATAGCAGCCCTGCCTCCACTGAAAGCCCTGAGGCTAGGTGGGTATGGAAAGGAATCTCAGAAGTCAAGTGACTGGATGGGAAAATGCCCAGAAAAAGGAAAAAAAAAAAAGACCATAGAAGGTTACTTTCTTGGTGAACAGATATCTCCTCTCATCCTTTCTGATGAGGAAGAACAACTGCTTACCATCAGGGAAAGACATAGAAGTCAAGTCTTTTGTATCTCATACACCCAAAATAAATACTCAATGGGTTCAGGCCATGGAAGAGCTCAAAAAGAATTTTGAAAATCAAGTTAGAGAGGTGGAGGAAAAACTGGGAAGAGAAATAAGGGACATGAAAGAAAAGCATGAAAAGCAAGTCAACACATTGCTAAAGGAGACCCAAAAAAATGCTGAAGAAAATAACAACTTGAAAAATAGGCTCACTCAATTAGCAAAAGCGGTTCAAAAAGTCAATGAGGAGAAGAATGCTTTCAAAAGCAGAATCAGCCAAATGGAAAAAGAGGTTCAAAAGCTCACTGAAGAAAATAGTTCTCTCAAAATTAGAATGGAACAGATGAAGTCTAATGACTTTATGAGAAACCAAGAAATCACAAAACAAAACCAAAAGAATGAAAAAAATGGAAGATAATGTGAAATATCTCATTGGAAAAACAACTGACCTGGAAAATAGATCCAGGAGAGACAATTTAAAAATTATGGGACTACCTGAAAGCCATGGTCAAAAAAAGAACCTAGGCATCATCTTTCATGAAATTATCAAGGAAAACAGCTGTGAGATTCTAGAAACAGAGGGCAAAATAAGTATTGAAGGAATCCATCGATCACCACCTGAAAGAGATCCAAAAAGAGAAACTCCTAGTAACATTGTGGCCAAATTTGAGAATTCGCAGGTCAAGGAGAAAATATTGCAAGCAGCTAGAAAGAAACAATTCCAGTATTGTGGAAATACAATCAGGATAACACAAGATCTAGCAGCTTCTTCCTTAAGGGATAGAAGGGTGTGGAATATGATATTCCAGAAGTCAAAGGAACTAGGACTAAAACCAAGAATCACCTACCCAGCAAAACTGAGTTTAATACTTCAGGGGAAAAAGTGGTCTTTCAATGAAATAAAAGACTTTCAAGCATTCTTGATGAAAAGACCAGAGCTGAAAAGAAAATTTGACTTTCAAACCCAAGAATGAAAAGTAGCATTAAAAGGTAAACAGCAAAGAGAAGTCGTAAGGGACTTACTAAAGTTGAACTGTTTACATTCCTACATGGAAAGACAGTATTTGTAACTCTTGAAAATTTTGAGTATCTGGGTAGTTGGTGGGATTATGCACGCACACACACACACACACACACACACACACACACACACACACACACACACACATGCCCACACAGAGACAGAGAACACAGAGTGAATTGAATGGGATGGGATCATATCTTAAAGAAATGAAGTTGAGTGGTGAGAGAGAAATGTATTGGGAGGAAAGAGGGAGAAATGGAATGGGGCAAATTATCTCTCATAGAAAAGGCAGGCAGAAGACTCTTTAGTGGAGGGAAAAAGAGGGGACCTGAGAGAAAATCAAGAAGTTTACTCTCATCACATTTGACTAAAGGAAGGAATAAAACGCACACTCATTTTGGTATGAAAACTTATCTTACAATACAGGAACGTGGGGAAGAAGAGGATAATCAGGGTGGGACGGATAATGGAAGGGAGGGCAATGGGAGGAGGGAGCAATTTGAAATGAACACTCTTGGGGAGGGACAAAGTCAAAAGAGAGAATAGAAACAATGGGGGCAGGACAGGACGGAGGAAATATATATTTATTCTTCCACAACACGACTATTTTCGAAGTCATTTGGAAAACTGCACAGATATGGCCTATATTGTATTTCCTGCCATCCCAAAGGGAATGGGTGGGGAGGGAGGGATGGGGAGATGTTGGAACTCAAAGTTTCAGGAGCAACTATTGAGTATTGTTTTTGCTACTAGGAAATAGGAAATACAGGTAATGAGGAATAGAAAGTTATCTGGCCCTACAGGGCAAAAGAGAAGATGGGGACAAGGGAAGGGAGGGATGATAGAAGAGAGGGCAGATTATTGATAGGGGAAATTAGACTGTTGGGTGTATTGGAGTGGGGGGAAGGGACAAATGGGGAGAAAATTTGAAACCCAACATTTTGTGAAAATGAATGTAAAAATTTATATAAATAAATTTATTTAAAAAATAAAATAAATGTAGTAAACTAAAAAAAAAAGACCCATGTAAAGGGCAAGATATAGAATAGATTTCTATAAATCTAAACAATATCGATGCAACACCTTAAGAACAAAACATGAAACTTGTTTTTAGTTTGCCTTGCAGAACATGAATCGTTCTTTCCTCTTCCTCTAGATTGTGTTCAATTTCATTTGTTTTAGAACATTAATATCTTAAACATCTGCAGTTTCAGGTAAGAAAACTATATAACTAATAAATAATTTATTTCCCAGTTATTAATATTTTCTGTAGCCAGAGTAGGTAATTAATTTTCTTAACATTCTTTGTATTTTTCTAAATCTGAATTTAAGGTCTTCCATGAAACTTTGGTCATTGTCTCTTATAGTTCTGTATTTTTTTTGTTTTTGCTATGAACTTTTCCTTGCCTCTATTCTATGGGAAACTGACTTTTCCATTTGCCAAAAGACATTACTTTCTTTTTACACTGTGGCTTTACTTAATAATAATATTTGTTAGAAGCATTCAGTGGTGGGATTGCTGAGTCAAAGCTCTAAAAGCTTTTAAAATTATTTTCTTGAATATAGACTCCCCCCTCTAAGATGCTATCACTATCCCTTTTACTTTCAGCTTCAAAGTTGGAGCTGCTCTCTTGTAGTGGAAATAAATGCAGTTTATTGATGAAAAGTATCTCATACTGGATTGGTGAATGTATTCAAATGGCCTATCATATTTCCCGTGGAGAGGGAAAGGGAATAAATATTTATATAGCAACTACATGCTTTACGAATATGATTTCATTATTTCCACTTTAGAGTAGAAGAAATTTAGGCAAACAGGTTAACTGACTGGCCCAAGTTCTCACAACTAGTGCCTGTGAGATTGGATTTGAACATAGTTCTTCCTTATCCTAGGCCCAGTGCATATTTACTGGGTCATCTTCTTGCTTCTCAGCAGTGACTACTCCTGATGGAGCTGGCAGCAGCAGCTTGGTCCTTGCTGATCCCCAAGGCAGAAGACTCAGCAGATTCCTGTTTAGTAACTGGAAAAGTCAGATCTTTTAAAACAAAATTTCTTTTCTCCCAGTTCCAGCATATATCTGGCACTGTGTTACATACAAAGATTTTTTTTAAAGTAAAAAAAACAGTCTTGGTCCTTAAGGAGATTACATTCTATTTGAAAATGAGATTAAAGGGAGAGTCTCAAAAAATGGAAAAAGTGATAGAATGAAAAAAGTATTAATTACAATGTGATAAATGCTATATGAAGTGCTGGTATGCTGATAAGAAAGTGAGCTAGTCCTTCCTCTCAAGGAATTCAACATTCTTATTGGTTGAGACAGATAGAATGATCCAGCTGGAGGGAGAGTGGCAAATGGAGGGGGGCTGTGTTTGTTAGGGAGCAAAGAAGATATGTAGATTAGTTAGCTATAGGGATGTTCTGGAGACAACTCAAACCTATGAAGCAATTATGTTTTCAGTGTATTTATGCCTAAAAAATGAAAAAATGGTACAAATCAAGGGTTAGCATTTTTTTATTGGTTCTCTAGCCTAATGCAGAACATACTTTAAAAGCCATTTGTAAACATGTTGCCCCTCAACTCCCAGAGAACTGATTCTTAAACTTTTACCAACACATTCATATGTATTCCTTCACATTATTAGATGGATTGTAATTTGTTATTGCCTTCTCATCCATAGTGTGAGTAGCCAAGCTAATTCTGAAGTCAAAGGTCTGGAGGAATCCACTCAGGGATGAATAGGAAGGGAAAATTTCTTAGGGATGTGAGTGGGAGGCAATGTTGGATATTTGAGGAAGTGCTCCCTCAGCCTGATTACTTCTACTTGTGCTTGATGGTATGAGATCATAGTTAAACTGACACATTTTCTAATTTTCCCTTCCTTCTCAAGCCTTTACAAAAACTGATTCTTAGTCCTAAAATCCACTCCGTCTTTGCCTCTCCATCTTCAAATCTGTTTTCATTAAAGAACAACTCAAGTATCAGCTTTCACTTGAGGCTTTTAATGTTCCCCCCTGACCTACTAATATCCTTTCCTTGGGAATTAATTACTTTTTATAATTTAATTTTTATGTATGGGTTTTCTTTTATAAGAGAATGTAAGCTTCCTGAGTGTGGGGATTTTTTTCTTCCTCTTACTTCTTCTCCTCTTCCTCCTCCTCCTCCTCCTCTTTCTTCTTCTTCTTCTTCTTCTTCTTCTTCTTCTTCTTCTTCTTCTTCTTCTTCTTCTTCTTCTTCTTCTTCTTCTTCTTCTTCTTCTGCCTTTTTCATACCTTGTACCTAGTTGAATGGCAGGAACTAGATTCTTAATATATAATGTTTCAAACTGAATCAAACATCAACCAAATAAGCATGTAAAACCAAGCAGCATTCTACCCTAAACCACTAGCTTTTACAAAAGGAAGAACTGAAAGAGTGAACTAAATGCCAGCAATGATATTAACTTCCTTTCTTCATGCCCTCTTCTATCTCTGCCAATATTTCTATATACCTTGCCCTATTACCCTCCCAAAGGTCTTTCTCCTATCCTTGTTTTTTGTTTTAATATAGTTGTGGCCCACTGGATCTAGTCAACCCTGAGCCACTGAACGTGCTTCTCATCCCATATACAATAGCCATCTCTGAAGCATTAGACTTCTGTGGTGTGAAGATGGGAGGAGATTTTTTTGCAGGTATAAATTGGACACTTCCAAGTTGGAGATTTTGTTATTATTTTACTGGACTAGGGCTTTTGCTACTTAGAGCGGGTGTTAACTTAGGTTCAAGTTTTCTTTTATACCTTGGTCATACCTAACCTAGCAATAGGTTCAAATAGATGATCTGGTTTTCAGTGTCATAACTGTTCTCAGCTCTATTTTGTTCAATACTGTTGTCAATATCTTGAATTAAAAAAGGAGTCAATTTTATCTAATTTGTAGATCACACAAATCTGAGCAGAATTTCTAATGCGCTGAATGAAAAAATTAGGATTCAAAAAGGTTTTAGTAAATCTGCAACAATGAGCTCAAAAGAACAAAATGAAATTGAATAGGAATAAATGTAAAGTCCAGCACTTAGCTTCACAAAAATCAATTGCAAAAGTTCAGGTTAGTGATGACTTGGCTTAAAAGCAGTTCATGTGAAATTAATAGACAAGGATTCAGCATGATTTATAACTCCCAAGCAATTCATGTTAAGTAGATGGGGAGGGGGAAGGAAGCAAGTAATGGCTGCAAGGTTAAAAGGAAGGAGTGGTATCATGTAGCTGCCAAAAAGGCAATGCAAAATTAGGTTACACAAACGTCATTTCAGTTTTTGAAAGGATTGCTAAATTGCTAAAATAAGAAAATGCAGTAGGTAAAATCTTTGTGGATTTTATTCCCATTTTTTGGGGGGTGGAGAGGTCCCTGAACATGTCTTGCTAATTCTACCTTACAAAGAGTTTTTCTTAATAATTTATGCTCCTGAAAGTAAATTCATCAAAATTTTTGAAAGACTATTTAACATGAAGGATATGAAAAATATTACAGGTCTCTTGAAGGCAAATAAGAAATGATATCCTAAAATATTCATTGAATTTCATGACTAAATACAAAGCATCGCATTCCAATTAACTCCCTACATGGATTTCAGTAAGGCATTTGGCAAAGTCTTTCATGATAGAAATGCAATAACCCCTGGACAGGGGTAGGCTGGCTGAAAAAAAAGGACCCTGGAATTCATATTTTCCCCCAGTTTGTGAAGAGAGTACTTTAAAAGCAGATGAAGGGAATAAATATCTCCCCACCTCCTTCCTCACATTTAACTATACCTCAAATTAGGGAACTCTGGAACTAGGAAAGAAAAAGGGAGAGATGCTATTTTTTTCATAGAGTTGATGTTACTGGAGTAGCTGCAGGTGTTTGCCACAGCTACAGTTCATTTCTTTGAGACTGTTAGAGATGATCTTTATATATATATGGACAGACTGGAAAGTATGGTGAAAGTCTATGTTTTATTACAGGTACTTACTTGACAAAAAAAAGTCAGCTAAGATGGGACTTATTCTGCCATAGCCTTACTTCTACTTCTGTTTTTCTTAAGTGTATTCTGTTAAAATACATTTTCTATATTTAATATTATTTCTCATAAACATCTGAGTTTGACTGATCTTGATGTTGCTAGGTGTTCCTTTGTTTGTGGCATGAGGTTGCAAATGAGAGACAGGAAAGGGAGAGGGACCTTTCTTAGTGCAGGGTTGGAAATTCAATCCCTGCCTAACTTGAGAGAGTTTTGCCTTCTAATTGGGTACATAAACATAAGCCATTTCACTGAAAACCTTTTAAATGAGAATTACTCTGAATTTTGACTTTAATTTCTGTCTACTCCATAAATTCAAAAAAATTTTAAAGAACTAAATAGGTTAAAGAGTTTCAATAATCAGATCAAAAAATGATGCTTAATGGATCTAAAACAATTTGAGTGCGAGTGATGTAGTGGATAGAGTACTGGGTCTGACTGCTCATCTTCCTGAGTTCAAATCCGGCTTCAGACACTCACTAGCCATGTGACCATGGGCAAGTCACTTAACTCTGTCACAGTTTCCTCATCTATAAAATGAACTGGAGAAGGAAATGGTACACTATTCCAGTGTCTTTGCCAAGAAAATCCCAAATGGGTTCACAAAGAATTAGGTACAACTAAAAACAATTGAACAACAAATACTATTGAAATTAATTTTATCATTTTTATTTTTTTCCCTAGGCAAAGGGTCAAAGAATTATGGATGTGAAGCTAGAGAGTATTTTTGAAGTCAACAAAAGAAAGATTTTCATTATTTGCATAGGGAGGTAACAAGTAGAGTTTCCCTCAAACATCAGTGATTTTTCCAAAGGAAGTTTTATTTATACTCAAATGAGTTCTTGTTTACACTTACCTACCCACTATAGCCCTTATGCATCTTAACTCCTTAATAAGAGTTCAATTTTAACAGGGATGCTTCCTTTTACTTTTGTTTTTACATCTATCTTTCTAATTAGTTCCCTTCCCTACTCCCCTATCAAGAAGCCCATTCTTTGAAACAAAACAAAAAACACAATTCTACATATTTAGTAAAAAATTAACAATATATTATGTTATAAGTCTTAAGCTTATTCAGCATGAAAAAAAATTGCATTTTATTAGATGTTCCCCAGGGTCCATCTTAAGTATTCAGTGATCACTTTCCTTTTTTTTCTTTCAACTTGTGTTGTTGTAATCACAGAACACATCATTTTCCTCATTCTCCTCACTTCGCTCTTCATCAGTTCATGTGTTGTTTTCCTTACTTCTCTTCTGAACATTCATTTGCTTTTTTTGGGGGGGGTGGAAATATTACATCATATTCAAGTACAGTATTTTATTTATCTATTTCTCAGTCTAGTGTTGTAAGAGGAAGCAAGTGGGGTTTTGTTGTTTCATTTCTGGAGTTCACTTTCCCAGGCTCATTGAAAACATCTGAAGGATTGATCTCCTTTGAACTCTGATGGTTCCCAGCTGTGCTGAGTTATGTAGATTTTCTACCTACTAGCTCTGAACCAATCAGGAGCCCAACCTTTGTTATGTATACTGGGAGCTTGGTATTTTGCTTTGGGAGTTTCACTTTTGAGAAGAATCTTTTGATTCCCTTGATGGGACTCTGAGTGGCTGTTTTTAAGAACTGCCCCTCACCCCCACCCCCCTGCACACTCAGTTCTTGTTGATGCTTCTCCCATCTGCTGGTATTGTATTACTTTGCCAAACAGAGCCCTGTCTGTTGATCTTTGTGCTAATTTCTCTGCTTGCATTTTCTCAGTTTTTATTTTCTTCACATTCAATTGACCTTTTCCCTGAACAAGTGGATGATTTATATATGTTTAATTAAAGAATGATTGTTAAACCCTTTGAAGCTGTCGTTTGCTTATAAAGCGATCAAAGAAGCTGTCCTACCAGGCCATAGTGTGCTAGGGTTAGGTTTGCTGTTAAAGGGTCCATTCTTTTTCTCAGAAGATAACTTTATGAAAGCAAGCAAGGGAAGAGCAAACCTGAAACTTTTTTTTTTGTTGTTTAAGGCTTTTATTGTCACCAAACTACGTTGCACTAAAAAGTCTGTCTAAAAATTATTATAAAATACAATATCAGGTATTCAGAAAGAATAAAAACATTTAAGATAGCTCTAAGTGAATAAAAACACTAAAAATGAGTAAAATCCTCCCAAACATTTCCCATCTCTGGTATATAACAGCCATAGTGATTATTTTGATGACTACAAATGAAGTGTGGATAGCTCTGTGTCAGTGATTTTACAGAGCAGGTTCTCATATTGACTAAGAGATTGGACTAGATTATTTTTATTGACATCCTTTTTTTTAGCCTCACCTTCATTTCCTTAAATATCACTCTCTTCTCCTTTATCTGCTGTGCTATCCCCTCTAGCAAAGATTAATAAAGAGGAAAATAAAGCAGTTCAGCAAAACCAACCAATTCATCAACTGTCTGACAGTATATGCAATATTTTACACCCATAGTCCCCTACCTCTGCAAAAAAGCAGAATTGTTCATTTTCTCAACTTTTCTCTTGGGCCATGTTCTGTCACTGTAAAAAAAAAAAAAGCATCCAGGTTTTTTATTCATTATTTTTCTTTCCATTTACATTATTAAATACATATATATATATATGTATACATATATCCCCAAAAATTCATACAAACAAATCATTGATAACTTTTGTCTTTACACTCTCCTTTCTAAATATGACCATTGCCTATTTTCCTACCCAGAAATCTATTTGTTGAGTTAAAAGAAAGAGAAAAAAAGTATTCCATAGCTAACCATATGTCAACTGTATATTTTACATTGTACATCCTTAGATCTCCTTCTATAGTATGAGGAAACAATACTTTTGCCAAGTCTTCATCAGGGCACAGTCTAGTCATAATTATTATTTAGCTTTCTCACATATGTAAATATGCATAAATGAATATATATGTATATATATATAGATATGTGTGTGTATTATATGCATCTGTATATGTACACACATATATGTATATATACATATGTGTGTATACGTTTATATACACATATATGCACATATCTGTGTATATGTATGCATGTATAGTAATAATATGCTTGACAAGATTCCTCATTCTTTCAGGCACAGACTCTCTAGTAGGGGCAATACATACACACAGGAGTCATAAGAGAAAAATGTAAGATGATGTGAATAATGGAAGAATATTAAAAGAAGGTTTATGGGAAACCTATCAAATATATTGGGACATGAATGACTGAGGGTAGTTTCTAATGTTTTATATCTCAAGATGGTTCAGAGGAGTTTAAGAGGTTTAGTTAAAGTATAAGATCCTGATAAGGATTACTGAAATAGGAAGTAGGGAGAAATTGAGGCAGAGTAGATTTCCATAGAATGTTTTCACTTTTGCCATGACTCTGTGAAGTTTTACCATGACTGTGTGAAGGTATACCATAACCAGTATAGATGGAGGTGATATAGGAGATGGGTAACAGGGGGTGGGGATGGTACTAAAAGATATGAAAGCAACAATACTCATAAATATAGATTATGATGTTCCTTTTCTGACTTAATACCTTGGAGGAATCTGAAGACCTTCTCTCACAGTCAAGCTTAGACTTTGGGTTTTTCTAAAAACAATGTTGGCTACATATAACAATAAGGCCTATGAATTACACACTGAGTACTATACTAGGTTACCAATTCATCCTAAGTCCTAGTAGTTCTAACCATAGAGACATGGTTATGGCTGCTTAGCTAAGAATGACAAGCAATGTAATTCCAGATGATTTTCTTGTGAAAATGTTGTAGTTGACCAATCTGGGGTTATTGAGAGGGAAAAGAAACCAGTGAAGATTTTCACTGAAGTACTCACTTGATGAAACTAATATTTTAAGAATATTTCTTCCCTGGAAAGGACAGGATTAGTTAAAAGGGAGATTTGAAGTAGGTATATGAATTTGAAGACTGGTACATTGCTGTATGTTCAAGCTGTAGGATTGTAAATTTAGAGCCTTGAGGCAGGCAATGAGCATTTATCAAGCACTCATTATGTGCTAGGCCTTATGCCAGGAGGAAGATTACACATAAAAAGGAGCTGAAAATCAAGGTGATTGGGGAAATGATATACATGGGAGCATGAGGGTGAAGTCCAAGGAGTCAGAAGCACATCCTTAATGGGAATGAACCATGGTTGTCCTGGACCTGTCCCCAAAATAGAAATTCTAAAGAAGACAATAAAAAAATTCTCCAATTAGAAAAGGATCAGCATGGATGTTCCAGGGTACAAAGGCCACAGGTACTGAGTGAAGTCCCAGAATGAAAAAGCAGAGCTGAGGTATGGTGGTAAAATAGCGAGTTCAAATAACCCTAAATGTCACCTAGCATTATAGATTTTTTTTTCCATAGAGAAAATGAGACCCAGTGATGGCACCCAAAGTCACACATGTAAAAAGTGTCATATCTGGCATTTTCATCCAAGCACCCTGACTCTAAATACCATGATAAGGCCTGGAGAAAGGTGGCAATATGACACAGACAGTGAAGTTCAGAAGTCAGAGCTTCTGTACTTGATGATCCTTCAGCTCTATTCCTAATTTATTTCTCAGAAACAAAATAAAATTTGATATTCTTCCCCCACATAAAAAAAGTTGCAACAGATTGCAACTAGCTCTGAAGAAGTCTAACAACTGTAATGATTATGTCAACATTGAACAACTGCTGAACTGCACTGAAAGAAAAGTATAATAAGCAGATAAACAGAACTCCAACAAGATGGAGACAGTTCATTTTCCTTTTGGTGCTTTTCTTTGCTCATTAAGTCTTGTTCTGTAATTTATTTTCAGCGCCATTTCCTTCATCAGGATGTTATAAACATTACAGAGATATCGCAGGATGAAGACCCCACAAGCTACTATCACAGAATCACATGATCATAGAAGCACAGTTTTGGGGGGATCTGAACACTCCTCTAGTATAAACCATGCATTTTCAAAAAAGGCATTCTACAATATCCCCAATGAATATTCATTCATCTTTGGATTGACTACCTCAAAACAAATAGGACCCATTACTCTTTCCCTTTTGAATAGTTCTGAATATTAGCAAGATTTCCTTTCTATTGGACTTCAGTATGTCTCTCTTCAACATCTGAAGTCAAACAGAACAAATCTAACCTCTTTTCCACATAAAAGTCCAGTAAATTCTTCAAGGCAGCAATTATGACTTCACTAATCTTCTCTTCTCTATAGATAAGGAAGCAAACATCCCCAGTTCCTTCACCAATGCATCTCTTAAGCTATGTCTGCAAAAGTTCTAAAGCCCTGGAGAATTTTGGTCTTATTTATGACCCAGTGATTGTCATAATGACCTGATTGCATCAGGAAAAAAACAAAAACAAAAACAAACAACAACAACAACAACAAAAAAAAACTTTGTTTAGCCACGGTAAGGATCAGTCCCATTTTCCTATTTACATTCCACTGGCCCTTAACACATAAAGTTTAAGTAGTACAATGCAGCATGTGTTTCCCCCTCATTGAAAGTGGTAATGGAAAAGAAGCAAAATATATGAAACTTATAGCATTATATACCTTAAGAACAAAAATTACTTAATTTGTGGAATATTTACCTCATTGGAGTTCAGAATCACAGAATGATAGAATCAAAAAAAAAAAAATATTAGCTACGAGGAATTTGAGGTATAATTTAGGCCAGCTAATAAAAAAAGATTCCTTATGCAATCTCCCTAAAAAGTGATAATTCAGGATTTACTTATACATCTGCAGTGAAAAAAACCTGAGGTGACCCAATCCACATTTGGATAATTCTAATTGTCAGAAAGATTTTGTGACATTTTCTAAATCTGCTTCTCAGCATCTATTCATCTATTTCTCCTACTTCTTCCCTCTGGGGCCAAGCAGAGCATATATAATCCCTCTTCCACTTGACAGCTATTCAAATTCTTGAAGACAGTTATCATTTCTGCATCTTTTTCTCTCTCTTCCTTCTCCTCTAGTTAGTCTATTCCTTTTTGGACTAAATATATTCAGTTCCTTCAAAAGATCCTTGTGTGTGATGAAACCACTCACCATCCTGATTGTTGTCCTGTGAATGCTATGAATTTTATCAATGTCTTTTCTAAAACATGCCACCTAGAACTGAACAGAATTCTCCAGAGATGGTGTGATCACCAAAGGGTACAATAAGACTTGTAACTCCTTGTTCATATATACTGTTCTTGTCTTAATGTAGCCTTTGTTCCTTATCATATTATATTATTTGCACACATTGAATCTGCAACCCTCTAAGGTCACCTGATCTATTTCTGAGGAATTTCTACCCAGTCACAAATCTTTATACTTTATAAGTTGATTTTTTTTAAATTAGAGATTTTCATTTCAAACGTCATAAAACACTCACCAAGGCACTTGCAGAATTTAACACAGTGCCTTAAACAGAGTTGGGATGCAATAAATATCTATTGAATGATTGTTATTCACTACTTTCCATGAAAAAGAATATTCATTTCTGAATGATGAAAAATTGAACTCAAACTCTCATCATCCTCTTATTTTTAGTTCTCCTCTGCTGTGATTTTATACCTCAATTTGTATCTATGCTGGTCATATCCAGTCCACTAGAGACTATCCTCAACCCCTAGCTCTACTCTCTGCTTCTCAAACTCTTCTTCAGGGAACAAAATAAAACTCATATTGTAATTGCTACAAAGAAAAAAAGTGGGGGGGAGGAGCCAAGATGGCAGAGTAGAAAGACTCATGTATGCTAGCGCCGAAACCACAGACCATAAATTTCCTGTAAAAAGAACTCGCCACAAATTCTGGAGTAGAGCAAGACACGCAGAAACACAGTGGAAGAGATTCCCGTTACAGAGAGCCCTGAAAAACCGACCCCAAAAGTCCATCACGCACTGGACAGCAGAGCCTACCCCTGTGCTGTCCTGGCTGTGTGACCCCAGAGGAGCAGATGTGAGCAGGCTTCAGGGACGGAATCTCCTGCAGCCGTGAAGGTCCCTCCACCCCCAGGCACTACAAGTCAGTGAGAGAGACTTCTGGGCTTGCCCGTGAGGGGAGTGGGGTGTCTCTGCGACTTGGGCCGCCTCGGGAGGCAGAGGCGGCAGCAGCCCAGAACGCCTGGAGCAGACAGGAGCTCAGGGCCATTACTGAAGGTCTCTACATAAAGCCCCTGAGGGAACTGAGCCTGGGAGGCAGCCCTGCCCCTACCTGAGCACCAGAACTTAAGCTCATATTGAATAGCAACCCCACCCACACTGAAAGCCCTTAGGCTGGGGGGCAGCATTTGAATCTCAGACCCCAAGCACTAGCTGGGTGGATCTAGGTGGGGGTAGAGAGGAATCTCAGAAGTCAAGCAACTGGCTGGGAAAATGTCGAGAAAAGGGAAGAAAAATAAGACCATAGAACGCTACTTTCTTGGGGAACAGATGATTCCTCCTTTCATTTCTGATGGGGAGAAACAATGCTTGCCATCAGGGAAAGACGTGGAGATCAGGTCCTCTGTATCCCAGACATCCGAGGTGGATGTCCGGTGGGCTCAGGTCATGGAAGAGCTCAAAAAGGATTTTGAAAATCAAGTTAGACAGGTGGAGGAAAAACTGGAAAGAGAAATGAGAGAGATGCAAGAAAAGCATGAAAGACGGGTCAATACCTTGCTAAAGGAGATCCAAAAAAATGCTGGAGCAAATAACACCTTGAAAAATAGGATCACTTAATGGGCAAAAGAGGTTAAAAAAGCCAATGAGGAAAAGAATGCTTTCAAAAGCAGAATTAGCCAAATGGAAAAAGAAGTTCAAAAGCTCACTGAAGAAAATAGTTCTCTCAAAATTAGAATGGAACAGATGGAAGCTAATGACTTTCTGAGAAACCAAGAAATCCCCCCAAAAAACCAAGTGAATGAAAAAATGGAAGAGAATGTGAAATATCTCATGGGAAAAACAACTGACCTGGAAAATAGATCCAGGAGAGACAATTTAAAAACTATGGGACCACCTGAAAGCCATGATCAAAAGAAGAGCCTAGACATCATTGTTCATGTGATTATCAAGGAAAACTGCCCTGATATCCTAGAACCACAGGACAAAATAAGTATTGAAGGAATCCACCAATCACCATCTGAAAGAGATCCAAAAAGAGAAACTCCTAGGAACATTGTGGCCAAATTCCAGAATTCCCAGCTCAAGGAGAAAATCTTGCAAGCAGATAGAAAGAAACAATTCTAGTATTGTGGAAATAAAATCAGGTAAGTCAAGATCTAGTAGGATCTACATTAAGGGATTGAAGGGCATGGAATAGGATATTCCAGGAGTCAAAGGAACTAGGACTCAAACCAAGAATCACCTACCCAGCAAAATTGAGTATAATACTTCAGGGGAAAAAATGGTCTTTCAATGAAATAGAGGACTTTCAAACATTCTTGATGAAAAGACCAGAACTGAAAAGAAAATTTGACTTTCCAACACAAGAATGAGAAGAAGCATGAAAAAGCAAACAGCAAAGAGAAGTCATAAGGGACTTACCAAAGGTGAACTGTTTACATTCCTACATGGAAAGACAATATTCGTAACTCTTAAAACTTTTCAGTATCTGGGTAGTTGGTGGGACCACACACACACACACACACACACACACACACACACACACAAACACATGTATGCATGTGCATGCGCACACACACATACTCACATGCATGCACACACAGAGACAGAGAGCACAGAGTGAATTGAATAGGATGGGACCATATCTTAAAAGAAATTAAGGTAAACGGTTAGAGAGAATTGTAGTGGGAGGGGAGAGGGTGAAATTGAATGGGGTAAATTATCTCTCGTTCAAGAGGCAAGCAGGAGACTTTTTAGTGGAGGGACAAAGAGGAGAGCTGAGAAAAAAACATGAAGTTTACCCTCATCACATTTGACTAAAGGAAGGAATAAAATACACACTCATTTTGGTATGAAAACCTATCTTACAATACAGGAAAGTGGGGGAGAAGGAGATAAGCAGGATGGCGGGGGATGATGGAAGGGAGGCCAATGGGAGGTGGGAGCAATTTGAAGTCAACATTCGGGGAGGGACAGCATCAAAAGACAGAATAGAAACAATGAGGGGCAGGAAAGGATGGAGGGAAATAGTTTTAGTCTTATACAACATGACTATTATCGAAGTCATTTGCAAAACTACACAAATATGGCATATATTTAATTGCCTGGCTTCCCAAAGGGAATTGGTGGGGAGGGAGGGATGGGGAGAATTTGGAACTCAAAGTTTCAGGAACAACTGTTTAGTATTGTTCTTGCTGCTAGAAAATAAGAAATACAGGTAATGGGGAATCGAAAATCATCTGGTCCTACAGGACAAAAGAGAAGATGGGGACAAAGGAAGGGAGGGATGAGAGAAGAGAGGACAGTTTGGTGATACGGAAAATTAGAATGCTTGGTGTATTGGGGTGGGGGGAGAGGATAAATGGGGAGAAAATTTGGAACCAAAATTTTGTGAAAATGAATGTAAAAAGTTAAATAAATAAATTCATATTTAAAAAATAAATAAACAATAAAACCAAGCAAAACAAAAGAAAAGAAAATACAAAAAATAAAAAGATAAAAGAAAAAAAAAGTGCGCCTATCCACTCATTTATGGTTCACTATCTCGTTGATTTCTCATTCTCAGATACCACTATCTAGCTACTATGATCCTGTATTTTCTGCTCTGACTAGTATGCAACATATTTTTCTTCTCAGTGATTTGTACATAGTAATAAATTAATACATTAATATCATTCATTAATATTTTCTAATTTTCTTCGTATTGTCTTCAGTGTTTTGATAACCCAATATTTTAAAGATAAGGCTTGTTATTCAGTTGTTTTCAGCCTTATCTGACCTTTTCTGGTACCACTTGGAGTTTTCTTGGCAAGGATGCTAGAGTTTGCCATTTCTTTCTTGAGTTAATTGTAGAGATGAACAAACCAAAGAAAACCAGGTTAAGTGACTTGTCCAGAGGCACATGAGTAGTAAAGTGTCTGTGGCTGGATTTGAACTCCAGAAGACAAGAACTCTTCATTCCATACCCAGCACTCTATCCACTGCACCATCTACCTGCCACGCATAAAAGGCTAAAGTATCATCAACACTCAGTACATGCCTATTAATATGCATCAAAGTTTCATTCACAAAATTAGTTTGGCTCCCTTCCTAACTAGATATCCAACCCAGCCGCCTTACCCCAGTAGAAAATTTGTTAATGAAGCAAAGGTTTTCTTAAATTAATCTGACTGCAGTCACTTCCAGATGTCTTCTGTAGCCACCATCTCCTAGTAGAAAGCTATTTTGGAATGATGAAAAGGAGAAAACACTGGATTATTTTCCTTGGAGTCATGTAATGACTTTCCATACATTGAAGAAAGTAGACATGACTTTGTTCAATGAATTATCAGGATCCTTCTCCCAATCTTAGTATGTATGAGGATGTAAATAAGAATAAATTTTACTCTATTAATCTCTTTTTCTTCTATCTGCTGCTAACAGTAAATATGTGTGTTTTGTGTGTGTATGTTTATACACACATACACAAATACATATGCATGTGTATGTTTTTATTTTTGTCATTTTAGTAATGGTCATTATTTAAGTCATTTTCATTGTCCAACACTCTTTGTAATGCCTTCCTCCTTAGACCTCACTTCCCACTTTGTAATTCTTTATATCTACTATGTATCATGCAATACTGTGCATTATGGCTAGATGTCCATTTTCTATCCCTCTACAAAACTATAGGGTACATAAGAAAAGAACCACATTTTATCTGAACTTCATGACCCCCCTCAGATCTAGCAAAGTTCTGTGAACACTACAGTGTTTAGTAAATATTTAATTTCTTTTATTGTTCTGTTTTGTAACTCATTCCAACTTATTGAAAGTTTTATAAAAACAAAGAAATTTATGTGGTTTATTGGTATTCTATAAACATTTGTTGATTGATTTAAACACCACAAAAACACATTTGTGTTGTTTAAATAGCAACAGATTGAATTTGAAAGAAAAAAAAACAGGATAAGAGAACTATTCCATGCTAGATAGTGTCTAGAGACTGCAGAAATCATTGCTTTTTGAGGGGGAGTGAGACATCACTTATAGTAATTGTTTTGCAGGATTTAGTTCATGCACGCAGTGTCTGAAGATCTCTTAGAAATAACCTGATTCAGTCTCCAAAACTAGGTAGGGAAATGATGTCAATTAAACCCCTCTGTCCTTCCCATTCTTCTCTTGGGTCTGATTTCCAAGAAAATTTGTTAGGTTATTCCCCAGAGACTCTATATTGGAATGCCATTTTTGAGGAGCATTTGGCCCAATGGTTCTATCATTGACACTAATAGCAGAAATCAAATATGAATTTAGAACTGCAAAATTTCAAAATTAATGATATGTAAACTCAAACTTTTTTTTTGGGACTAATCTACCTAAATACCTTTTTAACAGTATTTATATGTGCCAGATATGTCCCTCTTCTGTCTCTTGAACAACATAAAAAATGACATAGAAAGCATTAATTCCCTTTGTATTTAGTTCTTATTGCCCTAATGATGAAGGCTTTGTTCTAATGAAATGATTTTATTGACATAATATGAATTTGTCATGTCACATATACTAGATGACTTGTTTTTAGGGTGATGAAAAATAATTGGTTGATGACTGATATTCTTATTTATATCCTCAAGTTATATCTATTCTAGACATTGCCAACTATGATGGGGTGTTTCCTGACAAAGACTGTTAATAGCCCTCAGATGATGAGACATCCTAGAATGCCCAAATACTTTTCTGAGAGAGTGCCACCCAGAATTGTACAAGTATGGAAGATTCCATTATAATGAAAGGAAGTCAGATGTCTCCTGATGTTTTTTATGGTGTATATGTGTGCATATGTGTGTTTGTGATATAAGTGTCAATCTTTGGCCTCTAGTGTCAGGTTGTATTTGAAGTGTTCCTGGGCTTAGGATTTTTATAGCAATTTCTTCTTTATTTCCTGCACAGACCTAGACAACAAGTCAAATTCTATCATTCCCAGAAGAGACTCTGAGTGGTACAAAACATGAGCCAAATTCTGATGTTTCCAAAAGAATTTAAGATTGAGAAACCTCAAAAAATGAACCTGATATATTTCTTACCTAGTATAATTTGCCCCCCGGACCTTATTCAGTCAAGGCCTTTATCACAATTTGGCCCAAGCTCTGCTCAGAAGCTATTGCTGACAAAACTCCATTTGTTGTGATAAGAAATACTGTAATTGAGTTATCCACTTAATAAAGTGATATGTCTTTTTCTTTGTGGTAAAAATGAACTCAATCCAACTTTGAATTCTGTCAAAATACTGATATTTCTTTTTTTCACTGTTTAAGGAATTTTGTTAAAGCAATAACATAATCTAAAAACACAAATATGATCTAAATTATGTTTCCTTACTCAGCTACAAATTCTGTTATCTAAAACAGTGGTGATATTCTGATTTTTTCAACAGTTAAGAATTACAAAATTGAAGAAAATAATTCTTTAATTTTTTTGTACTATTCTGCAAGTTCTTTCCCCCAGGTCTATAAAACATTAATTTGTTTTTACGTATTTTACCAGTTTTGGTATTTTTTTCCTTTTTTAAAAATTTAATTAATTTATATGTTTTCAGTTTTCAACAATCACTTCCATAAGTCTTAAATTCTCTCACCTTCCCTTTTCCCTCCCTCCATGAGATGGCATGTAATCTTATATGGTTTCTACACATACATTCATATTAAATGTATTTCACATTAATCATGTTGCACTGAAGAATTAAAACAAATGGGAGAAAAAAATGAGAAACAAATGAGAAAAAACAAAACAACACAAGAGAGAAGAGACTGCTTCATTCTGTGTTCTGATTCCATAGTTCTTTTCTCTGGATATGGATGGCATTTTACCTAGAGTCCTTTGAGAATGTTTTTAGGTCCTTGCCTTGCTATGAAGTCCTCACACACTGTGACTGTAACTGTGTATAGTGTTCTCCTGGTTCTGTTCGTTTCACTCAGTATTAATTTATATAAGTCTTTCCAGCTTTTTCTGAAGTCTGACTGCTCTTCATTTCTCATAGTGTAATAGTATTCCATTACTTCCATGCCATTCCCCAATTGATGGGCATTTTCTCAATTTCCAGTTCTTGGCCACCATAAAAAGAGCTGCTATAAATATTTTTGTACATGTGGGACCTTTTCCCATTTTTATGATCTCTTTGGGATAAAGCCCTGGGATTTTTGCATTTTCTTGTTTTTTGTTTTTAAATCAGTAAGTAATCTAGGAGTAGCACCAAGTCTGCTAGACCTAGCATTTGCTCAGTATATCAGGTTCAAAGTTTCCTTTACTTTTTTATTTATTTTATATTTTTGCAATGGTTTTCCACAATATTTAACTTTTTCAGTGTTTAGATACTTTTCTTCAGTGAAGCAGATGACACAATATTGGTATTTCTGTCAGATCTATGAATAAAGAAAAAAATTTAGACTCAGCAGAAAGTTAGAGAGATTATAAAATGTAAAATAGATAATTTTGATTATATGAAATTTTTAAAAAGTTTTTGGAAAAAAAAAAACAAAAAACAAAAATCAATGTGACCAAAATAAAAAAGAAAGTGGAAAACTAGGGGGAAAAAACCTTTTTGCACCATGTATCTCTGGTAAACAAATCATTTTTCAAATATAAAGAAAACTGAGAAAAATTGACAAAAATATTAGGCTTTTCCCTGATGGTAAATGGTCAAAGGACATGAATAGGCAGTTTTTAGATGAAGAAATCAACACTATCTATAGTCATAGGAAAAAATGCTCTAAAAAACTACTGATTGGAGAAATGCAAATTCAGCAATTCTGAGGTGCCATCTTTTGTACCTATCAGATTTGCCAATATGATCAAAAAAGTACATGATGCATATTGGAGGAGATGTGGGAGCACTACGACACTAATGAACTATTGGTGGAGCTATGAACTGATCCAATCATTCTGGAGAGCAATTTAGCACTATGTCTGAAGTACAATCAAATTGCATATATTATTTGATCCAGACATACCACTGATAAATCCATATCCCAAGTATATCAAAAAAAAAGAAAGAAAGAAAAGAAGAGAAATAAGGATCTATTTGTACAAAAATACTTTAGTATCTCCTTTTGTTGTGGCCAAGACTGGGAAAATTGAAGAGACGACCATCAGTTAGGGAATGGTTAAATAATCTGTGGTATATGTAATGGAATATGTAATATGGAATAGAATCTTTTTGTGCTATAAGAAATGACAAGCATGATGGTTTCTGAAAAAACCTGGAAAGATTGACATGAACTGATGGAAAGTGAAATGAACAGACCCAGGACAACATTGTACATGGTAAGAGCAATATTGCTTGATGAAGAATTGTGAATGATTTAGCTAATCTCAGCATCACAATGATCCAAGATAATCCCAAAAGACTAATGATAAAGCACATTGTCTGTCTCCAAAGAAAGAAGTGATACTGTTTGAATACAGACTGAAATATTCTATTTTTCATTTGTTTTTCATTTTTTTCTTCTGTTTGAGGTTTTTTTGTAAAATGCCTAATAAGGAACTGTTTTACATGATTGCACATATATAACCTATATCTGATTCCCTACCATGTTGGAGAGGAGGGTGGGAAGAGAGGGATGGAGGGTTTAGAATTTGGAACTCAAATCCTTAAATAAGACACAAATGTTACAATTGTTTTAACATACAATTGGGGAAAAATAAATTATATTTAAAAATGTTTCTATTTGAGAAATTGATTCATCCTACACCTTCCCTTCAGAACATGATAGACTTTTTATCAATAGTATACAATATGTAAGCATCACAGTTAATAATAGAAGCAACTACCACCACAAATTGAAGATATTAGAAGTCCAGGTAATCATAAAGCATTTTATAAATTATATTTGGCTTTGAATACATTGCGTGACTTTATTATGAACTTTCCTTCTTAATTGTTTTGCTTGAAATGATATGACAGTGAGTTTGTATTCCCTGAGTTTACACATTAGACCAGGTGGTCCTATGCTGCAATAGCTTTTAGGAAGGAGTCAACCTGGGACTGGTAGTTTATTAGGTAAATCTACAATTGTGAAATAACTTCAATTTTATTATAAACTTTCAAAAGTTCATTGAGACTATATTTAATTTCAGAATTTGTTTGTTAAAGAAAGACCCTAGAATTTAATGGTTTCTACTTATAGGATCATGAGTGTTTATGCACACCTCTGTCCTATTGCAATAATAGGTTAGTAGAATGTAAAGAAGACCTTTCAAATATGTTAGAAATCTCCTTGTCTGTTGTGAAAACATTTGCTGAAATTATGTTCAGTCATATTTTTAACATCTTGGAAATAATCTTCTTTAAAATTCTGGTTTCAAAAGGGATAATTCTGTTTCTTTCTTTAAAGTGTTTTATGTCCTGACTGGAAATATGGGATTAATATTTTGGCAATATAGCAGGTATCTGCAGTGTGGTTCATCTCTGTCATGCTTTGGGGTGTAAGCAGACACAAATGGATGCGTACAATACTGGAAACAGATCACCTTGAGCATTCATATTAGATGGTTGAGAAAATGAATAGGAAAATCACACAAAATTTTGTGTGGGTGATGGACTCTGCCCTTTTCCTTTGCTTTTGGTCTTGTCTACCCTGAAGAGTCACTTCCTTTCAGAATTCAATTCAGTAAAAGCAATCAAAAAATATGCTACCTCAAGTTTCTTTTCACCCTAACCAGGTCTCCAGTCAGCGAGCAAAATGATTTTCCTAAAGTATGTATCTGACAATGTCAGCTCCATCCCCTATGTAATAAATTTCACTGACTGCTTGCTACTTTCAAGATGAAATATGAAATCTTCTTTTGTCTTTATATGTTCTTCAAAACCTGTCCCCTTACTACCCTTCTAATATTCTTACATTTTAGTTGCCTCTATTCTCTCTGTGAACTGGCTACATGTGATGTTACTCACACATTAACTTCAATGTCTTGACTTATTGAATTTACATTAGCTCTCATGTTTGGAATGTTTTCCCTCTTTGTATTCAGATATGAGTTTTTCTGGTATCATTCAAACTCAGACACAAATCCTTTCAGAAAGAAGTTTTCATTCTAAGATTAACTTCCATTTTTTTTTCCACAAGTAATTGTATTTATATAGTTGTGTTTTATATCTCTCATTATAATGTGAGCTCCTTGAGGACAAAGACCTTGTTTTTCCCTTTCTTTCTGTCTCTAATAATGGGCATAGAATGAGTACCATATATAAATATGATATAGATAAAGATACATTGTGGATAGTTAGGTAGATGTGTATGTGTATATGTATACACACACAAGCGCACATGCATGTATGTGTGTTCTGATCCCATTCCTAAAGCCCTGGTATAGGACTTTGTTCTTATTGGTGAAGATAAATGCTCTGCCTTGTGTAAGGGGCATGGCAGTATAGGCTAGTTTGAGAGAGTTTAAATCTTCTCCTAATTCTCCTCTAGTAACTTCAGATTCTCTTCAAGTTTCAAATCATTTGAGCCTGCAGTCATTTCAGATGCATCTGGCTTTTGACTTCAAAAGAGAAAATAGACAAAGTCAACCATATGTTAGGTTGCTGAAGTAAAAGTCTTTGGGGACACATGAGAAAAACTGGCAGTCTCCATCATGCCCCAGTCTTCAGCTTACTACACTAGATAATTCAGGGACCTTCCCCTGGGGTAAATGCTAGAACTCTGTCTCTTGGTTGGGCTGAGTTACCTTGCTTCCAATGGAGTAGCACCTTGACTCAGTATTTTGTGGTACATATTCTTGTACATATACTTTCTCTGATTTTTATTTTTCTACCAATCTGGATGAATATGTTTCTTGGCTTATTGCTCTATATTCATTGAGGAACAGAAATTTGTAGGGATAGGGGTCAAGCCTTGCATATAGTGCTTGTCATCTTCCCAATATTGAAACATTGATAAAAAATTAGCTTGAACTCAAAAAGCATATTCCCTAGACTAATAATATTTAAGGGAGCAGAGACATATAATCATAATCTAATACCCACTTTCTCTAGGGAGAGTAGAGTGACAAGTTCCAAATTTCCAATTCTCCTTCTATCAGGATTGGGGGAATAAGAGACTGTGGGTCTCTATTCTGCCTCCTTTCAAAGCACATGATGACACTACTATGTAATAAGTTACTAGATAGCCCATGTACATAAGTATGGGTGTATATGTATATAAATACACATACATATATCATATATGTATTTATAAGTATATATACTTGTTTTATACATATATATGTGTATATACACATGTACAGTTGATTCTTATCATTCATGATAGTTGTATTTTATAAAGTCATTGCAAAGACTGAATTAATAAATACTGAATCATTGTTGCAAGAGGAGATACAGGGTTAGGTCAAAATATTTTCTTCAACCAATCAATATATAACATTCTTTTGTGTGTCCAAAGATATCTTATTTAATATGCATATTTTCCTACAGCTGTTAATCCATATGAAATATGTTTCATATATATTTCCTATTGTGTTGAAAACAAACTCTTGCTTAATTCTTTTTCTCTATAATACTTAGCATGTGTTTTAAAAAAAATTCCCACAGACTTCTGATCTGCAGAACCTGCCTGACCTGCAAGTTTGTCATTTTTTCCCCCTAGTATTTATTATTTCATTAAATGTAGCAGCCAGCCAGTACTAGCTGAGAAAGTTTTAACACTTTCTTGGCCTTGTCTAACATATCTCTAAGTTCACTTTCAGTCTCACAACTATGATGTGTCTTAAAGTGTATGTGTTAGATAAGCTTAATTCTGGCATAAATTTTAGGCCATGAGGTCAATGTCAATGAATCAACAATATGATATACCCAGGAAAAGGAAGAGGGAATTTAGGCCAAAGTGAGAGAGGAGAGGTGTAAAATATTTCCTAATTTAGATGAGATAGCAGAGAAGTTGAGATACTATTAAACACCAAGAAGGAAAAAAAAAAATGAAGAATGTATGGTCATTAGAAAACTTTGTAAAATACAAATAGTAGATATATTGCCTGAAAAGAAAGAAAGGTGAAAATCATAACATCATAATTTTGAAAAATAGATGGGCATACTTAGACTAGAATTCTAAAATCCAAAGAACACAAACTATCCTGGGAAGAATTCCTTGTAGATAAGAACTATCTGGAAAACTGAAGAAAATAACAGATAACATGTACCAAGCACAGCATGATCTATTGACCTGAATTAGCAAATAACTTGCAGTAATTTGAAAGTAGAAGATAGAAGAAGAAGGTATCATATTCCACTCCTCCTCTTCTTAGAACATATTTTTTAGGTTGAAGATTTTTTATGCCAAAGTGAGAGAGGGGAAGTGTAAAGTATTTCTTGGAACTTAGATTGAAAATATAAAGTTTACCTACATCCACTTCTCCCTTTATATCCTTTCTTTGCATGAGCTGTGTAGATGTCAGACTTGCACAGTAATTTTATAGAAATAAAGAAAAAAGAAAGAATACTATTTGTGCTGTAATTGTAGGAATAACTCAGATTGACAAAAGATGGCAATTATTAGAAAGAAATAAATTGATCATATACTTTCAGGGAACTGAGATCACGCTGATTTGGGCATTTTAAAATATATTTTTATTTATTTTGTTGAATAATTCCCAATTTTAAAAAAATATTAATAATCTTTTTTTAAATGAATTCCAAATTATTTTCCTCCCATTTCCCCTCCATCCATCTTAAGAAGGTAAACAATCTGACATTGATTAAACTTGTGAGGTTATGCAAAACATTTCCATGTTAACTATATTGAAAAAGAAAATGTACCAAAAAAAACCCAAGAAAAATAAATTTTAAAAAGTATGTTTCTATCTACATTCAAAGTTCATCCATTTTCTCTCTGGAAGTAGATATAATTTTCCATCACAGCTCCTTCAGAATTGTCTTGATAATTGTATTGATCAGGGAAGCCTAAGTCTTTCACAATTGAGCATTTTTTATAACATTATTGTTACTGTTGGCAATGTTCTCCTGATTCTGTTCACTTAACTTTACATGAATTCATATAATACTTCCCAAGTATTTTCTGCAACCATTCTAATCATCAATTCTTACAGTGTGATAGTATTCCGTCACAATCATATGCCACAACTTCATCAGCCATTTCCCATTTGATAGGCACCCCTCAATTTCCAATTCTTTGCCAGTATAAGAAAAAAGATGACAGCTGATTCTCTTTCTGCATATATGCATGTGTGTGCATGTGTGTGTGTGTGTGTGTGTGTGTGTGTGTGTGTGTAAATATAGGTCCTTTTCCTTTATACTTAGTCTCCTTGGGATACAGACCTATTAGGGGTATTGTTGGGTCAAAGAATATACACAATTTGATAGCCTCTTGGGCCTAGTTCCAAATTATTCTCTAGAAGCGTTAGTCTAGTTCTTAACTCTACCAATAATGCGTTAATATCTCAATTTTTGCACACCCCTTTCAACATTTGTCATTTTCTTTTCTTTCTTGTTACAACATCTGATAGATATGAGGTGGCATCTCAGAGTTCTTTTAAGTTTCATTTTCCCAGTTTAATAGAAATTTGGAGGAATTTTCTCATATGACTTTTGATACGTTTGATTTCTTCTTGTGAAAATTACCTTTTCTTATCTTTTGACCATTTATCAGCTAGGAAATGGCTCTTATTTCTTTTTATAAATTTTATTTAGCTTCTTATTTATTTGAGAAATGAGATCCTTATCAGAGAAACTTGTTGCCAATTCCCCCTACACCAGTTTCTTGTTTTCTTTCTAATTTTGGTTGTAATAGTTTTATATGTACAAAAGGTTTTTTTTTTTTTTTAATTTCATGCAATCAAATTATTTGTTTTATTTCCAATGATGCTCTCTATCTTTTGTTTGGTCATAAACTTTCCCTTACTGATGTATCTTGTAGGTACTTTTTTCCATGTTCCCTTAATTTACTTAATAATATAAACCTTTTGATTAAATCATTTACCCATTTTGTCTTAATTTTGGTTTATGGTATGAAATTTTGATCTATGCCTAACTTTTGTCAAATTTCATACCATTTTCCTTAGTAACATTTTTTAAATGCTGAGTTCTTACCCCAAAAGTTTTGACTTTATCAAACACTAGATTACTAGTTTCATTTACTACTGTATATTGTGTACCTGATCTATTTCACTGATCTACCACTTTATTTGTTATCCAGTACCCAGTGTTTTGATGATTACCAAATAATAAGAATAATAAATTTCCTGAAGTGTTCACATTTTCAAATTAACATTATTTGAAATTGTGTAACTGTGTAGTGATTCCAGATAAATAGAAATGTGTGCAAATATTTTAATAATGCTATCACTTCAGAGGAATCAGTGTCTGCTCTAATCAAAATTTCTCTTATAGGTATGTAAGTGTAGAGATAATAGAGTTACTATTGTACAAAAAAGAACAATGTTACTACAATAAAAATAACGAATGTGCAATAAGTTGAAATACACATTATACATGTGAAAAAATATAACAAAAAGTCAAAGTGAAATTAAAGTCAATGACACAAATGTTAAATCATAAATAATCATGAAAATAACTTAAATCACTATAATGAAATGCAAATTAATTTAGAGTTACTACACCACATCCATTCCCCAAAATATTTATAAATCAAATACTGTTTTGTTTTGTTTTGTATGTGCAGAAGTTAGGAGAGCCCAGTGGTAAACAAACAACCAAAACACCAGCACACTTTAGTACTATTGAGATAGTGGTGAATTTTTCCAACAATTGTTGGAAACTATTTCATATAATAAGATAAAGGTTACTAATCTATTCATATTCTTCGATTATGTGTCCCTCCTGCTGGCTATACATTCCAAGGAAGCCAATTACAGAAAGCAAATGCTCCTTTATAACATTGTGTACACGCATATGTTTATATACTGTTGCTTGTCCATTCACAAAAGGATCATGGAATCATCTTCCTGATGTAATGGCTTGCAAGTGAATTGGATTTAAGTGAAGGGGGACTATACAAAGTGACCAAACTCACTTTCTTCTCTGGAGTCATCTGGTTACAGTGACAGTATATAAATCAAGATGACTGGAGATGATGCTAGATGCAGTATATGTATGCATATATATATGTATATAATACACATATGCATATGTACATATATAAATATACAAAAGAATAGGTACATATAAATTACAAACTGAGTAATCATACAATGCCTGAAAATGTGACACTTTAATGTAAGAGAAAATTTTTGCTGCCATAAGTGTCAAATATGAAAAAAATCAGAGAAACATGAAAAAACTTCATGAATTATGAGGAATAATCATTAGTATTATATAATATGTTATATAATATAATGTTATATTATATAATTTACCATATATGTTCACATCACATAATATTGTAATATATTAAAATACATATTATATAATAATGCATAATTATATATTTTCATAATTATATGTATATAATTATAATTATTATATATTATATATACAATACACAATATAACTATAAATAATTATATGGAAAAGAAGGCACAAACAAAAAATTATCATAATGACATGAAGAAAGATAATATTTAAAAGAAGCAGAAGTCAAATAGTAAGTGTGAGTTCCATATTGGCCCAGAGTTCAGGATTAAGTGAACTTCCTTCTTTTCTTTCCATATAATAATGGAATTGAAATTTATAGGTTCCATCAGTCATTATGTGGGTCATTGAAATTGGGAATTTTGTGCAGTTTTAAAGCAAAATAAACATATATATTGAGGGAGAAAACCTCTAGGTATCTTCCTCCTTTCTTCCACAGTTCTCTGCACATAGTGGCTACTTGAATTTAGTTGAAATGAATTTGAAACTTGAGATCATTACCTAATTAACCTAATATATGTGTCTATTTATACACATATATGTATATAAGCACACACACATACACTCATAAATACGCATATATATGTACACACATATATACATATAGGTTTGTATGTATACATATATATACATATATGTGTGTGTGTGTATATATATGTATATATATATATATATATATATATATATATATATATAATTTACATCTGTTGGTTGGTTGGTTATTGTCCTTCATCTTCAAAGTGGATCAAAATGACATCACCATGATAAAATGAAATTTCAGTCTGTCCAACTATGGCTAATCAGACCAATATGAGTTCAGAATGCTCTACCACAGATATTTGGGGTGGATGTTCCAAATTTGCACATTCAACATTTACTTTGTGCTGTTGCAGTTCTACTTTCATACATCTGTATGAAAATAATAAAATATCTCTGACCATTTAACATTTATAAACTCAGAGAAAACTTTTCTCTTTTTAAGCACACAATGAACCTTTTACATTTCCTTTGAAAAAATTATAGATTAATATTTAAGACTCTTTATATCAATAATAAAATCTTAATTTTTATATAACAATTACATACTCTTAATAATTGTATAATATTGTAATATTATGTAATTATATATGATTATATGCTAATACATAATTTCTTATAATTATATGTATTTGATAAAAATAAGAATATATATATATGTATATATTTTGGGTAAATTTGAAAACATAAGTACAGTCTTACAAAAATTAAAAATTCAAAGAAATAGTTATTCAGCACACAATCATGAACCAAGAAGTTAGATTAAAACACCCTCCCCATAGGGATGTGGAATATTCTTACTGTTAACTCTCTAGAAAGTGAATGAAATCAATTTCAGATTTATTAATTTAGGATGCTATATACAATTCACCAGCTAACTAGAAACCAGTGAGACATAATGAGTTGGAAAAACGAAAAAAAAGAAGATATAAAAGTAGTCTAGAATATAGGTTTAAAGTCTATGAAAATACAAAACTCTAGGATTATTTAGTTCACTCAATATTCACTTCAATATTGTTGTGCTGTGGCACAATATTATATCACATAACTACAAATGATTATTAAATATACATGTGAGTTATATGTGTGTGTGTGTGTGTGTGTGTGTGTGTGTGTGTGTGTGTGTGTACATAAGATTTAAACAGTCGTGGTTTGATTCTAGTGCTTGAAGTCAGATATATCTGAGTCTCAAGCCTACCTTTGTTACACAATAGATTTCTTTTTTACCACAGGTAAATCCTTAATCTTGTCATGCCCCCTACACTCCTTGCTCGTTAACTATGTTGATTAAATGAGCTTCTTTACTTGGAATTTCCTGGATTGATGACATCACATGTTCAGAAAGAAAACCCAAAATCTACTAAAGAATTACTAAAAGTAAGAGGAAACTAATAATTATTCTGTTTGAAAAGACATGGAATTATTTAATGTATTTAGATTTTTTCTAACAAAAATGTTTAAAATATACATGAAAAGAGTTTAAAATATAAGCTTTGATTGTCTGTAGAATTTGTGTGCAGTGTAGTGCCTCATTCTCTAATGATGGTGGAGAAATTAGGCAATTCTGAAATGCTCACTATTTTGATAATGAATGTGCATTTCCTATACTTCATTTAAAATTGTCTAAATCTATGTCCTGTATATAATCAAATTCCATTTCATACTCTAAGATAGTATTCATATACCATCAAATAATTCAGTCAACTTACTACTGACTGTGATTCATCAAGGTGGGTACAACTCCTGTCTCATAGTTTAATAATGATTCTCAATTTCTTTCTCTGTGTCTGTCTGCCTGTCTGTCTGCCTGCCTGTCTGTCTGTCTGTCTCTCTCTCACACACACACACACACAAACACACACACACACACACACACACACCCCACATACACACACTTTTCTCATCTCTTTGTTTCCGTATATGCATTTTTTGTATGTGACAATTATTGGATTAAAAAATTTGGCCTTACTGAAATTCCTATGATGGTTCTTAATGAGTGACTACTTGAAGAATTCTAAAATATTTTTTATCTAAAATTTCAATAAATTCTTAGGAAAAGTAGAACAAACACACAAGGTAATTTACCACATTCTTTGTTAGAAGTTGTATGATTGTAATTAGGCATCATTGCAGATTAATTAGGACTCATTGTTGTATTTTTTTTCCTAATTGCAGTATCTGAAAAGGTAGTATATAAGTTTCTATTTTAAGATAAAAATGCACTCAATCTTTGTATGAGGAAACACACAAATAAAGAAAAAAAAAAGAATGTTTGCCGATGATGATACCTTGGATAACCTTAACAATGATGAATACCAGTCTGAACAGTGGTTTCTGAAATGGGACCAGTGTTGTAGCATAATCAATCACTTTGGAGAGAGATAGATTAGATTAGTGTCATTCTAGAGGCTGCTAGGAACTTTCATTTTGGGCAGTCACTACTGTTATAGAAACATATAAGACCCATGTATTTGGGGTCACATGGGACTGACCTTTAAGTAGACAAAATAGAAAGTAGTGATAAATTACTATTTTATTTTTGTTGGTTTCTTTACTTTTGCCATTTCAGATATTTACCTATCTTTCCTTTTAAGAATGGAGAAATTAGTGGAAATGAAAGGATGGACCATGATGGGACAAACAGTAGCTTTCCCCATCTACCCTGCATTGGTTCTGGTGTTATTCTCAAATTTGTGACTGATGTTAGTCCTTCTGGTTTATGCTTTTCAGTAGCCTATCTTGTTTTATCTGCCGTCAGTGCAAGATAGGAAGAGCTAATTCAGCCTGTAGTTATGTATTGTGAAGGTCCAGAAGAATAATCAAAGGATCAGAGAATATTGATTTGAAATTATTATAATCCATCTCAACATATTTTGCTACATTTTTAATAAATTTAATTATTAAATTTTTACATTCATTTTTACAAAATTTTGGGTCCCAGATTTTCTCCCCATTTGTCACCTCCCCCCACCCCAATACACCGAGCATTCTAATTTCCCCTATCACAAATCTGCCCTCTCTTCTATCATCCCTCCCTTCTCTTGACACCATTTTCTCATATGCCCTGTAGGGCCAGATAACTTTCTATTCCCCATTACCTGTATTTCTTATTTCCCAGTAGCAAGAACAATATTCAACAGCTGCTCCTAAAACTTTGAGTTCCAACTTTTCCCCATCCCTTCCTACCCACCCATTCCCTTTGGGAAGACAGGAAATTCAATATGGGCCATATCTGTGCAGGTTTGCAAATGACTTCGATAATAGTCGTGTTGTGTAAGACTAACTATATTTCCCTCCATCCTATCCTGCCCTCCATTGTTTGTATTCTCTCTTTTGATCCTGTCCCACCCCAAAAGTGTTGACTTCAAATTGTGCCCTCCTCCCATTGCCCTCCTTTCCATCATCCTCCCCACCCTGCCTATCTCCTTCTCCCCCACTTTCCTGTATTGTAAGATAGGTTTTTAAACCAAAATGAGTGTGCATTTTATTCCTTCCTTTAGTGGATTGTGATGAGAGTAAACTTCATGATTTTCTATCAGCTCTCCTCTTTTTCCATCCACTAAAAACTCTCCTGCCCGCCTCTTCTATGAGAGATTATTTGCCCCATTCCATTTCACCCTCTCTCCTCCCAAAATATTTCTCTCTCACAGTTTACCTTAATTTTTTAAAGATATGATCCCATCCTATTCAATTCACTCTTTGCTGTCTGTCTCTGTGTGTGCGTGCATGTGTGTATGTGTGTGTGTGCCCACGCATATGTGTGTGAGGGTGTGTGTGTGTGTGAGTGTGCTTGTGTAATCCCACCAACTACCCAGATACTGAAGAGTTTTAAGAGTTACAAATATTGTCTTTCCATGTAGGAATGTAAACAGTTCATCTTTGGTAAGTCCCTTATGACTTCTCTTTGCTTTTTACTTTTTCATGCTTCTTCTCATTCTTGTGTTTGAAAGTCAAATTTTCTTTTCAGCTTTGGTCTTTTCCTCAAGAATTCTTGAAAGTCCTCTATTTCATTGAAAGACTATTGTTTCCCCTGAAGTACTATACGCAGTTTTGCTGGGTAGGTGATTCTGGGTTTGAGTCCTAGTTCCTTTGACTTCTGGAATATCCTACTCCACGCCCTTCGATCCCTTGATGTAGAAGCTCCTAGCTCTTGTGTTATCCTGATTGTATTTCCACAATACTGGAATTGTTTCTTTCTAGCTGCTTGCAATATTTTCTCCTTGAGCTGGGAATTCTGGAATTTGGCCACAATGTTCTTAGGAGTTTCTCTTTTTGGATCTCTTTCAGGCGGTGATGGGTGGATTCCTTGAATATTTATTTTGCCCTCCAGTTCTAGAATCTCAGGGCAGTTTTCCTTGATAATTTCATGAAAGATGATGTCTAGGCTCTTTTTGTGACCATGGCCTTCAGGTAGTCCAACAATTTTTAAAGTGTCTCTCCTGGATCTATTTTCCAGGTCAGTTGTTTCTCCAAGGAGATATTTCACATTCTCTTCCATTTTTTCATTCTTTTCGTTTTGTTTTGGGATTTCTTGGTTTATCAGAAAGTCATTAGCCTCCATCTGTTCCATTCTAATTTTGAGAGGACTATTTTCTTCAGTGAGCTTTTGAACCTCTTTTTCCATTTTGCTAATTCTGCTTTTGATAGCATTCTTCTCTTCATTGGCTTTTTGAACCTCTTTTGCCAATTGAGTGAGCCTATTTTTCAATGTGTTATTTTCTTCAGCCTTTTTGGGAGGTCTTCTTTAGCGAGGTATTGACCCATCTTTCATGCTTTTCTAGCCTCTCTCTCATTTCTCTTCCCAGTTTTTCCTCTCCCTGTCTAACCTGATTTTCAAAATCCTTTTTGAGCTCTTCCATGGCCTGAGTCCATTGGATATCTATTTCGTATGTTTGGTATACAGAGGCCTTGACGTCTATGTCTTTCCCTGATGGTAAGCATTGTTCTTCCTCATCAGAAATGAAAGGAGGAAACATCTGTTCCCCAAGAAATTAACATTCTATGGTCTTTTTTCCCCCTTTTCTGGGCATTTTCCCAGCCAGTTACTTGAATTCTGAGATTCTTCTCCACCTCCACCTCATTAGTGCTTGGTGTCTGAGATTCAAATGCTGCTTCCCAACCTCAGGGCTTTCAGCTTGGGGCAGGGCTGCTCTTCAGTGGGATTAAGTTCAGGTTCTAGGGTGGGGGCAGGGCTGCTGCCCAAGCTCAGTTCTCTCAGGAGGTTTATTCTGAGAACTTCAACAATGGCCTTCCTGCCAGCTTTGGGACTGCTTCCTCCTGCTGCTGCCTTGTGAGGGGCCTTGAGTTATGAGAACACCCCACTCCCTTCTTGGTCGACCCAGAAGTCTCTCTAAGTGACCTGTAGTGCCTGTGAATTGAAGGACCTGCGAGGCCACCAGAGATTCCATTTCTCAAACCTGCTCGGATCTGCTCCTCTTGGAGACATGCGGCCAGGGCAGGGTGGGCCTCTGCTATGGGCCAGGTTCATGACGGACCTTTGGTGACGGTTTTTCAGGGCTCTCTGGAACAGACATCTCCTCCACTCCACTGCTGCAGAACCTGTTGGGAGTTCTTTTTATAGGTAATTTATGGGCTGTGGGTTCGGAGCTAGTGTATGTGAGTCTTTGTACTCTGCCATCTTGGCTCCTCCCCCCATATTTTGCTGCTTAATCAGTTAAATTGAGAGGGTTAGGGAAGAGGAGAAATAGAGAAAGAGAAAATATGTTGAATTTGTGGAACATCAATGAGTTATAAATTGTTTTATTTCTATTCATTCCCATTTAAATGTTGTTATCAAAGAGAAAATTCATGATAAGAAACCAGATTTCTTTTATCATGTATATATCTAAGCCCATTAGAATCTTTAAGTTTTAAATTATTGTGAAATAATCTTTATTTTCTGCATTGCACCAAAAATCCTATTTGAATATATCTGAAAAAAAAGTTATCATAAATTTCCAGCAAAGTTCATTTTATTATATATAAACTAACGTATGTTGTAGCTGACTCTTACTGCCTCAAGGTAAGAGATTGCTACATTTTCAGCACTAACATTTACACTTCAAAAATCAATAACTACTATGTATTGCTGAATTTATTGTCTATTGCCAATGTCTGGATTTAGGAAGTTGATGGAGAAAGTACTAATTAAACAGATTAAACTTAATATTGCTTCATGATATATTCCACCCCCAAAGCTATTTGTTAAACATTTACCAGAATACCTTTTTTACAGTATCCCATTCTTGATTCTGAACTTTATTTCTAACTATCTTCAATTCCTGGAATTATCTGTCTCCTTTATCTCTGTCTCTTAGCTTTCTTCAGCTCCATGTAAAATTCTACCTTCTAAAATGAGTCTTTTTTAATCCTCCTTCATGTTATTATCTTCTTCCATTCATTACCTCCAATTTAATGTATGTAAATATTGTTCATATTTAGTTGTTTGCATGTTTTCTCCATATAATCTATGAGTTCAAATTAGACTTAAGTATCATCACAGCAGGGACAGTTTTTTTTTTTTCTTTTGGTTTACATTTGTATCTCTAGTGCTTATCACAGTACCTAGCATACTGATGTCACTTGATAATTGTTTACTGACTGAGTGATGTACTAACACTAATTTCCTTACCTTTCTCATCTTTGAATTTCAAGTGGGAGTAAAAATGAGAATTTATGGAAGATCAGTAGTAATTAACAAGCTAGGAAATAAAAATCATGTAAGGATTGGTTTAATTCCTCCTCAAAGAAAACTGAGTTAAAAGAAAGATGAGATAAGACTAAATCCAGAAATCTACAAAAGATACCAGCCAATGTGAAAATAGCCTAACCTGGTACTCATGGATTTTAGAAGGAAATTTTCCAAAAAATTCACATAAAACTAATTCAAGTAAATAATAGGACTATAAAGGAATAAGGCCCAACCAGGATCCATTAAAGAAAAGAAGGAATAAAATCGTCTTATTCAGTGTTGGTAATATATGAACTATATTGAATAACATCACTTCTCTCACTTTCATCTCCCCAGGACTTGAAATGATTGGTATAATATCTTCATTGGTTAGGGTACAACATGGGAGAGAAGATGTTAGGAGACAGTTAGCAAAAGGGGGGGGTGGAGATGACAAAATTACAGAAAGAAAGAAATCAGATATGAATACATATTTACAATAACACTTTTTGTCATAGCAAAGAACTAGAAACAAAGAGTGGGTACTCATCTATTGAGACAGGAGTAAATATCACCATATGTGAATGAAATGGATATTAATGTAATAGAATATTATCATACAATAAGAAATAGTGAAAGGTAGAGATTCAAAAAGACAAGAAGAAATTGGATGAACTGATAAAAAGTGCATTGAGCAGAAGTAAAACAGTTCATACAGTGGTTAAAACATTGTAAAGGCAAATGGATCTGAATATTTAAGAAGTGTGATTTATGAAAAAATCAATAATGAATCCAGAGGACTGAAGAAGAAAATGGTTTCCCTTGATTTTGCAGAGAAGTTATGGAACAGAGATGCAGAATGAGGCATACATTTTCAGACACAGCTGACAGAATTTTTGTGTGTGTGTGACTATATATATATAGAGAGAGAGTTTTGGAAAGAGAGTAAAAGAAAATGATGTTAATATGTCTTCAAAAGTAGGTAAAAATATCAATTAACTTATATAATTAGAAGGAAATTCAGAAGGGGACTAAGGCAAGCAGGAAGGTATTACAATTTCCATTATATATTTAAAATGACCAAACTAACTTATCTTGACAAAACCAAATAAAATTTTTAAAAAATAGCAAAATACACATATTTAAGATGAACAGTTTTACACAGAGCTTTTTTATTCCTGTTCTTTTTTGTAGGGATAAGTTAATCTTTATTTTTTAAGATTCATAATAATAAAAATGATATTTAAAAAGTTTTATAATAAACTATATGAAGAAAAAAGGGGGAAAAATTTCAAGAGATTTAGTGGTCTTTAAGTATAATATACCTAGACAGTGAAAAAGCAACCGAAGTATGTAATACAACCTTAGCTTTCATTAAGGTAGGGATAGGATTATGAGAGAGTTAATAGTCCTGCAGGATGTACTCTGTCAGGAACATACCTAAAATATTATATAGTGTCAAAATTATTAGACTGTCACTTTGTAGGAAGGATGAACTGCAAGACATTCAGGGGAGGGCAACCAGAATGATAAAATAACTAGAAATCATAATGTATGAGGAGAGTTTGGATTAACTAAGCATTTTTATCCTGGAAAAGAGAAGATGTGGGGCATAGGAAATGATGATTTACCCAAAATGCTTGTTATATAGAGGGAAGTTTCAACATTTTTTTCTTTCTTAGCCCCAGAGAACAGACCTAGAAACAATATGTGAATTTTGGGCCAACAAATTCTAACTGGATATACTGGGAGAAAAAAATGGCAACTTGTACCAAGTAGAGCTTCTAGAACTTCTAATGGGATATGGGACTTCTATGAAGGCCTTTAATAAGAATATGGATGTCCACTTAATGATATTATGAGAATTCTTGTTTAGAGAAGGGTTAGGTTAAATTACTTCATTAATTCAATTGATTTTTGTGATAAAAGGTGGCTGTGAAAAATAGCTGGAGAAGAAAGTTGAGTAGGTAACTTTGAAGTGATTGGAATAGTGATATTGGTCAGAGTTTGAATTTGGGGAGGAGAAATTGGGGGAGAGGATGAGGAAAGTCTGAAGGAAAACAATCTCAGTTCTCTTAATGGTTCAGAGTCTATGAAGGAGTGATGCAACACAATTAAAGACAATTAAATAAAATGTAAATCGAGTAAGGACAATAAAAGAGTGGTTTACACAGAGGTAAATTCACGAAAGAAAAGGAATAGAGAAAGTCAGGTAAGAGGTAATTTGAAAAACTAGATAACAAATCAAATTGAAGAACGAATTAGTTAGTGAGGTATATTGGTGAAAAGGGAAAGGATGAGTGTGAGGTTAGAAGAAGAGTGTATGGTGCTATTCCTGAAACTAAGGAAAGAAAGTTGAGTTGGATTGTCAAGATAATGAAGTGATTGTATTTTTTAAAAAAAATTGTTTTAATGAGGTACTTTGGCTTAATGTTTAAATATTTAAATATCATTTTTTTTGAAATATAAATATCTCAATCATTGTGAACAGTGGGGGAGGCTATATAGAGAAGCATTAAATGTAAGAGGATTGGATTTCTGTCCTAGCAGTAAAAGTGTTATCTGAGCTCCAATTATATGATGATTTTAGTGCTAGAGGAGGAGGTGAAAGCACTCAGTGCACAGCTCTTCAAACTGTAGAGTTCCACAGAGAATGAAGAGTCTTAAGGAAAGAAAAGCAAGCCTTCAGAGGGGGAAAGCAAAGGGTGGTACAATCTAATACTGAGTAGGGGAAACTTGACCTTTGTCAGAATGAAAAAAAGTACAAGAATTTGTTTAACAAGGTAAAAAGGAAGAAAATAGAGAGCTGTAAATTAATACTTGAAAACAGAATTGAAGCTTTTAGTGAAAGGTAGGAAGATGGATACTTTCAAGAGAAATAACCTTCCTTCAAGAGAATAAATATATATAGTGCTTTAAGGTATAACTTAACACTTTCTTCACGACTCTGATATGTGACAAAACTGAAGCTCAAGAAAGTTAAGTAACTTGTCCATTGTCACCCAGACATTAAATGTCAGCGGCAACATTTGAAGCCAGAATAACTCCCCTCCCCATTCTTCCCTTCCTACCAATCATCCATTCCCCTTTATAATTTACAAAGCCTATGAACTATGCTGCCCTCATGTGGACAAAGATGGAAGGGATTTGAGAGAATGAGGAGAAACTGAGACTGAGAAGTTAAATACTTTGTACAGGATCACACAGCTAAGACGTGAGATTAGATTTGAACTCCTATCTTTCTGACTTCTAAGTGCCTGTTGGCTAGTAACATCTTCAGACTTATCCATCCACAAATTCACAGTGGTGTAGAGGAGCAAATTGTAAACTCTTTGAGGATGGAGGCTTTAGGGAGATCTCCTCTCACCACTCACACCAGCAAATCTCCTCAACTTTTAGTGATGAAGAGGACAAGAGAGGGAGAAATGAAGTGGAAGGGACAAAAGGAGAGACTGTGAGTTTAAATCCTAGCTCCACTATTTACTGTGTCACTTAACCCTTCTCAATTAGTTTCTTCACTTCTTAAAAATAACAATAATGTCTGAAACATTTACTTTGCAGGATTGTTGTGTTGGACTCACTTTTTAAAACTATAAAACAATATGTTAATGTGAGGTGCTATTACTGCTGTTGTTACTATGTCTAAGAGACTTGGGCAAGGCTTCAGGCCAGTGGAAAATGTGCCTCCCTTATCTTGTAGTATAATAAGAAACCGTGCCAGCTTGACTCCTTCAGCATGTGTGTGAATTGGAGGATATATACAAAAATGCTTATGCACAAGTATATACACATGTACATACACACACATACACACACATATACACAGTATGCTATTGTAAAAATAGTCAGGAATGCTAAATTTCAGAAGGAACTGAAATTTCCAAGGAAAATTAAAGACAATAAGAAGGGCTAGTCTAGATTTTTATGGTTTTTTGCTTCTTTATTCTTGCCTTGGGGTTGCATTTCTATTTGTTTTAGCTATATTGAAAGAAAAAAAAGAGGATCAAAGAAGGAATAGAATCTTTTCTTCTGGTGGGTGGGATGATAACTAAAAACAGAGAGGAAGCAGTCATTTACTTATTGATTTGCTTCTTTTTTTCTCTTTGAATGAGAATGATCCTTGCACTAGAAATGATAAAATAAAATTGACATAGGAAATTGGTACATGAGATAAGGAAGTTGATAGTAATTGAATATTTTGTTGCCATAGATTAATTCAAGTCCTCTAGTGCTAAAGAGCTTTTTTCCTTCAGTACTAAAACAACAGGCAAAACTGTCAATATTTGAAATATCATGAAAAACACAAGGGTCATAAGATTTGACAAGGTAAAAATGTCCTGATTTTCAAAAATTAACTAAACAAATTCTCCAAATTATGAATCAGCTTGACTATAATTTTGGAAAATTCTAAATATTTTATTTTAAAAATTTGATGCGTAATATGAAAAGGAAAGCAGTGACAATAAAGAGCCAACATGGATTCATTAAATTGGGATTTTAAAAAACCAAGTTCATTTTCTGTTTTTGACAATGTTAATACCTAAATTAGTAGATTAGAGGAAGGTTGTGGGTAGTTTACCTATATTTTAGCAAACGTTTAAAAAGTATTCATGCTATTCTAGCAGAGGAGGTAGAAACCTATGGAAAGGATAAGATGGATTCTTAAATGAATAATTGAATACTGTGATTTTAAAAATAGTTGTTATAATGGCTCAACATCAACGTAGAAAAATGTCTCCAGTGATGTACTCTAAAGGTGGGGAGTTGAATTTGCATTATTTAATATTTTTATTAATAACTGGAATAAAAACAAACATGCCCCGTCCAGCAAAGGGGCAGATGGAATGAAGTTTGGACAGGTAATTTAACACAGGAGATGCCGAGTTAAAATTCAAAACAATCTTGATAATTAGAACAGTGTTGGAATGTAATGTAATGAGCTGAAATTCAGTAAGTATAAATATGAAGTCTTTTACTTGGATTTTAAAACTAACTTCACAGATATGAGGTAGGCATAGTCAGCTAGCAGTTTTTATTAATGAAGTTCTGGTTTTATGGACTGTGAGTTTAATTTGAGTTGTCAGTATATAATGTAAGCAGCCAAAAATGCTAACGTGATTTTGTGCTTCCAGTAATAGAGAACTCATGGTCCCACTATACTTTAGTATCCTCAAATATTAACAAGAAGGTTGTGTCTGCATCTGGGCACCACAGTCTAAGAAGGACATTGACAAGTTCTAGACCAGAGTTATCACATTTGTGTTGATTAAACTCCCCTGCAGTGCAAAGCAGATTAAAATGTAATTGGGAGATATTTAACAAAACAAATAAAAATAAAATAAAATATAAAAATGTTAATTTGTGATTCTCTATGTTAATATGAATCTGTTCTTGAGTTTGACAAAATTACTGTAGAGTATCTAGAGGAAAGCAGCCAAAATGGTCAAGGACCTTGCTTCCTTGATTTGTGAGGATCAATTAGGTAACTGGGGAGGTTTATCTTTGAGAAGACTAGAGCAATTCAGTTATTAAACGTTTACTCTGTTACTAAATTAAACATTTACTATGTACCAGACAGTATGCTAAGACTGTAAATACAAACAGAAAGGCAACCTCTGCCCACATGAAGTTTATATTCTAATGGAGGAATAAAATACATAACAGAAATCACAATAGGAGGTAGGGTGTGAGCAAGGAAGGTATTCAGCTCCAAAGTCTGGTTGTATGTTTGTCCTTTGTTCTAAAAAAGAACTATGACATGAAGATAATGACATGATTTGCAGTTGACTATTATTTTAGTGAGGGAGAGCTGTGCAAGGTCATCAACCTCACTTTCTTCTCCTAGCCATCTGGATCTAGTGACCTGATAGTCATCAGGATGACTGGAGATGGACCAGGATGAAATGTGGGACCCTATCCTTTTCAGGTTAAGGTTGTGTCACATTCTCACTTTGAATGAGATACATCCATTCAATGAATAGACTCCTTTAAGTATTTACTCATGAGATGGCTCTTTTTAGTAAAAAAAAAAAAAAACAAAATTGGAAGGGAAGAACCTCAGGGTTCCTAGGTAAAAGAGAAAGAATTACTATTTAGTAATTGCATTCACTTTGTGCTAGGTTGTTGGGGACTTGTTGTCTATGAACTATGAACTCCAGAGTGAATTGGGTTTAAGGTTTGATCTTTGAGCAAGAGATATAGTCAGTAAACCCAAAGGGAAAAAGGCAGCTTTTGGCCATAGATTGCATCTTCCCCTGGATAGAACAGGAGGGGGAGAGGGAAAAAGAGAGGGAGCATGGGAGGGAGAGGAAGCTGTTCTTGAAGAGGACCATGACATCAAGATGATGACAGGACTTGCAGTTGACTTTGATTTGAGTGAGAGATGTCTGTGCAAGGTCACTAACCTGACAAACAAAGTCCAGAGGATCAGGAATGCAAACTGGAGAAGAAGAAAGACTTGCTTTTCTTAGACTTCTTTATTGAAACAGAAGTTTTGAAAGGAACCAGGCGATCATTAGAAATGGCAAAAAGGAGTTGATTATACCTCCAGTGTGAAAAGCAGTCCAGGGAAAAGAGTGAACTTCCCGGGTAAAGGGGTTTCTTTAACATGAAGAAGCATTATGGAGATGGGTCAGGAATGAAAACTTTCGAAGAATAATAAAGAAGTGGTCATCCTAGTCTCTACCTCCAAAAGGAAGCTCTGTTTAAGTATTTGAAGGGTTTTCATATGGAGGAGGGATTAGACTCCTTCTATTTGACTGCAGATGGTAGAACCAAGAACGAACAGTGAAAGATGAAAATAGGTCAATTTAGACCTATTTTTAGTAAAAAAAAATTCTGAATAATTAAAGCTCACAATGCAATTCAGAGTGTGAAGGATATCGTTTCTTCTCTTCAGTAATCTTCCAGCAGAGGCTCAATGATCACTTACTCAGGGTACTGTAGGGGTGATTCTTTTCATGTATGGATTAGACTAGATGGTTTCCTTCTTTTTCTTTCTTATCTTTGTAATTAGCATTATTTTTTAAATTGTGATTTCCAAATTCCTTTCCTCCTTCTCATCCCTTGTTCATCCACTGAAAAAGCAAGCAATATAACATCAGTGATGCATGTGAAGTCATACAAAGCATATTTCCATATTAGCAATGTTGCAAAAGAATCAATAAAAGGAAATAAAAAAAGAAAATGAAAAATGTATGCTTCAATTTGCATTCAAAGTTGATCAGTTCCGTCCCTGGAGATGGATAGCTTTTTTATCACAGTTCCTTTTAAATTGTCTTAGATTGTTGTATTGATCAGAATACCTAATAAGTCTTTCACAGATGATCATCTTTACAATATTGCTGCTACTGTGTACAATTTTCTCCTGATTGTGCTTACTGATGATGTACACAAGACTACAACAAAATAGGAACAATAAACACAACACATTTAAAAGAGAATATTTCAAAATTACAAAGAAGAAGAATACCCCCCAAAAAGTAGAAAGGTGAGGATATTCTCATCCAACTCCTTTACAGAGTAGAGAGATCCATGAATGTGGTAAGCACACATATAAATGGGTATTCATACATAAACACATACATCTATATGTAGATATATAAATATTAAACCTCTACAATATTGCTTAGTTTTGCAGATATTTTTCTTTTCAGCTCTCTCGAAGATGAAGAAACTTTGGTGACAGAATAAAATATAAATTAAAGTCATATAAAAATATATTGTCATTCTATTGTCAGATGGTCCTTATGTCTTATAATTTTGCTAAAATCTCATTCTCTCTGTTATTTGTCCTTTATATTATGATATTTCCTCAAATTGAAGATCTCAAGTGATTAAGGATCTTTTCATGAATTTGTTTCCTCCAATTATGCTTAAGTTGGTTTTGATTGCAAAACTACTTTAAAATTTTCTTTACATATCACTTTTTTTTCCACACCATTAATCTTTATTATATAGTTTGAGAAGTATCATGCAATCTCTTTATAAGCAATGTTCTTATTTTTTTCAGTTTTTAGCTTTTCCTAAATTCTACCACGACTTGAAGAAAATCCTCATTTCCCCTCAATTTTTAGTACTTCTAATTAGAGATTTTTCCTTTTACTGTAAAGCTTTAACCCAGAACAGAGAGAATTTCAAATAGCTCTCTTTGATTCTGGTTCTCTTCTGGTCTGTTATGATTATTCCAAGAATTCATTTTGTTTATCAGTTAGATCTCGAATAATTATGCTATATATATATATATGTATATATATATATATATATATATATATATATATATATATATATATTTTACTATTAGTCCTGCTATTTCACATGACTCGAAAAAAGAATAGCCTTCCAGGAATTATGTACCATGTGTTGTAATTATCCAGAAGCTATATATATATATATATATAAAAGAGGGATATCAGGCTTAATTAACCTTAATATATTATTTAATTTAAAACCTTCCAATTTTTTTTTCTGTCATCCAATTAAGTAAATTGAGAACTTCAAAAGGCTCAAGGTTCATTTCTAGGATTAAAGGAAATGTCTTCCTACTTTCACCAATCATGAAAAACTCAGATCTTTATGGATTTCTAATAAAAATGAACAACAAACTAATAATAATAAAAAAAACCCTGAATATATACATGAAGACAAGAACTTTCTTCCCTGAAGTCAAATATTGGTTCCTTTACTTTTTAAGCAATGATGCTTTACTTTTCAGATATTTAAATCATTAAGAAATTTCAGAATTCTCCATGTAATCTAAAATGATTTTTAAAAGACAATACTCAGCTACTCTAAAAAGAACTTTAAAAATATGAAATGTATCATAATTGAAACTATACAAGACTGAAATGCAGTATTCCTTCAATATAGATCTCAACTTATTAGTAGCCCACAGAATGTCTTTTAAGATATTGTCATAGGTGATGAATTATTTCCCATTATATATTATAAATATATACATATATTTACAGTTCTGTAGAATATGTACTGCAACTATTTTGCTTCCTACCTCTTCCAAGTAGCCAGCTAGATTTGATGAGTTTTTAGATATAAGTATTTCTTATGGATCATTTGCTATGGTACTACAATTTATAAAATGATTCTACTACAAATCTGTAATATGTTCTTCAAAAACTCAATATTCAGATTCAAGGAAAAGCTATTCTCAAGCTTAGAGCACATTTTGAAAAGACATTCTATTATAATATTTGAAAAATAAAACAACAAAATTGTGGAGCAAAAATGTAGAAATAGAAGCAAAAATACTTTGAAAAATGAGAGAATGAATGAGACTAAGCCAAAACACACACACACACACACACACACACACACACACACATACACACACATATATTGAATGTGACAAATGACAAGTGAATGAAAAAATATAAAACATCTTGTATGTGCAAGATTGTGTGCTAAGTGTTAGGGATAGACATACAAATTAAAAGAGGGCCTCTCCCATCAATGAGGCACTTGCACTTTAATAAAGGACTACCTACAAGCATATAGATACATACATACATATTTTACATAAATGTGTGTGTGTTTGTATGTATAAATTTGATGCAGGTACAAGGACAAAGTAGTTTTGTTTATGAAATCACAGGTACATTGAATGGAGTAATAGGAAACTCATTGAACTGTCATATCCAGAAATCATTATGTAGATAACAGCAAAAGGTAGAAAGGATGAAGGGAGGGAATGGTATTCTTGTGATGTCATGGGGTGAAGATGGTTGGAGAACATGATGGCTGGTCTAAGTCAGGGATAAATATCAATAATTCTCCCCATTCAGAAACTTAGGACTTTAGATCAGGACATAGAGTAAATGAAAACATTAAAAATATTATCAACAATAAAGCAACTGAAATTGAATGTCATCAAAATTGTAATAAAGAAGCTTAATTCCGAAGAAGAAATGAGCATGCCCCCTCTCCCTTCCTTCAATATACTCCTTTACCAAAATGGAGGATTATGCGAATGGAGCACGACTGATAATGTCTAATATTTTCACTGAGTATGTTAATTTTGCTGAACTAAGATATGAGCCTGAGAAAGGGAGGGAAGCAGCAACAAGGGGATAAGAAAGAAGAGGGGAAAATGATAGAGTACATTAGGAATATAAGTAATATAAAAATGAAATGTGTATGTACACATGCATGTATTTTATGTGTGTATATATGTATGTAGGAAAGACTAGGTTTTAATAAGTACTGCACTCTGTACTGGGAAGGGGAAGAATAAAATAAAGAAAAAACAAAGAATAATTATAAAATAAAAAAAACATGGATTTTGGGATCAGGAAGTATATGAAGTTGGTGGAATCAATCAGCCAACAAACATTTATGACTTTCCATGTGGCAGGCATATAGGCACTAGGGGAAAAATTAAAACAACAAAAACTGTACTCTAAAGGAATTTTTATTCTATTGCATAATTAATTTGATGTACATTATTGTTTATAAAAGAAACTGTAGAGATGAATTGCTGACTTACATGGGAGATAATGTGAAGTAGACTACTAAATTGCCTAATAAAAAGATAAAAATAGAGAAATAGATACAACCACACGGAAACAAATTATATTTTGAATATAAAAAACATATGTAAACTGATCCATATATATGTATGGACTGAAAATGATTCGCTAGAACAAAATCAATTATACATCAAGTAATTTTTTTTTAAATCATGATCATAATCTCAGGAAAGGTAACAATAGAATTAATAAATCCAAGATAGGCAAAAAAAGAACGATAAATTCTTAGTAAAGCATAATAGACAAAGAAAAATAAGATTTAATAAACATGCTTCAAATACAAAGTGTCCGTTATTTTATTTTAGAATTGATTTTATTAAGTTTTACATTATATTTATTTTGATTATATTCCTTCTCTTCAGCTCAGTGAGCTCTTCTTATAATAAAGATTTAATAAAAAATAAAAGCAATTCATAAATCCAAGACATCAGCTTTCTCAAAATAAATGCAATCCAGATCCCCTACTCTCTGAGGGAGTTATTTATCCCCAGTTAAAAAAAAACAAAACTTTAAACTTCTCTCCATCTTAATTGTTATACATATTATCTATATTATTATTTTTATTCTAGCTTTGTTCTTTTCTCTTAGCATTAGTTTATATGACTCTTCATTTTTTTCTGAATTTTTCATTTTCTTTATATTCACTCATTAACCGTAACAAAAATAAACTATCATATTACTCTACAACATTTTAGCTATTCATTATTCCATCTTTATTCAACCATCAACTCTTTAATTTTTGGTTCATTGTGACCACAAAATGGGATTACTAATATTTTGATGTATACAGAACCTTTCCTTCTATTTTTAGATGAGCTTGAAGTATATGAGTAGCAGGTGGGGCCAAATGGTATTGGATTTTCCTCATAACTTATTGCAAGAGCTAATAATTCATAGCTTATGTCAAACAATATTGTATAGTAGGAACATCTTTGCTATGTTCATGTATTTAATAAAAAATTTCTTCATATAACATCCAATGTTTTCCAGATTGGTTGATTTAAATCACCACTTCACCAGTTCTGTAATAGTGTGTGTAAGTTTCTAGAGACATTTCAACATTCACTTTTTCTATCCTTTATTATCCTTAATCATTTTCTATTCAGGAGATGAAACCTCAGAATTATCTTAGCTTGTGTTTCTCTTACTTTTAGATATTTGGGGTAATCTTTTATATGCTTGTAAATAATTTGCCATCCTTGTTTCGTTCCGTGTTGTTTAATGTCCTCTAATCCCTTATTCATTAAGGAATAGTGGTTGATTTAATACACACTTTAATTGATTCTCTGTATAGCTTGGATATTAGACTCTTATGAAGTCTTTTTTATTCAAGATTTTTCTTTCACAATCAGTGATTTTTCTTATGAAATTAGGTTGTGCAATTTTCGTTCTACAATATGAAAATTTCACATAAATGAAATTATGTATCTTATTTCTTTTCATTCTTTCTATCCTTTAAGAACTCTTCCCCATGAAAATTTCACATAAATGAAATTATGTATCTTATTTCTTTTCATTCTGTCTATCCTTTAAGAACTCTTCCCCTTGTCATCATTATGAATAATAATATTTCTTTCTCTACACTTAATGTGTGTGTTTGTGTTCATATATAACGGTTAATATTCAGGTTGCATAATTACTTTCATATTATTGCAGAATGTAAAGTAACATGTTGGTTAAACCTAATTTCCCCTAAAATGATTTGTTCCTCTATCGTAATATATTCAAAAAAAGGTGTTCTTCCTCAATTAGTTTGTACTAAATAACATAAAAAGTCATCTATTGAATTTGCTCATTTCCACTCTTTACTTAACAAGCCATTTCCACGGAATTACAAGACTATTTTAATCTTTACCCATGAAGTTTCAATGTTTGCTGCTCTATCATATAATTTTATGTATACAAATGTTAATCCCTCTTCATTCATCTTTGTCCCCTTTATAAATCCATCATGTCATCTAGAGATAGTGAGAGGTCTATATTGTCTATTTTAATGTTTATCCCTATTTTTTCTTATAACTTATTGCAGAAGTATAATTTCTAGGTTTGTCTCAAATAATAGTTTAGAAGTCTTAGAATAGAAGAAGCTTGCTTTATGCCTGTATTTATTGGGAAGAATTGTGGCAAGTAATTAAAATTTTTGGTAGTAGAAAAATGCTTCATATCAAAATCCAATTGACCCTTCTACAAAATTTTGTGAGAATTTTGGGAAAAATGATTGTTTGGCTTAGCATTTTTTCCTCAGCCATTGCTATAATCATAGAGTCTGGAATGTTTTGTGGTTTTTAAAATGACAGAGATTAAATATGACAAATTAATATGCTTGCATTGATTTTGTTCATGCAAAACCTTTTAAATTTAATATAAGCAAAATTGACTATTTTTCTATGATCCTATCTATCTCTTGTTTGGACATACACTCTTCTCTTATCCATGCATCTGATAATCAACTTCCCTTCATGATTCCCTAATTTGCTTTGGATATAACTAAATCATATATTCGTTTTGAACTTATTTTGGCATACAGTGTAAGATGCTGGCCTGTGCCTAGTTTCTTCTAGAATGCTTTCGGGCTTTCTGAGTAGTTTCTGTCAGCTAATGAATTATTGCCCCTAGAGATTGAAACTTTGAGTTTATCAAATACTAGTTTACTGTGATCGTTAGCTTGCATCTGTATATCATATGCCTATTTTTTTCATTGGTCATCATATTCATTACTCAATTGTTTTAATGATCACTATTTTACTTTGTAATATAACTTGTGATTTAGTACTGTTAGGGTACCTTCTTTACTACCCCCACTCATTGATTCCTTTGATATTCATCTCCAGATGAATTTTGTTGTTATTTTTCCTAGCTCACTAATGTAATTCTTCAATGTCTTTAGAAGTCATGAGAATAAAGATTTTGTAAAATACAATAGGAGAGAAGCATGAGATGACTATATTTTACTCCAATATCTGTTCTTGCTGGATTTTCTCGGAATTTTTGTGCAACTATTCTATATTCTACAACTTTGGTAAAATTGTACATTTTTCTGATTATATTGGTTTTAGATTAATGTGACATCGTTTTAATGAAAGCTCCATTTATTCCTGTGCTTTCTAGTGTTTATATGGATATTGTTCTGTTGGTGGTTGAAACAACTGTCAAATGGTGCTGGATCCTGTACCCAGTGCTAGCATAGGGGTACTCTGTTTAATTAGTTCTGATCAGTTTAGTCCCTTACTGCTCTTAGTGATACTACTGCTGGTGCTGCCCTTATGGCTGCTACAGCTATCTGCAGGCTCCAGAGGTGGTGTTCCTTTTTCTACATCAATTCTTGATAAGTCCTTACCCCAGTATCCACAGGCAAACCTGTTTTTCATTGTTAAGTTTTCCTTGACTAGATAAATGAGAAACTATTATTTTTAAATTATTATCCTGAATATTTGATTGGAGATATTTTAAAAGTTTGGAAGAGCTGAGTGAAAATACTATGTAGTTTTAGATTCAGCTTCTGTCAGATTTGTAAAAAGGAATACTTATTTATAATCTTATAGTGTTTCCCCTTTTATCTACTTCTTTTTTAGTTTTCAAATGTTCTTTTGTGTTCATTTTAACTTTACCTATTAGTAGATTTTCTAATTTTTTTTAAATACATACTCAATTCAGTAACCCTCTCTTTTCTATATAAATATATATTTTCAGAACAATGATTTTTTTTTTTCTGGTGACTGCTTTAGCTGCAACCCAGAATTTTTGGTACATTATTTTATTTTAATAATTGTCTTTCTAAGTCATTGATTTTTTTTTTTGCATTTTTCTTGTATTCCTTATTCAGGATAGCATTGTTTCCATTTATATTTGCCTTTTGCTTGTGTTTCTTACATTGATATGTAGTAGGAATTAAAGAGTCATTTACAATTATTATAAAATTAATAAAATGTTTGTGATTTAATCTAATAAAAGGCATATGATTTATTTAATATAGATTGCATGCATTATTTGTATTTTTAAAAGATTCAAATGATTGGAGAGGTATACAATTTTCATGTTTTTCACAGACCAATACAATTAAAATTAAAATCTTGCCTAACTTATTATACAGATTTGGTGCTATAACAACTACATAATGATACAATAATTGTAAAACAATTAGCACATTTCCTGTCACATAGTAAGCACTGCATAAATGCTAACCATTATCCTCATCACCACCATCATCATCCTTAAAATTAGACAAGGTAATAAAATTCATTTAAAAGTCTTCAATGTCTTTAGAAGTCATGAGAATAAAGATTTTGTAAAATACAGTAGGAGAGAAGCATGAGATGACTATGTTTTACTCCATGTTATGATGCAGAGGACATCAAAAGACACACTTATTTGAAAATGGTATTTTTCCTACTAGTGGGATATTAGAAAGAAATAATACCACTAAATGCTGTTCTGGCCTCTTCATTCTTTCAGAAGACTCTTCCTGCCAGACGTATCAGGGAGACTTCCTTTCTGTTATCTTTACCTATATCCTGAGCAGCCTTGCAATTAACAACAAGAGAGAACTCACCCAAGATGGACTTTTTCCATGAGCCCCTTAAAATGGATGACTTCACCTTGAGCTTGAACCAGTACTGATATTAGTAACCATTCTCATATCTTTCAGCAATCAGCAGGAAATGTTGCCCATTTATAAACTTCTAATACCAATGAACTTGAACTTTTGATGGTCAGTATACAAACTTATTTCTGTCTGCCTTGATTCTCATCACTTATTTTTATTCCCCTCAGTCTAGCCCCTAAATTTCTCAATCTGGAGCTACTAACCCATTCCAATTTTCTCCTTGGAATATGTTCTCCGTAGATGATAAATTTGATTTCATTTTAAATCTTTTCTTTTTATACTCCCTTTATCTTCTGGCTTTCAATGAAACCCAAATAACTCCTAATGGCATAGCCTCCTTGGCTACCCTTTGATACATTGGTTATGCTTTAATTTTGCCTTGAATCACTAGGTGAGGTGGAGAAGCTGGAAGCATTTTGTTCTTCACTATCACTTTTCTCTCTGCCTCCATCACTCCCATAAAATGAAGTTCACTCAATTCATATCTACCACCCAATCAAAATTCTGACACTTGCCAAACCCAACACATTCCCCTTCTATTCTTGATGAGTTCACTGCCTGGTTCATAGACATTCTTTTATCTTCCCAATAACTGTTCTCATAGTAGAAGAATACAACAAAATTGATAATCCCTGAAATCCCTTACTTCCAAATTACTAAACTCTCTCATTTTCCATGGCCTACTCTTCAGTGACACAAAGAGATTGTCATACTGTTTATTATTCCAATACCCAAAATGTTCCACATCCATGTTTATGAAATCTCAAATTCCTTTAAATGATCATGATGTATTGGCATTCCACCTTTCTCTCTAACTTGTAACCCTAAGTCCTGTTTTTCATTGTTAATGCATCCTCCAACTTTAGAACCATTATTTCATTTCCATATCTGCACTGCACATTCTCTACCTTTCTCCAGCCTGATTTCTTAGTAATCTAGTTAAACTCCATACTAACATTTTCTTTTGAATTCCCTGTCACCTAATCCTATTCACTATTTTTCCCTACTAAGTTCCAGCCCTGTATCATTCCCACCATCTTCTGTCCTCTTTCTTACATGCTATTAAATGTAGCTGGAGAAAAATCACAAAACGTTGCAGACTAGATCCACTACAAATTAAAATTATATAAATTAATCATGTCTTTACTTCAGCAAGGCAATCCTTCTATACCTCCAAAACTGATTCTCTATTCTATGTACTAGACAATGTTTTTTCTAAACTTTTTCATCTTTCCCCAAAATATCATGGCTTCTCTTTCATTCACTCTCTGAGCTAATAGCCTTTTCTCATATTTCTCTAAAAAGGTGAACCTGGGGAGAAGGAGTCAAGATGGCAGAGTAGAAAGACTCATGTATGCTAGCTCCGAATTCACAGCCCATAAATTTCCTGTAAAAGGAACTCCCCACAAATTCTGGAGCAGTGGAACCCGCACAGAAACACACTGGAAGAGATTTCCATTCCAGCGAGCCCTGGAAAGCCATCCCCAGGTGTCCGTTGTGCTCCAGACGCGGAGCCCAGCCCTGTGTTGCCCTGGCCGCATGGCCCCAGAGGAGCAGATCCAAGCAGGCTTCAGGGATGGAATCTCCCACTACCAGGAAGGTCCCTCCGCCCACAAATGCTCCAGGTCAGTGAGAGAGACTTCTGGGCTGGCTGAGAGGGGAGCAGGGTGTCTCCGTGACTTGGGCCCCCTCAGGAAGCAGCAGCAGAGGCAGTGGCAGAGGCAGCAGCAGTGGCCCTGGACTCCCGGAGCAGACAGGGGCTCCATTACTGAAGGTCTCTGCATAAAGCCCATGAGGGAACTGAGCCTGGGAGGCAGCCCTGCCCCCACCCAAGCACCAGAAATTAAGCTCACATTGAATAGCAGCCACTCCCGCTTCGGAAAGCCCTGAGGCTGGGAAGCAGCATTTGAATCTCAGACACCAAGCACTAGCTGGGAGGATCTAGGCCGGGGTGGAGAGGAATCTCAGAAGTCAAGTAACTGGCTGGGAAAATGCCCAGAAAAAGGAAGCAAAGTGAGACCATAGAGATCTACTTTCTTGGGGAAGAGGTGTTCCTTCCTCCCATCATTTCTTCTGGTTGTAGAATATCAGGGCAATTTTCCTCGATAATTTCATGGAAGATGATGTCTAAGCTCTTCTTTTGATCATGACTTTCAGGTAGTCCCATGATTTTTAAATTGTCTTTCCTGGATCTATTTTCCAGGTCAGTTGTTTTTCCAATGAGACATTTCACTTTCTCTTCCATTTTTTCATTCTTTTGGTTTTGTTTAGTGATTTCTTGGTTTCTCAGAAAGTCATTAGACTCCATCTGTTCCATTCTAATCTTGAGAGAACTCTTTTCTGCAGTGAGCTTTTGAACCTCTTTTTCCATTGGGCTAATTCTGCTTTTGAAAGCATTCTTCTCCTCATTGGCTTTTTGAACCTCTTTTGCCCATTGAGTGAGCCTATTTTTCAAGGTGTTACTTTCTTCAGCATTTTTTTTGGTCTCCTTTACCAAGGTATTGACCCGTTTTTCATGCTTTTCTTGCATCTCTCTCATTTCTCTTCCCAGTTTTTCCTCTGTGGTTTAGAAGCCCTCACCTTTACCTAACCTAAGACTGCTCACGTCAAAACTGAGCTTCTACCCCAACATTTTACTACATTTTCTAAATGACAATCTTTAAAGAAGAACCAATTTAAATGGTTTGATTCAAGAGTGGTAAACATGTGGTCTCGAGGTCACATGTGGCCCTCTAAATCCTCAAGTGCAGCCCTTTGACTGAATCTAAACTTCACAAAGCAAATCCTCTTAGTAAAAGTGTTTCTTTGGTAAAACTTGAACTCAATCAAAAGGCCATAACCAAGGATGTAGAAAGCCATACGTGGCCTCAAGGAGGCAGGTTCCCCACTCCCTTGTCTATTCATTAACAAGATATCATTTAATTGATTGAAGTAGTGACCAAAGTGATAAAAATCATTCTTTTGTTTTATGTATGCAATCAGGTGACTAAGGTAAGAATAACTGTACATGAAACTGATTTTTTTCCCATCAGGGAACTGATAATCATCAAAGGATTGGGAATGTAGGTCATTTTTGTGTACTATAAATTCCTATATAAATAAGTTGTCAGTCCACCATCCAATAAACATTTATTAAGCCCTTATTATATACCAGCCATTCTATGAAGTTGGGGGTAAAAAGAAAAGAGAAATATTGTCCCTAACTTGAAGTAGATCACATTTTAGTGAGGTGAGAACATGCTGTGTAGTTACATACTAGAATACTTCCAAACCAATTGATATTGTAAAATCACTGAAAAATATTTTTTTCTCAGTCAGTAATGTGCCACCTACCCATCGATCTTCTGTTAAATCTTATGTATCCTTTACCACCCAAATCAAATGCCCTCTTCTTCAAAATGCATTATTTTATATCCTTTATACCTTTACATACATAGTGATTTTGAGGTAATCCTTCAAAGTGGACCTCCTTGGTTTTCTCATAGCAACAGTTGGTTTATGAAACTCTTTTGTGTATTGTTCTTTAATTTTCATTTTATTTATTTATTTGTTAATGTATCAAAAGGTGCTGATCGAGTATAAACTCAGTGAATACATTGTCGTACAATCCTCCAATCCTGATGTGAAGACAATGACAGTAGAGGAATGAGCATATGCAACATATCTTGAACATATAAGAAAAATCATGGCCTTGACACTCCCCAATAGATATCTGTACGTCTTAAATTAGATTGTATATTCATGTACTGTTTGGAGTTTAGCCCTCTAGACATCCTACTGGAAATTACTGAGAGAACAATATTCAGATAGAAGGAAAAAGTGTCTTTATGGATTTAGATTGCTCCGTCTTGTTATTCTGTAAAACAGGGACATTTCATATAGAACCTATTAGTCATGATTATCAAATCAGCAAGTTTGATTCAAGAGATTAAATTCCATAACCACTTATTACATGCTTACCCCTAGGAATAAACTGTGCTAAATCCTGGGGATAAAAAGTCAAACATGAAATAGTTTCTTTCTGAAAGAAGCCTGCATGCTATACAGCATATACAGAGAAAAATAAATAGGCAATAATTAAGACAGAGGGAAGGCAAAGTGGGAGAGAATAACACATTCAGGATTTAGGAGCAATGACATCCATCGTTAGTGAACTTTAAAGGGAAGATGAAAAGGAAAATGATAGTTGAAGTACTGAAGTATATTCTAAGCATGGGGAATGGTTTGTATGTAGAGATAGGAGATGGAAGGTTGAGTTTCAAAAATAACTTGTCATTCATCTTTGCCATTTTGAGAATATATTTCATAAACATATGAATTATTGTTAGTAGCGTTTTCCAGGCTAAATATCTCTATGTTTGTTTTTGATTCTCATATGCTATGGTTTCTAGTCCCTGACCACCCTATTTTCCCTCTGACTACTTTGCCACTTGTTTGTATCCTTAATGAAATAGTATGTCCAGACAAAACAAAATGTTTGGAATGCCCATTGATGAGGGAAGAATCAACAGGGCTAATACTCAATGCTGTACTGGAATCAGTTCTTACCAGCTTGTAATAACTGAATGTTGGATTTTCATTGTGAGCATTTATAACTTCAAAATTGCCAAATGTTATAAGTGTTATAAATTAGTACTTGATTTATTGTACTTGATTTATTGTTTTGTTGATTTTATATGATTTAAGGAAATGATAGATAAATGTAAATATTTTAGATTACACTTAAAATGTCAGTTATATTTGGATTTTTTTTTAAAAAAAAGCAATTGCTAATCATTTTCTACCATATTCAGGATGTACTTCCCATATTCTAGATTCATGATTCCCTTAAGACAACATAGGATGATATTTGTTCTTTTATAGCTGTAGGTCACATTGTAACCCAGATTCTACCTTTAGTTCTGTGTGTGTGTGTGTGTGTGTGTGTGTGTGTGTGAGTGTATGTTTTCCCCATAGTTCACAAAGTATTGTTCCTACATTCAAGGAAATAAATCTTTTCTGACTCTTGGTAAATCAGGTAATCTCTGTCAGTCTCACTTTGCTCAGTAAATTGAGAATAATATTAATAGCTCTTAAATCAAGGGTTATTTTTGAGGACAAAATGAGATAATGTATGTAAAGTGCTTTGAAAACTATAGTATATAGCTATGTAAATGTCATTACCATTATTAATTACTCATTAGCATTATTTTATTCTTGAAATTATATATATATATATATATTTTTTTTTATTACTGCTTAAACTACCTTATTGTATTTAGGCTATTATCCAAGTATGTAAGGATCACAACTCTATTATCTATTATGTTGACTATGCCTCCCATCTTTGTGCCATGGGCAAATTTGAAAAGGACCTCATTTGCATCTTTATCCAAAACATTTACAAAAATTAAATAAGATTGTAAAAAGATCCTTGGGATACTCAACTAGATACCTCCATATAAAGTGACACTAAATTTTAATCACCAATCTTTGATTTTTGCCATTTAAGTAGTTCTGAATTCATCTAATTTTACTGTCTGTCATCTGGCCCCCACAGGATATCAACACAGGTTTTATCATGCTATTGTCAAATTCAAGTTTTTGGCATTTACCTTTTCTGTAAGGCTAATAACCTTACCAAATAAGGCCTAGCACTGTGGACTTATGCAAAGAATATGGTATGGGGGCTATAGGACCTGATTTCTAGTGTCACCTCTCATTCTGCCTAGCTGAGAGAACTCAGGAAAGTTATTTAACTTCTGAAAGTCTCAGTTTTCTCACCCATAAAGTGAACAAAAACATCCACACAAGCTACACTGTACAATAAGAAAAGATTGTTGTAAACCTTAAAGTTATTTTTGATAATTTTTTAAAGTCAGTTCTTTTTTTTTATAATAGGAAATGAGATTAGTCTGCCTTGGTCTGTTAAAGGTAAACAAAGTGGGGAAAAAAAGAGGAGAAAAAGAATAGAGGAAAAATGACTAAGTCTTTCTCCCTATCACCAATCTTGACAAACCATCCTGTTTGATAAAACAAATAATACGCTGATGCTGACAAAATGTCAGAAGTTTGTTAAAATGGATTACCATTTAAATAATATTTTAATTTTCAACTTCCTTTTCTTTCTCCACCTGCTATATATTGCTACTTTCCTTGAAACATAATCTAACTCAATGTATATACATATATCTATAAAATTTTAACTTGTATATTACAGAATAAATACTAATTTTTTTCTCAGATTATTTTCCAACTACCTTCATTAATGATTTAATTGTGAGTGTAGAGAATGATTTTGTGCAATTAATATTCTCTTTGTTTCACTAGTTAATATATCCTTGCACTTCAAAGAAGATTTAAAAATACTTCTTCATTGCCAAAGAGAACATTTATTCTATGATATTGTGATATTGTTTTTCTTCCTTTGTTTCTCCTTTAGCTTCTTTCCAATTCTTTTACTTTTGGGGTAGCTATCCCTTCAAAATGAATAGAATTGGTCTCAGTAGAATTACCTTGTGAAATATAACTGTTATATGTCCCTTTCAAATTCAGTTGTTTTCGTGGATCTTTTGTTGTCACAGCTTCAGAATCTGTGCTTGAATCAATTAGATTCCTTGCATCAAGGGCACTGTTAACTACTGCAAAGACTTCTACCTGCCTGTTAGCTCACAGAAAAAAAAAAAATCAGAGAGCTAAGCAAGTGTTGCAATTCCTCCCTTGTGTTATTCACAATCAATGAACATTGCACAATTAGGTTAACAGACATTACAGACATTAACTCTAACAGTTTAAAGACTGGTGTTTTTTCCACTAACAACGCTAATGTTATATCCTGTCTCCTTTTCCTTTCCCAAATTTTATCTTTTCCCTATTCAGTGATGCTTTGTGTGTGTGTGTGTGTGTGTGTGTGTGTGTGTGTGTTTAAAGTCAATTGACTTTTTCTCTGTAGGATTGATTGCCAATAACTGCTAGTGGAACAAGAAGCATCTGTCATGTTGTGTCAACTTCTCCTTCTTGATCCCTCTAGGGGATGTTCTGAATCATTAGTTGATAATCAGTTTATGTTTTTAATTAAACATCAGTTATGTAACAGTCTGAGAGAAATAGGATTTTGTCCTTGGTTTCCTAAAATAATAGATTTATGTAAATAATACTTAGCTGAACATGATAGGCTAGTAGAATAGTTTTTCTAATAGGGAAAATAACATTCAAAAATATTTTAATATAACTTAGCAGAGGTTAAGAACAGAGCTTGAATTATGTATCATCATAGATTACCCAACTACCTCTACTTGATGATAATTAAATATTATGTGAACAATAGTCTTCTCTCTTCAGAAGCAGCTGGGGCTACAAAATGGGTAACAATATTCATCGTCAAAGATAGAAAGACTTCTGATTCTCATGCAGCTCAGTAAAATACCAAAATATGACACATTTTCAAAAGCAAAGTCCAATATAAACTATTTCATATTAGCTTTAGGGATACATTTTAATGTTAATAGAACTTGTTCTGTGTGTTTTGGATAAAGGCAGATACTGACTTCATGTTTTGAAGTTTGCAGATGACATGAATGTTGGAGGGATAGTTAACATGCTAGATGCTATAGTCATCATGCACAAGGATATTGAGAGGAAGCAACATTGGGCCAAAATAAGTTTCATCAAATTTAAATAGGAATAAATGTAAGTCTTAGACATAGCTACAGAAATACACTTCCCAAATAGAAGATAGGTTGAGAGGTAGCTGGAAATTTGTTTATGTGAGGAAATTAAAACAAAATCTTTTGTGTTTAATGGACTTGTAGTTGATTGTGAGTTTATGGTGTGACATTGGGGGACAGGAAAGCTCATGAAATCTTGGATTTGAAGAAGAGAAACATATTAAACATTAAGGAGGTGATAGTTTCACAATATTCTGCCTAACTATCCTACTGGATTGTTGCATTGGGTTCTGGGTATCGTATTTTTGGAAGGATATTTCTAAACTAGAGAGTATCTACAGGAGGTTGAGCCAGATAGTAAAGTCCTGGAGTTCAGTGGAGCAAAGATTGATTGAAGGAATTGGGCATGTTTAGGCTCAAAATTACATGTACAGTGAATAAAGAATGGGATAAATAACTTCTAGTATTTTTACTTATGTGAAAGAAGGCTTACTCTACTTGGTCCTGCTAGAGTGCAGTAGTGACTGGTTGGTATAAAAAGACAGTGATTTAAGTACAGGAAAAAACAAAACAAAACAAACTGCCTGGCAACAAGTTCAATGGTATGGATATTTTAGGAGGTACTTCTGCACTCCCTTATCTCATGGAAATCTTCAATCAAAGATTCATGGATATATAGGGCTTTGTTACATATTTTTAGGAGTTTAAGATGCTTGTAGGACAAGGGAAGCAATGTTTTTTCAGGTTTAAGAAGGTACAAGAAACCCTAAATGCCTTCCAAATCTATAAACTAGCTGGCTATATTCAAATGTTTTAATCTATTAAACCAAGGGGAAGTCTTTTTTTGAGAGTCAAGTCTCCCATAAAAGTAGTTTTTAGGATATTGTTCAATAAATAAATCTTTTCAATAGTAATAAAGGAGCTACTAAAGTAGAAGGAATAAATCAAGTAAGAAGCATTGTTGACAAGGACATTTTAAGTTTTAGGTAGAACCAGGTATATGTTCTTCAACCTGGAGTCTAATTTTTTTCCAGAAAGATCAAATTTAAAAAATCAAAGAAAATAAAAAAACCTGAAAATACATTTAGGGTACCAAAGATAAAAAAAACACAACTTAGATTTTTATTTTCCCCACTTGGAACGTCTAGATAATACTACACCAACACAGAACAATTTTTGAGTATTAAGAAAGCTTATCAGGTGATAATTTGGAGTGAAGATAATGCCATTTTGTATGCTGAATTTGGAGTATTTTAAGTGATTATCTAACAGACAGGTATAAATATGACAGTAGAGCTTGGGAAAGAGGTAAGAGCAAGAGATCTATGTTTGTTAACCAAACTTTGTTTATTGAGACCCTGTGGTCTTTAACTCTTCACCTCTGCTTTACTTTCCCATGCAATACCCAGAGCTATTTAAAATTAGCTTTAAATGTGATGATGGGGGCAGAAATTTGTACCCTTGTTTACTAGGATTTATAGATTCTGTGAATGCTAGTGGAGGCATTTAAGGTAGAGTTTATCATATCCCTCTCCTTTTGTACTGTGAGCAATCACTGAGGAAGGAAATTTGTGACTGGAAATCTGTGTTTGAATTTTCAATATAAATTAGTTCTTTCATTTCCCTAATTCTAATTCCTTTTTTCAGGATTTCTTTTGGTACTCCTTCTATGCAGTCACTTTGCTGTTAGTAAACCTTCCTTCCAGTTGTTAGTAGATTTCAGATTAAAAATCGATAGTTGTCATGTCCTACTTTTACCAACTTCCCCAAATTTCACATAGAGTTTCTAGTAGTATAGTTTAATTGTTATTAAGGCTCAGACAGTTGAAGAACCTAATCAATAACTAAACTATATTCTTTATGTATAGTTTAATCTTGTATGATGATAACTTCAGGATTTATCTTCTTTGTAGAAGTTATTTCATGCACTTGGAATGTATAGCAGTTCTTAGGAGCCCAGGCTCTTTTAAGTCTCCAATTAGATTCTGGCTTTTAAGCGGGCGGTGCT